>OX103726.1:39511880-40033328 GCA_944470365.2 Schistosoma intercalatum
GAAACAATACTGGATATCGTTAAATGGTTAAACAAAATTACACTTGGAATTTATAATATGATGAAACAGAAGTGATATATTCAAGTGCGGAAATATTCGATGCTGATTAGATAAGGTTTAACATACTCTTAATAAGTTTAAATCTCACTGACGTGTCACCTGTCATCCATTCTCCAGGAGTTATTATTTCAGGTATTCTCACATCTGAAATACATTTTTTAAAAAACACTTAAAATTTTGATTTCCCGTGAATTAAATAACAATTCGTTTCATCATTTCATGTACCGTAAAATTAAGACTTAAACATTTCTGATTACAGATAGAGTGTTTTTCATACAAAATCCTCACAAAACATGCTCTACATCATTACTGATATGGAAAGCGGCCAGTGTTTAACTAGTAAATGAAAAATGATAATATTGAATTTCTGATTCATTTTAAAACATTCTCAGTGCAACATCTTCAAGAAACATGTTCAACTCGGTACAATTCTTTCGACATTTCAAATTACACATAGTCAACATTGAGATTTACTGTTAAAGACTAAGTAACATATTTCAACCGATCAATGTATACCGTTTGACCAAATATTTAGTGCATTGTCTCACATTTAATGACAAAACATTGTATCCCACCGAATCGCTTTCACTAAACGCTTATCTTGAAACTCAGCTTGATCTTAAGACAACACATGATCACTTCAGTATGGCATGAAGATTGAGCATTGTATAAAACAACTATCAGTTACAAGCATCACTCTTTTGTTTCTGTTTGAGTAGTGATATGACTGAGGACTACAAGTGGGACTGTTTGTTCTGTGAGTGAATGAGCGGGTGAGTGAGCAAGTGAATGAATGAGTGGATATATGGTCTGTCAATTATTGTCGTTCATATATCCCTGTCGTGATCAGTCCGTCGTTAAATGTATGTGTAAGCATTCTCCAATAGCTATACACAGTTTTACTGTAATGATATTCACACATCATGGTTCTATCACTCGGAATATTGGGTTAGGAAAACGTCAGAAAATGTGGATCACGAAATTCACTGTCTGTGTAATTTATCACAAAAGACTGAAACAGAACCGTTACAATTTCATCACAACAACCCAAATGTAATTTGTTACAGTGATAAGAATGACCGTTGTTGAATTAAAAACACATGTAATTTGATTTCAATACAGTGTTCCATTGTTCCAAATACATTAGACATTTTCATTATTGGGTTTCACTAAGATTCTTTATCGGGTGTAACTACAAAAATTCCATTCAAGAATTGTAAACATATAATTGACGTTGAATATCCAGTATACAGTAATTTTTGTACAGTGATTTTACGAAACGTATTTCGACTTTATCCCTCACGATTATCCTCAACACTTTAATTGCACTTCGATCGATTTGTCTTACATTCAAATCAACTAATCATTGTAGACTGTAATACAGTTATACATGATCACTGTGAGCGAAAACAGCAGGCTACTATGTTGACATGCAGATGACCGTGTACGAATGGAAAGTAATATTACGTTAACAGAAATCTGTCGACATGGTTACTCTACATCAAAATACCAGCAATAATTGTTACCTGCACACTGAATTACACCTTCAATTATAGAGGTCAGTGGACTTTCCTCTTGTTCCGTGGGGATCTGAAAAGAAGTATTGGAAGTATCAAACACTGACATTCAAAACTATACACACTGTGAAACGATCAACAGTTTAAACACTAAATCCCTCAGAATATTCTGCAATGTCCTTTCCGAACAGCTTATCTCCAGAAGACGAAATAAATCTTGTCATAATATGACTGTTTCCGTGCTGTACTCTGAAGTACACTGTTTGTCCTTATCTGTCGCGAAGAGACATCATCGTTTCTTTTGATGACTCTTCACTTCTAAGTATTCACTGTTTTTAGGAAGCGGTAGATTTAAGTGTGTGTCATTAAATGATTAACAATAGTGTCACATAGTCCGTTTGCAGATTACAAAAGTTGATCTCTTTCTGTCGTATTCAATGTATCTTGATACATTTGACATTATTGATACGCAAGAAAGAGTGGATTAAGCTATAGTACTTCAAACAAAAGTTTATTTCCATTCAATTGTACAACTTACGTTTGCATAATAGAGGGATATCTTCCCACCGGAATGTATCACACTAGTTATCTTGGCTTTCATACCTGCAAACAAAAGACTATTGATATTTGGAATTCTTAGGGAATGATGATGAGCTTGTTACTGTTAGGTGTGACAATGTATATGCCTACTTACAAAAAATATCCAATTTAAGCAAACATATACCGTGTTATCTCAAATGTTTTCCTTCGTTGAATTCGTTATAAATAATATCAAGTGGACCTCATGCAAAACATACGAACACAATTTATTCAAAATGAATGTCAGCTGTTTAGTCTTCGGAACCCGAGAAGAATACAATTCTGCGTAATATTTTCTATCATTACTCCCAAATCAATCGACACTAGGAACACATGACTTGCGTTGTAGAGTGTTTGTTCACAAACGGAACTTGAGAATTTAATTACTCATTACCACACTGGTTAATCGCTCAATCGACTGACTCCGACCATGTCGTTTACAAATAACACAGATTTATTTGTTGAAGATGTGAAGTGAATAGATTCAGACATATTGTCCCAAGGATTTACTGATTTAATGAGGTAATATTTAGGAATGACTGTGTCGACGAATGTGGTCCGTGCAGAAAATGGCTTTGGGACGAACATATAACACAATTCATTTGTTACAATAAACAGACTTCACATCAAGTTCCATTGAAGCCAGTCAACGATGATGAATCTGTGCATCAGTGTTTCCACATCTGAGATGGCATTGTAACTTCATTCATCCATATATTACTCGTCAAGCCTAGTCTCCTTCAGTCTATGTTAACTGTTCTTCGAGTCCTAATCATTGTGATTAATTGATCAATGGATTCCACGTACAAGTCCACCCTCATTTTGCAAAAGCGTTATGTATTCCTACTTCTGTCAGTCATTGGGAAAAATTGAATTACACAAACTGAACAGGCAGGTGTGAGCAAACACGATGAGTAGTTTTAAGTGTTAAGATTTCATATGATATCAAATGATCATTCAATGTTCGCTTACTTGTACCGTCATAAAGCATCCGAAAATACCATTTGACAGCAATGAAATCATCTGAAAAAAATGAAAATCGAAAAGATATTTGTATATCTGCATAATGAATATCTACCTCTTTTAATAAATATACATTCTAACAAAAAGTGTATTGGCAGACGAGTTATCACCTTCCTTCCTTCCGAGATTTAAGTGAACTGGTACATTTAAATGAACAATCATCATTCGTTGATTAATTGTGTAAGGAAGGGCGTTGGTTTTAATGTCCTTATTTTATAAACAGGATAATCTAAAAAGTGTTAAACATCCAATGGTCCACAGGTAGCGACTAAAAGATATTTAACTTTGGTGAATCAACTAAGTGTCAGAAAAGAGTTGGAAGACGTCAAGTATAATTTGAGAGTTCATAAAGTTAATGACTCAAACTGACCTGTTGAACAACATTGCTTAGTGTTGCACATGCGATCAATTTGATTCATTTAATCTAGAAAGAGGTATCGCGTCGGTGAGACATCTTTCGCATTGTTGTTTAAATAGACTGGATAACAGCTCATTTTCACTCAGCAACCACATCACTTGGTTTATAATTTCTACTGAATCGATTTGTGTTTATTTTGTAGTGAATCCCTGTGTTTATTTGATATTTTAACTTGACAGTAATGAATACGTGCTGTGAACACATGTTCTGGTACCAAATCACAGAAACAATATAATCACTGTGAAATGGTCAGCTTTCGTGTAATAATCAAGCTCAATACTGAACCATATATGCACAACAAGTGTGTGAGAACAAACAAAAGAAAACATTGTGGGTTAATAGAAAAACTCACTGTTATCTACCATCTCATATTCAGGATAAAAATTGCCTAAAGCAGTATTATTTATCGTTCCGATGTATTCTTCTCCGAATATTTTTATTTTGCCTATATTTAATGAAAACATACAATTTGCTTGAAATTCTATAGTGGATGAATGAAATAGTTTGAAATGAACTGGAGACAAAAATGAATTTCATGAACTGTAATTAGTTTGCTATCAGACATCGAACAGTTTGATCAGTTCAACAAGAAGAAAAAGGAATCTATCAAACGTTTTGAATGTCAGAAAAAGCATAAAACTGATTCATTGAAGAAATTCTAGCAAACTTGATTCATGGAATGAATTGTGATGAACAAAACTCAATAACAATTTCAAGTGGAAGAAAAAAATTATCTTACCATCACGAAAAATCTCAAATCTAGTGACGTTATTACCGTAATATTTAAACGAAAATTTCGGTGTAACATTCTTAAAAGATGCAAACATAAGAATTAGTAGTTCCATTACAAAATGTAGTCAACTCACCTGAGGTGCACTAAATCTTTTAAACCTGTCACTAACAACTGGATACGGCTGATAGTGACTTATTGTTCGTGAGTAATAATAATGGTGAGACTGTGTATGTGCATTAGCATCTGACTGTATACTTACATTTTTATATAAACCGTCTTCCGAAATCACATTTTCATATGTCGCTAATTCAGGGTTTTCGCAGATATCCTGACAGTCGAAGAATTTAGAAAGCACGATGACGACCAAATAAACCGGTATCAACAGACCAGATAGAGAAGTATATCTAAAATGGTTGATATGAAGAAAACAATGTTATCTCGTTGAATCAGACCGAAATTCATATAGTACATACAATAACTTCGTGTGTTCAGTCAACACTCACCTCATCTTTCCGTTCAAAATAGTATAACAATCTTACCAGAACTTGTTAGGTTTATATAGATTTTTCAGGTGTATGTTTGTTTCTTTCTGACTTTCTATGATTCAAAGTAACCATCGCAAAGATCTAATTTCATAAAATCATCTTTTCATTGTTAACCAATCATTTCGCTAGATGAATCCATTATTATCCAATATCTTTGTAGCTATCGAGGACATAGGCAGATATTTATCCACCATTGGTTGAAATTCCTGACCTCCGTTGATGAAAATGCTTTTGGATATGATTGGCAATACTTTAAAATAAGTGATTGGTTTATTTGTAGTTCAAAATGTATGCTCATGTGTTCACGAACAAACACTTTGTTACGTGTAATAATCTGTTAATGGGCTGTCAATGGCGCATTAATTTGACTTGATTGGTTAAAATCAAAGTGGCACAAACTGTTTCAATTGGATGTCAAAAAAGGCACTAACATTTGAACTTTATTTCAATTGAGAATATTATTTGATGAATATTAGACTATTACTGAAAACCTGGAGGCACTGAAAAACTGTTTCGTCTTAGTGAGAAACTTTTCGGCAGTGCTCATCCACAATCTCGCTAGCGGAGTTCAAACACAGCATCTTTGGTCTGGCGCGCCAATGCTTAACCTCCAGACCACCTATTTGTCATTCAGTAATGTCGGTGTCTAATTTCAACAAATCCACGAGGATGTGCAACCACCCACCAATATCTGAGATAGATACCTGTCTCTACCTGAAAGGAATAACTCGACTGGTCACAGTTGCTCACAAGAACTCCGAGAATCCCCAGAAGGAGCTAGTTAACAGTAAGCACATGATAATCGTCAAGGTAGGGTTGTGGTGATTGATAAGTATTTCAAAGATATCAGAAACGATGTAGGTTACATAATGGTCCAGTGCTTTACGTTTCCAATGATAGGCTAATATTCATCGACCCATGATTTCAGTCGATAGCTTAACAACACCATACTGCGAATATGGTTGCATATGGTGATGATTCTAAGAGAAAACGACCATAAAATCACTTCGATTTAGATAGTAAATGGTTACAGTGTTTATTCATAGCTGAAGCAAGACTAACTATGAATTGACTGCCAAAATATTTGTTTTCAATTTACTTGCTTTTCACAAAAGCAGGAATGTTTTGTAAAATGAGACTTCCATTCATCTCTGTTCTGTGTGAGTAGATCACTGTCAGTCACATAAACACATAATTAGAAAGCGGTATTCATTATTCTGACAAAATTTCATATCACGCCTACTACACAATAGAGAATACCATATTATTTGAATAATTAAATATAATGAGGTGATAGATGAAGAGAAAGTATAATCATTGAGGTCAACAGACAGATATTTGCAAAAACACTCTCAGATAATCTACACTATTGTTACTATCTTTCAAAAAATATTTCTTATGCGAAATCGTATATTAGACTAGTAGAATTCAGGTAGACATGATGATTATATGTAATATTCAACCACATCATCCTGACTGAATCGTCAAGTTACAGTCTGAACGATCCAAACAGATTTAGGAGCACGTAAGAAGCATGTGTATGTTTAGGCCAAACAAAGAAGGTTTATCGAAAATAATACGTTCCTATGGTTCAATACTATCTTCCAAATCAGTTCAACCAGATTTTCTAGTTGCCAAACACATTGTGGTCTCAAATGAAGTACAGAAGTGAAACATGATTGTCCGCTTGATCAAAATAGAGAAGACGAAATACAAACAATTAAATCAACAAAAATCGATGATGAGGAGTTACATACAAGATCAAAACAGCCATCCCGTACTCCCATGATTCTAGCGGTGATCTGACTAAAATCACTTTGTGATTGAAAGCTATGAAGATGCCATTATCTTCCCAAAACACTCGTGGTGGAATAACTTCGGGATAATATCTTAACTGCATATCGTATGCTACATACATATCGACAGAGAATGATGCCGAAGCCACTCTGGGTGAAGCACGAAGCCACTTAAATGGGCCCCAGATCTGTTACACTAATATTCGAAGCTTACTTAATAAGCGATCGGAACTAGGTGTACAGATTGACTCTACAAAGCCAGACATAATCGCAGTTACAGAAACCTGGCTAACACATGCTATAGATAGTATGGAACGTGATTTCGAGGGTTTTACGTTAGTAAGGGCCGACAGAATACAAAAGCGTAAGGGAGGGGGACTAGCTCTATTCATTAGGAATGCTATCCCATTTGCCATTATCGACAGTGTATCGCATGAGAGTGTGACGCGTGAATTAGTTAGTTGCCTCTTGAAATGCAAGGGACAAGAGCTGCTGATTGGTTAGGTCTATCTCAGTCCAAGCTGTGAGGTAAATGAGGTCCTATTAAGCAGTCTCAATACTTGGTCACAAAGTGGTCGATGTCTAATTCTAGAGGACTTTAATGCACCAATGGTAGACTGGGAAAATCTGCGAACTGAATCGTCAGAAAATTCCTCCCAGCAGGAACTAGTTGATGCGGTTATCACATGTGCCCTAGTGCAACATGCGCAAGACTTACTATGAGGATGACGTTGCGAACCTCCATTATATGCCACCCCTAGGTAAAGTTGATCACGCAGTTTTAACTTTCGACTTCCATGTAACTGTCAGTCACGAGCACGCGTCAGTCCAATCCAAACCTAACGTCTGGAAAGCAAACATACCAGATATCATGTACTCAGCATCGTAAGTAGATTGGACAATAAACCCAGAGTCCTCAACTGAAACGGCTTGGGACGCATTTCGAAATTCATACTTAAAAGTTACCACACCCCACATCGCTTGGACTATACTAAAGGGGCCGAGAAACTCACCACCATGGTTCAGTAGGAAGGTCTACATTCTTCTCCGTAAGAGAATGAAAATGTGGGATGGATTTAGGTTACTGGGGACCGATGAGACAAAATCTCAGTATCGAAAAGCTCAGAATACCTGTGCCTCAACCCTCCGTAAGTCTAGAAAGTTGTACGGAGAAAAAATCGTTAAGGAATCCATAGAATGTCCTAAACGCCTGTATTCCTATATAAATCAAAGGACACAGTACTGCCACATCACTAGTGGAGGACGACTTTGGTAAGGCTCAAGTGTTCTCGAACTACTTTAGCAATGTATATACCATAGAAGCGCCCTTCCCGTCAGCGTATACAGATCCCCCTACACATACACTGGATAGCGTGACCATTAAAGAACTCGATGTCTTTGGTCTACTAAATAAGCTTGACATAAGTAAATCCACGGGGCCCGATGAATTACATCCTAGGCTACTGAAGGAATCATCTAATTTCGTTGCCAGCCCTTTAAGTATATGCTTTAACCTATCCGATACGCAAGGTCGTTTACCAAAAGACTGGGAAAACGCCATAGTAAGCCCTGTCTTCAAAACAGGTACGAAACACAAACCTGAGAACTACCGCCCCGTTAGCCTAACTAGTGTGGTTGTTAAAATATTAGAAAAGATTATTCGGAAGGAGCTGTTTAAGTATCTCGATAAAAACCGGATCCTATCGGAGAAGCAGCACGGCTTCAGAATAGTTTATTCTTGTCTCACGAACTTATTAGTGGCTCGTGAAAGCTGATGCGCTCTTAAGCACCAGAAGCTACCTGTAGACGTAGCCTTCATTTATTTCAGTAAAGCTTTTGACACATTTCCGCACAATCGGCTGTTATATAAGTTGAGAAATGTCGGGATTAGAGGCAATTTATTGATGTGGATAAAAGACTTCTTAGTTGGGCGTCAACAAAGATTAAGGGTGAACTCAAAGTTATCTAGCTGCGGAACTGTGCTTAGTGGAGTGCCCCAGGGTACAGTTTTGGGCCCAGTGCTATTCCTCTTGTATGTAAATGGCCTTCCTCGTCTCCTATCATCATCGGTCTTGCTATATGCTGACGATGTCGAGATATGGAGAACGATACGATGTAAGGATGATAGCTTAGAACTCCAATATGACCTAAAGAAGTTATCTGAATGGTCTCATACCTGGCAGTTGCCGATAAATACTTCCAAGTATGTTGTGATGCATATCGTTCATCAAGGTACAGATACATACATGATGAATAACACTGAGCTACCTGTCGTCCAGATATATAATGATTTTGGAGTTATCGTTAGCCACACTGCCCTGCAATAGCCGCCAAAGGTTTTAGAACCTTATGGTCAATACGTAGGGCTTATAGTCATGTCGACGCCAAGACGTTTTTGACTTTGTATACAGTGTTTGTACGTCCTAAAATTAAGTAATGCATACAAGCGGCTAGCCTTTGCTTACAAAAAGACAGTGAGCTTCTGGAAAAGGTTCAGAGAACGGCGACTAAGCTGATTCCCGGAATAGCGAAGCTTCCGTATGAAGCTCAACTGGCCAAGCCGAACATTTTCCTGTTGTCATATCGCAGAACTAGAGACGACTTGATTACAGTCTTCAAATTGCTTAGTGATAAATTTGCACCTGATATGCCCTCATTTTTCTTGTCTTCCAAAACAGAGAATTTACGAGGACACTTCAAAAAAGTTCACAAGCCCAGAACAAATTACTTTTCAGCTGACTATCGACTTTCCCACCGAATCATCAACGAGTGGAATTCATTACCTCAGCACGTAGTTGAGGATCCATCCGTTGTCTCTTTCAAAAGAAAGTTGGATCAACTGAGGGACTACCATTGCCAGGACTAACACAGGCCATCAGGCCTCCTGTCCTTCCCAAACTGAAACTGAAACTGAAACCTCAATCTTCTCCGAATAACCTTCCCAGCTTACAAATGACACATTTTTGAGGCATTTATCACACAACTGATACACAGCGTCGTCACGTTTTAACACAACATTGTCTAATTCATTAGAGTGCTCTATTTCGGCCTTTGTAACACTATGAATCTGAACTTGTAACTGTAGAGTGTGATGATGAAGTTATCGAAAACACTTTCCACTACAATATTCTTCATTTCTCCCTATTTTACACAGGGATTTCTGGTTAGGTTAGTTTGTATAAAAGCAAGCTCACAGAAAACAGTTTGAAATTGATGAATTGAAATTGTTACACCTGGAAATGACACCGGCATAACTTGTGTAAATCGAGTCGAAGAGAACGTATATATAATAAGGAGTAATTGTAACGAAAAAGAACTAAGGAACCATGACGTTTACGAGGGACAACTGACGGAAGATGTACGAATGAAGTATTTCATGTACGGTTTTCATATTTTAAGAAGACACTGTGATTTCGCATTTAAAATTAAATTCGTTGGCCTCACCATGTCTTCGTTCACTGTAATAATAATAATAATAATAATAATAATAATAATAATAATAATAATAATAATAATAATAATAATAATAATAATAATAATAATAATAATAATAATAATAACAATAATAACAATAATAATAATAATAGTGGAAGCGGCAATAATGTCAGTGGTATTATTATGAATAATTGTATCTTTGTATTTTGATCATTACTGGTAAGCGGTTTATTTATGGCACGAATGTTAGAATTTGTAGAAATAGCAACAATGATAATAAATTTAATGATGGTATCGGCAGATGTAATGATAATAGTCAGTATAGGATTGCGTAGTTTGTCGAGTTCTATTTCAGAAGAGCCAATCAAAGTAAGAGATAATTTTCTGAGTTCGATTGGGATGCCGTGATCATTGTAGTTGATGTGTGTCAGGTATGGGCCAGTTACTCACCTAAGACAATGGAGGATAGTCGCAAAATTTCGTAGATTGGTTGAAGTTAGACATTACCACTATAAGATACCAGCTCAATGATTTGAGGATAATCAGTGGAGCGCGAGAATGTATGTCATGAGCTCGAGCCATACGATAAGAACGTGTAGAATTTTGTGGATAATGTATTAATTACCTACAATAAAATGTTTGCCATACAACAATGCATAGAACTACGAAAGGAGTTTGAGTTCCGGACAAATATACATATCACATATTGAATCGATCTGAAATTGTGGTGAATGTTTCTTCTAAGACAGTTGTGATTTAATGAATGTCTGAGTTGACTTGATAACATCATCTGGCTACAAACATTTCAAAAAAATGTTTCAATGACATCTTCCACATCTAGCTTCGGTTCAATTTGAAGTGCGTTGAAATGTTGTGATGAATATATTGAACAGGGCTGTGTCTTTATGAAAACCAACACGTAATGGAGTTCCACTGATAATAATCTTGAGCCCTCTTTTCATGTCTGTTTTTGTTAATGATCGACAGATGATGTCATCGTCGTTTGTTTTGGGTTGGTCTTTTTCATATCATGATGAACTGTCCTCTGTAACGATGATCAAGTAGTATTGTTGACTCTCGAAACGCCATTCTTCTAACGCTTTCATTGAGTTTTTCCACTATCGTTGCACCACACACATGTCACAAATATTTACACTGGCTTGCTCATTACGTCAATAAGATTTTCGAAACAAAGACTTCCATTACACTTGCTGTTGTCTTTCATCATTCGTATTGTCATCGTTTTTGGAATCACTGTCAGTTGATCAAGTAATTTGACGAATCGATTTTCATATGTCAACGGCACCCATTCCTGTCATTGATTCTTTCGAGTTCGGAAACACTGTCGTTCATTGAGTTTTACACAGACAGGAATACAGATAAACGTCAACTCGTAAATAAATTAGAATACTCAGCATTCATTAGAATAAAACGTCATCATTGCACTGAAATGAGTCAGAGCACCTCACTCAGTGATACCCTATATGAGGATTCACAGTCATCGACTCAAAATAAGCATATGATTTCGGGTCGATTTCTTTAAAAAAGCTTGCGAATTCGGTAGCCTTATCGAAATATCTGAACTTTGAATGAACACTGTGAATATCGAGCTTAGACAAACGTCAGACTGGTTTCATAAGATATGAGCGAAAAACAAAGATATTTTTCGAAACAACAGTTTCAAATCGAATGATGCTAAACGTGATTCGTGTTAGTCTACACTAATGAACGAAGCGTATCTACATGTTATGAAGGTCTAACACTTCCAAACAGATTCAAACTCGTGCTATCCAAATAAACAGTCTGAGGGGTAATCATTGAGCTAATTAGGCCCGTAACTGGCTTCTGGTACTTTTGAGATGTTTACAATTAATTAAATTTCATTACAATTCATTAATCGTTGAAATCTGATCAATAATAAAAGATAAGACAAATAAAAAGTTGGCTAACATTCAGTGATTTATCAATTGTAATTTTTCCACAAAACCATGCAAGTTTGCTTTATATTAAGACAGAACATGCAGTAGACAATCAATCGCAGTGAACAAGTTCAATTTGTTAATCATAGGGTTGACTAAAAGATACAATTAACTGTAATTGCAGACACGACTGTTAAGTAATCATAATAATGGTGACAACAGTAATGATAATAATACTGGTTCAAGTGTTATGTAGATTTTCAGAAGTCATAACTAATAAGACATTTGAACAGATGAGATGCGAAACGGTTATTTTGACTAAACGTTAGAGCAGTGAAGCTCAGCATTAGAATAATCGTAAATTTGAAAAGAGAACTTGAATGAAACAAAAAACAGTGAGATTAGACATGCACAAAAAATGATTGATTGCCTGTTTAAATGTGAAAAGCCCAACAGTAATACGATTTGCTAGAGGAAATTCAATCGCTCTGTTATTTTGGTAATGGTAAAGTAAAATTTCAGCAAAGCTGAATAAAGATCTTAGAGATGTCCCAGCTCTGATCTCATCATCGCACAGACTTTGGATTGTGTAAACATAGTAGGTTAATTGTAGATACATTCTTCTAATGCTCTTAATTAATTATTTAATAATAATGATAATGATAATAATAATAATAATATATGTTTCTGCTATGGCAGGTACACGCCATTTTTACAGGCATGGTTTACAAATTACAACATTCATTGTTTCACAGTTTGCATCTCAAGCAGGGTTGTTAAATAAATATGATCTATAAAAGTGAAGATCAGTTCATTCCTTTAGATATACTGAGTAGTCTACAAAATATTTTCCAAAGTGGTATGGCGTCCACGTTACACACCAAATCCAATCTCGGCATAATTGTGTTAGGATGTTGGTCGTGCTAATCATTTATGCAATGCAACTTCTTAAGTTTGTAGTTGTTATAAATTAGACTTGTAGAGCACTTGGTGTGAACTATGACCTTGGAAAAATGCGTACATCGAGTTCGTTCTAAATATCGTTAGTTCCACAGCTGTGCCCTCAGAGCAAGATTCTGAAAATAAGAAACCGAGGAGCAGCAAAGCACTTGGATATGAACGATAAACAATGCTGAACATTTTGTAGTGGAACAGACATAGGAATGATTAATTATTAGATCAAATTCATACTAGCTCTCGTTGTTACAGTGAAATGTGATCAGAGGCTGCAGATGGGAGAATGCAGTAATAAAGAACAATGAGTTGTGATACTTATCAAGGTGGATTCTAAAAGAAAACGATCACTAGACTAATTCGGAATTAGATAGTAAATGGTTACAGTGTTTATCCATAGCTGAAGCAAGACTAACTATGAATTGACTACCAAAATATTTGTTTGCAATTTACTTGCTTTTCACAAAAGCAGTAATATTTTGTAAAATGAGAATTCCATTCATCTCTGTTCTGTGTGAGTAGATGACTGTCAGTCACATAAACACATTATTAGAAAGTGATATTCTTCATCCTAATTAAGATTCATATCACGCCCACTACACAATAGAGAATACCATATTATTTGAATAATTAAATATAATGAGGTGATAGATGAAGAGAAAGTATAATCATTGAAATGTCTACAAACAACTGAGGTTAACAGACAGATATTTGCAAAAAAACTCTCAGATAATCTACACTATTGTTATTATCTTTCAAAAAATATTTCTTATGCGAAATCGTATATTAGACTAGTAGAATTCAGGTAGACATGATGATTATATGTAATATTCAACCACATCATCCTGACTGAATCGTCAAGTTACAGTCTGAGCGATCCAAACATTATCGATGCGATGTCTTCAATACATTGCACAAACTTTCTCATCCAGGCGTTCGTGCAACCATCAAGCTTATTGCAGAACGGTTTTGCTGGCCTGGCATGAATAAAGACGTGAGGGAGTGGGCACGCTCCTGTGTAAGCTGCCAAAAATCTAAGGTTATCAGACACAATAAATGTCCCCTAGGCTCATTTAAAACTCACGATGCTCGTTTCGACCATGTTCATCTGGATTTGGTAGGACCTTTACCAGATTCAAATGGATACTCATACCTCTTAACCTGCGTAGACCGTTTCACTCGATGGCCAGAAGCAGTACCTATCAAGGACATCACTGCTGAAACAGTGGCTCGCACCTTCGTCAAGCGATGGGTAGCAAACTTCGGCTGCCCTTCAACCATCACTACAGATTGCGGACGTCAGTTTGAATCTGAACTTTTCCGTCATCTGACCACACTTTTAGGAATCACTCGCTTCCGAACGACCGCCTACCATCCACAAGCAAACGGGTTGGTAGAACGTTTTCACCGACAACTAAAAGCTTCGCTATCAGCTGCAAACGTTTCACAGTGGACCGACGCTCTTCCACTTGTCTTACTAGGTATTCGCAATGCAGTGAAAGCTGACATTGGATACACTGTGGCTCAACTCGTTTATGGAACGACACTTCGACTTCCAGGAGAATTCGTGGATCCTTCATCCTTTTCAATGAACATGGATCTAACCTCCTACACGAACAGGCTTACGAACGCAATGCGTTCAGTTAAACCTGCTTCCACTCGACCACAATCAACCGATGTTTTCGTTCAACCTGACTTACGATATAGTACACACGTTTTCATTCGTCGAGACTCGCATCGACGACCATTCGAATCAGCATACGAAGGACCCTTCAAAGTTCTTCAACGTGAATCTAAGTACTATATAGTCGATAAGAACGGAACCAACGATAGCATCAGCATCGATTGCTTAAAAACAGCGTATTTAGAAGGAAATCCTATTCACGTCGACTTTCCTTCGGTACAATCGCACAACACGACTCCTACACTCATAATTCCTCAACCGACAACCAACACTAGCGATGATACTCCGAATGTATCTAAAAATATACCTAAAACGACGCGTTCTGGAAGAAGAGTAAGATTTCCAGAACATTTAAACGACTACTGCACGTAAGGCACTACTCGACATTTTATATTATCTCGATCTTTCTTTTTACGATATATAATTTTTTTAAACAAAGACAATTTTAAAATGCTTATATATTTTTATTTTTATTTAAAAAATTAACAAAACACAAAAAAAAATTTTTTAACGCTATTACGTGTGCCTGAGTATACTTTCCATTTTTTCGCCGACATTGTGTTTTTACGCACATACGAGTGTATTTCGACATGCACTTACACTTTCTTTTTTCTTTTCCAGGGCGGCTGGAAAAGAACGATGCAGTTTACGAAGAGTCGAAATTTTCGTTGTAATTATGTTGTACCTCGGTCCCATATAGTAAGGAAAGACGACCAGACGCTGCTACACTTAGTAAGCTATCAGAAGAGTGTTTACCAACGACAAACTCGTTGGGTTTAAACTTCTGGCTAGCCACGTCTTAGGGTCGTCACTGCCCCACTAGGGGGGGGAGTGATCTGTAGCGGTAAATAAATCCCCAAAATAAATAGCTCTAAGTTTTCGACATTGGATGCTGACCATATGTTTTAGTGGACTCATCTAGCTGAAGTCGCTCGGTCATGCATCCGCACCAGATCACGTGTGGTAACGCCGTGCTCAACATCTACCGCAATTGCTAGCCAGATTGGATCAGAGAAATCCGATATATTGGTAATCGCCAAATACACTCTTCCGATCTCCTCGACTCTGTCTTTTGACTTCTCTGGGTGGGAACGAATTATATCAGGTGTTACTGGTAAAAGCGTTGTCAAACACTGAATACCAGTGACATCATCACGATCACTAGACTAATTCGGAATTAGATAGTAAATGGTTACAGTGTTTATCTATCGCTGAAGCAAGACTAACTATGAATTGACTGACAAAATATTTGTTTGCAATTTATTTGCTTTGCACAAAAGCAGTAATATTTTGTAAAATGAGAATTCTATTCATCTCTGTTCTGTGTGAGTAGATGACTGTCAGTCACATAAACACATTATTAGAAAGTGATATTCTTCATCCTAATTAAGATTCATATCACGCCCACTACACAATAGAGAATACCATATTATTTGAATAATTAAATATAATGAGGTGATAGATGAAGAGAAAGTATAATCATTGAAATGTCTACAAACAACTGAGGTCATCAGAAATATTCAGATGCTTTGCACTACTATGTCAGTGCTTTTTTAAAAGAATATTTCTTGTGAGAAAACGCATATTAGATAAGTAGAATTGAAGTAGATGAGATGATTATATGCAATATTCAACTAAGTAATCTTGACTGAATCGTCAAGTGACAGTCCCTAACCCGAATAGATTTAGGAGGACGTTAGAAGTATATGATGTGTTCAAGCCAAGTAAAGACTTATAATATTTGAACTATTTGAATTGTAGTTTGAACTAGGAATCCTAGAATTAACGCAATTGAATCAAGAATTACGATACAAGCACAAACGAATGTATTGTATTTGGAATTTGAAATCGAGCATTCAACAAGTACAAAAGAATCATTAGTTAATTCAAACACCACATCCGCCACAGCTTAAATATATAAGTGTATAATTGTCTGTAATCGGTTGTACGTCTTCTTGTTAAGTTCATCCTGAGTATGTCCGACATTGTATTGGATAAAACCTTTGTAGTATCTAGAATGTGCTCATTGGTATTAGAATTAACAAACGAAATCGGAACTGACTCACCTGCAATTGTATACAGTCAGCATGTCGGTTTTCTAATGAAATCATTAATATCTAGAATTCGAACCCTAGGTTTTTCAACATTATCCTCCCTCACGAAATTATGTTGGATCTTTATATCCTCAAGTTATGAATAATGTGGCTTCATTTAATACATATTTCTCACATTGTTTAGAGTAAACATTGGAACTGTTTTTGTGATAAGGGTAAACAGCAGTTGATGTGAAGTCATCCGAATTGTAATCAAAATCTAGGTCATTTAGTACTAGTGCTTTGCATTGAACAAGTTTTTCACAAGGATCAAATGCATTATGAAGATAGGTAATATATGATATGACATCAGAATTTGATTCTTCTGACACATTCTCATCAAATTTACTAAGAATGCCATTGCACAGTAATGGATCATTAGAAAAATCAGCATCTATCAAGACTGTCTCAGGTTTTTCATCTGGACTAGGTTCATTTAACATATTTTCCTCAGATTTGTAAGAAATTTCATCAGAAATATGTGAATCATTAGGAAAAGCCATATTTGGTACAATAACATGAGAAATCTGATAAGTTGGTTGATTAGGAACTGTTGTATAGCAAGAATTCTGAATTTCATTTAACTCTGAACTGCCATATGAACCTGCACTGTCTTTTGAAATCGTTGATAAAGATAAATGATCATCATGAATACTCGACTCAGTAGAATCAGAATTACAAGACTTAATATTAGTTGCAGTAAGATGAACATTAGCATTGCAAACTGACTGAATATATCCAATATCACCACATTTAAAGCACTTAGAATTACGAAATTTACATGAATTAAAAGAGTGGAACATGCCACAGGACAAACACTGACCAAACTTGTGCCCATCTTCGTGAAATGCATTGCAACTCCTCAATGAATTATCTGCATAGCCTTGAGTATGTACTGGGTCGGGATGACGCAGTAATGTAGTAGAATTTTTTATATCCTCATGAATCATTTTACGAGATCTCCCTCTTTTACCGCACTCGAAATTTGTATAATTAACATAGTCTAGCAGCAGTTCATTGAGAGTTGTATAAGGAAGCGAGATAGGCATTTCCGACATAGCCAGAGTTCTTAATAAGCTGTATGCTTCTTTTCCGATGAATGTGAGGAAATGTGCCACACTGTTAACATCCTCATCATCTTCCTTGTTCATAGCCCGGATTTCGAACCTTTCAAAATATTCCTGAAAAGCTTCAGAAGTTGAATGAATATCTAACTTTTCCATAGCAGGCTCCATCGCGACGCCAGTATAATGATTCGAATTATTAGAACTATAGTACGAACTAAGAGTCCCAGAAATAACGCAATTGAATTAAGAAGTAAGACACAAGCACAAACGAATGTATTGTATTGGGAATTTGAAATCGAGCATTCAACAAGTACAAAAGAATCATTAGTTAATTCAAACACCGCAAGACTGTTCATCGATAATGATGTGTTCCTGTACGAACGATGTTATCTTCTAAATCCGTCTAACCATATCTGTGGAGATAGACGTAATAAACCTATTTTGTTTTTGATAGTTTTTGATATCTTTTGCATTTATTTTGCCAATTCTCACAATCTGTACATTTATCATTAATCGATTGCACTTGTTGTTCAAGTATATGACCTTGAATACTTACATTCTTCCTTCCGTTTTTCAATCCCACATAGCATGACATTGATAACTGCTCATAATTAAATACACTTCTATACATACGTCTCTCGTGCTATCATGTTTGTGAATATGATAACGGAACGAATAATTAACAATCACATATAATTATGGACTGTTGTAACATTCACATTACCTTCTACGTTCGGATATACTACTGGAGCCATATCGTCTCATTGGAATTATTATTTACCTATAATTGTGGATTCTGGTACCAAAACCAACAGGACACGCTCCAACCTGCTGATTTAAGTAACCTCCCTAAACTTTTATTTGTGTTATTATCTTATGCGTTGTTTATTGCTACATTAACTTTTGGACATAATAACTTTATTGCTGTTTTTTCAATTAATATACATTTTGGTCCACCACAATCTAACATTAAATTTCTGACGTACAATATACGGATCTATACAAAGTAAAATTATTTTATTTATTACTTGAATATATATATATATATATTATGTGAAATACTATAAGTAGTATGAATGGCATTAATGATTGAATCAGTATGAGATACTTGTGATTCACCAGAAGGGTTTTGCTGGGACAGGCACAAATTCTGCATCAGGGCTTCCATGATTCGGATTTGGGACTATTCAAACCTCTTTTCTTGACGCTCCATAGAAGCTTCTATTTGCTCCAAAGAAATATTCATTGTAGTTTTCCCGTCGCCACTGATAAGTCTTGTTAATTTGAACGCTTCATTCGGTTCCGAAGCTATCCTCGTACACAGCGACCTGAGCATTAGAGAAAAGACGCAAACTATGCGAGAAGCACTTTACTCCAAAGGTTTGTTTTAGTACAGTAAATATAGGGTTTTTATAGTATTTTCAGATGTCCTTGGGTTTCTCGAAGATTCTCAAATGCTACTTAACATAGTAGCGGTATTGTAATCAGACAATCAGAAACTCTACATGTGACTTTTCACTTTCTTGGTGTTTTTGGATAAACTACAAGTGAACATTGATTGGATAAAATGCTTCTTAGTGTTTTCCTGATCCTTGCTTGTCTTCTGTACGACGTTTTCTGGATCACCCCAACACTAGTCACATTAACAGAGAGAACATTTTATCGATTATTACAAAAAATGGATCAACGTTGTTATAGTCCATCACCGAATTGGTATGGACCAAAATCACCAAATGCTTGTGAAGTATTCATTGGTAAAATACCACGTGATTGGTTTGAAGATGAACTAGTTCCTGTATTTGAATTAGTTAAAAAAAAAATTTATCTGTTTCGATTAATGGTGGATTTTAGTGGGTTAAATCGTGGTTATGCTTTTTGTATGTATACTAATCGTGATGATACTAAACGAGCTGTAAATGAATTAAATTGTTATGAAATTCGTAAAGGTAAAATATGAAGCGTTTGTTTCAGTATTGATAATTGTCATTTATTCATCGGTGTTATACCTAAATTGAAAGCAAAAGATGAATTAATGTTATAAATGTGAAAAGTAAATGACGGCGTGCGAAATGTGATTGTTTATCCAAGTGTAGCTGATAAAAGCAAGAATAAATGATTTGCATTTGTCGAATATGAAAATCACAAAACAGCTGCTATGGCTCGACGTAAACTAATTCATGGACAAATTCATTTATGGGGACACCAAATTGCTGTGGATTAGGCAGAACCGTAACGTGAAGTTGATGAAAATATTATGTTAAAAATGAGTTTACCCTCATAGTTACCTAAATGAAATCAGCCTATTGATCCTACAAATCTTTCAAAAAAATTAACATACTACTACTATAAATTGGTAGGTAATATGATACGATTATTTTAAAAAATCATGTAATTTCATTCCTTATACAGAAAGAAATCAATCATACAAAATACTAACTTACTTTTCACTACATTTCTAATCCTTCAAGTATTGTATCCACTGATTTTGTAACAAACATCATTATATCTTTCATCAACTTCAGAAACCAGAATCTACACACTTTCCCAGAATCTTATTACACTTCGAGGAAGTCGGCATATATTTATTAATGACACCTCAAAATTGTGAAAAATTTCGCGTTTCTCCCCATAATTTCCTCCGAGTTTTGCGCTTCTCTCCAACATTTCATCATAATCTTAATAGAGTTCTTGCAAACTTGTTTTAAGGCAATCCATCTTACCTAATTTCTACAAATATCACTGAAAAGCCAGGTGAGAATACATATGTATAGTTTTTACTGCGATATTCCATTAATTGTAGTCAATTACGCAGTGTCAAAGAAACTGGATCATGAAGACGTTAACATCTGGGGCGAAGCATGGGATACAGTGGACAGCTAGGATGCAGTTGGACGATCTGGACTTCGCAGATCATCTGGCTCTTTTATCACACATGCACCAACAACGAGTGTATCAGCAACCTCAGCAGCAGTAGGTCTCAAAATACATAAAGGGAAAAGCAATACTTTCTCGTACAACAAAGCATGCACCTATCGAATCACACTTGACGCAGTCGTCTCTATTCAGCTACGCGAATCCAAATCATTACAAATTAAGCTGATATGTGTGCACGAAGCAATACAAAATGTTGTCTTTGAATACATTAGTCTCTACAGCAAAAAGTGCAATAGAAATCGGTTATAATATCAACATGAAACAGCTTTGTTGAGGACTTGTTGAGAGTACATACTTGGATTTGTTGAGACACTATTTTCACAACATATCAACATATCAATAATTCATCATGATAAATTACTGGTTGCAATATGTATAATTCAGGTGAAGCAACCGTAGACCATCATTTAATGAACTGACTTTGACAGTATATGAAGTTAAAGATTTACTGCACGGCCA
The DNA here is from genome assembly GCA_944470365.2 of Schistosoma intercalatum. NCBI lineage: Eukaryota > Metazoa > Platyhelminthes > Trematoda > Strigeidida > Schistosomatidae > Schistosoma > Schistosoma intercalatum. Next base: position 39,533,097 of record OX103726.1, read on the forward strand.
TTTTTGTATTTTTTTACGAGTGAAATTTTTTTTCATCCCTTTTGAAAAAATTTCTCATCCTCATCTTCTAATAATTTTCATTCTGTTTCGTTCAATCAAATAACTAGTTTTTAGTTCGTTATAATTGCTTGTTTATTTCTTAAAATCGATATAAAACATCAGGACATGACGACGGAGCACATTTTCTTACAATTATGGACGGTAGTAACATGCAAAGCACGAGCTCTGTCGTTCCTCACGTTGTCACAGAAACCGATTACTTATTCTTGAGCACATTGTATCTCGTAGCGTTCCAATCTCTTGAAGCGTTGAAGAGCGCCATTAGAACGTATGAAAGAGCCACGTACTGCCATTATGTGGTAAGGGATTCTCATTTACATAGAAATCGGAAGCCGTATATTAAATACGTATGTTGGAGAAATGGTGGTAGTGTGGTGTGAGCTACTTATATTCATATAAGTAGTATATAACGTGCGTTAAAAGAACGTAATGTCCGGCAGCAGAAGATGGCGAAGATCAAGAAAGGAAGAGCAAGAGCACAATGGAATTGTAAGAAAACGCATGTACAATGGAATGGGAGACAATGGATTAGTGTTTGCAACGGGAACAGTACAGTTTGATATGATGGAATGATATTTTGCAAATTGACGATTGACTTTATGGTATTCACATTTTATTGAGATAGTCTGTAATGTTTGTGCTAAACACGATTGATTGTCCCCACCCGTGTTCTTGTTCGCTACAGTAGAACACTGAACGAGACGACGACATTGACGAAGATGCGTATGACAACAGACTTTATGATATTTGCAATCTTGCGCAACCGCCACATGAAACTGCTGATGGAAGTACCTAGGTTTTTTGTCGATGCGAAGCAATGCTTCATTTATTTTGTGCCTACGACCCATCACCACATGTCCATGGAATCCACTGTCCCATGTGCGACGCTATAACGGAATCATAACAACTCCTTTGTTCATGAAATTCCGAACTGTTAAGAGAACGAGTAAAGGCCCTTTTCAGGGCCAACCACAATTTGATTTAAATTCTTTTGTTTCAATTCCTTATTTCCATGGCAAAGGTCAAGTGATGAAACCATCAAAATTCATTTAAGATTAATAATCATTATGTGATTATCGTCCACGTATTCGTAAACGCTTTCTAAGCTTTATCAAATATACGGTTTAAGTAAACGATTTCGTATAGGAAATGTCATCTAATGAACACTTATCTGTCTAACAATAGTACATGCGAAACTTATTCAGAATGTTTCAGTGTTTTGTCATATAGTTACGATAGGCGAATGTAGTACTACCAGTTCACTAGTACAACGACATCATTTCTATAGGAAAGGTTAACTGAACCAACATTGATGAATTCTAATTAAGCCTTAGTGATTAAGCAATATAATCAATTGAGATTTATAAAAATTTCGTGGATTACTTGAAGTTAGACACTAACATGTTTTTCATGGTGCTCCTCTAGCTTCAGTTCACTCATGATCTCAACTATCCCAATAAAAAAACAAACAATTCTGTCTGACTGTTCCATCCGAGTTTTAATCGAAATGTAAACCAACTTCATTGTACTCAGAGAGTAGCAAATAATATTTATGTGATTGGGTTCTTTTCCAAACAGTAATTCTTAGTACAAAATAGTTGTTTAGTTTCGCCAGAAAAATGGTGTCATAAATAAATGCAGGAGTGTAAATTGACTTATTTTGCTAATCCATTAAAAGCGTTAATTGTTTTTAACTGTATATTCTTTGTTGTTGAGCTGTTTAAAATTATGACAAAAAGTACTTGTCTATGTAAGTAGTCATGTGAATCGATTATTGTGCTCGTCAATTGGGCTTAACAAGTTTTGCACGTAATGTCAACAGCATATTTGCAGTTTAAAAATTCCCATAGAATATTCTATATTGTTGAATAACAAGTTTTGACAAGGATTTGAGATGTTGGTTACATAAAGTGTAAAAGTACAAGCCTACGTCTGAGGAAATAAGTGTCTCTCTGAATTACACAGCTTAATACAAACATAGTTAATTGTATCACATGACATTTTGGTGTACGTACGTTTAATTTCAATGTAATAAATAAAAGCCTACCATTTATTTACCAAACGTCAAAATGATCCATTTCACTATATTGAATCATGGTACTTTACTTCAATCCACTCATGATCTCAACTATTCAAATAAAAAAATGTTATAACTCCTATTATTTTATATTGAATGTTGAGAGACTTTGTTTGTCCGAACACGTAATCCCACGCTCCTCTGTGACTGCGCGAAGATCTAAATAAAGACCTATCACTACTAGTCTGTTTTCTCCTGTCAATAGCACGAGGGTTAAATAAAGGCACGAAACTGGTGACTCCGATAGACCATCAATAGTATAATTAAAACTACTACCGTGTCCGATGTGCATGAGCATACTCTTCCGAGAATTAACTTCTAAGTCCCAACCTCGAGCCCATCTAACCAATTCGTTTAAGTCAGCTTGGAGATTAAAATGAATAGCCTCACTTCTTATTGTTCACCAGATATTTACATCATCCACAAACAATAATGTGGACAAATTAAGCAAAAACGGTAATTCATTAACGTATAGAAGGGAAAGTAGAGGGCCTATGATGGTGCCTTGAGGTACACCACCTTTGACCAACTTTCATCCGGATAGCATTCCATTGACACTCTCCTTCTATGGTCACATAAGAAGTTACTTATCCATTATTGTACAGCATTTATCATTCCGAAGCTCGAGAGCTTCTGCATAAGATCTAAGTGTGAAACCTTTCCAAACGCTTTGCTAAGATCTATGGATATCACATAGACAAACAGACCGTTGTCTAGGGTCGTTGTTTAATCCTCTTTCGCAATAAGTCAGTTATTCAAGTATGAACGCTCGTTGCGAAACCCATGTTGGTCGGGAGTTAACAGATTGTGTGAATCTATGTGACTTAGTTCCTTGAACCGAAATATCTTTTCAAGTAACTTATTGACTATGTTGGTAGTTAGATACGATTTGTCACCGATCATTTTTAAATATAGGACTGATCAAAGCGTCTTTCAAGTCTCTAGGGAGTTGAGCGAGTGAAAGTTGCATGTTGGAGAGCGTCAATGGCGCTCTTGAAATGATTTCCGCGAGAGACTACAGCAGTCGTGGATGTAACGCATCACAGCGCGGTATCTTACAAGGTTCGAGATTAGTTACCAATGAGAGAACAGTCTCCTCAGTCACATGTGAAGATCTTATAGCTGATATCTGAGCGGTGTTATAAGAACAAGTATTTGTAACAAAACACACAGAGTTGACTCCGATAAATATTTTAAAATTCTTAGACTTTTCCCTATCTGCTTCAGCTAGTAAATCTGAATTTCCGTGTAAAGGTGACGGGAGAATACCATCACTACGTTTCACCCGCCGTTTAACACACGAAAACAATCGTTTCGAACAAGTACGGCAATATGCCAATTGTCGTTCGTAAGTAGTACGGAATTTACATGTATTCCGGATTGTTTTATATTCACATATAAATGATGCATGTCCTGTCGAAAAGAATGAGTCCCAGAAGTGTTTCATACGCTTCAATAGCTTCTGAGTTTCCTTAGTAATCCATGGAGGGCAATGTAATAGCTTACGTGTTGACCATGTGATAAACGGTGATGTTACGGGCTCGAATGTAGCCTCAAAGTTATTCCATTCGTCTTCGATCGATCCATCTGTATCGACCGACTAGTCGGTAGATTGCCGGAATATTAGCTCGCCAGATATAGTGTCGGAGTGAAGCAGATACACGAGAACACTGAACAATGATTGATCGAAGGTCGCAATCGGAACACCCATCCGGTTATGTAGGCCCTGTCCGGTCAATATGCAGTGTGTTGAGATCTCCAATGATGAGACAACATTCTGCTTTACTCCAACAACAGTTGTGTCTTAAGGTAAAGTCGTCAACGAGAAAACACGGACTACGGTACATTCCTCCTATAGCCACTAACCCGTTTCTAGGCGTAATTGTGCAATATACTATCTCACATTTGCCACCGATACAATTGATTGTATACGAAAGTGATCCCTAACACACAACACTATGCCTCCTCCCTTGCGACTTAAAACTCTATCACTTCCAATATGGATGTAACCTTCAATGATGGCAGAACAGTCTACATATACGGCGAGCCAAGTTCCTGCGACAACAATTATATTGGCGTCCAAAACCTGAATTCATTGGAAATCAAAACACATTGAATAGGTGTTTTTGGAAATACAAGAAAACTTTATTCATGATAGACAGCTATTTTGCTGTCTGACCACAATTCTTTACTCAAGATGGTAGACAATATACTGTGATGGAAACGGTCTTCATACAACTGATGGGTAATAGTCAAACGTCGAGTCGATTCCCCTAACCGATTCATTCGTTTTTCGATTGTGCTTAGGAGAAAGCTGATTGTCTGGGTTTAAAGAGGATAACGAATACGAAATATCCGTCACTGCTACTCTCCGAATTCCTTCCTATGTTACGACCTAAAATCCAGTGAAGCGGCAAACAGAGTGACATGACACGAAAGTTTATCATGATTATAGGCCGATGTGTTATCACATATGAAAGCACTGGTTCTTGTATTTGTGCTCACGATTATTTTGTTAAGTGTGTCAGACGTCACCACTATAGACCCATAAAGTTACTTATTCTCGGGATCTATGTACCACAACTGGCTTCTTAGTCTTCGCTTAATGATACTACAGACAAGCCCTTCATTAGCTTTATCCGAACAAACCACTGACCTGTTTGTAGCACTATCAGTTGATCCAATAAAGATTATATGGAATATTCAAAGTCGAAAATGATCAGTACCAAGATTGGTAATTACACACCGGCAGTAATGAGTAAAATTTAAACAGCAAGTACTCTGACTCCTATGACACTTACTGATAGTAACGCAGAAGAACTACACGACAAGTTATTTGTCACAAAAACCGTAGTTCACAATGCCTGTATAAAAATAATTACAATGGTGCTAACGCACTAGAAACCTTCCATAACCAAAACACGACAAGCCTGTCAAGCAATATTCTTGTAGTATAAAACCAACTATGAGACAGACAAAAAGGAACAGAGCTCGACTTCAACGTAACCAACCAAAATGGATGAATTGGCATTGTACCATGGACTCCTGACATATTTCAACCATGAAGCCAGGTATCCTTATGAGATATATAATGAATTAGTGTGGTAAGCTTTCAAAGTACAACACAACTCGCCACTTGCTCAATTATGTCTACATAATGGGACTGCTCTCAACGTAAAAATTGAGTTCCCAACCAGAGAGAAAACAAAACCTTCAATTATACATTAAAATAGGAAAACCGATCTAGTTTATTTAAGTGAAAGTATTAAATTACATGAAAAGATTGATAGCGTTGTGGCGCAAATTCACTTCAATCGGGTGGGCCTCAAAGTAGTCGTTGTCAATCCAATAGAACTCGTTCTATAACAATGAACATATATAAAGTTTGAGTAGCAGAGAAAGAATTTAATGTGAACAAACGAATTAAACAGAAAAAAACCAATATACTATATAAGTAAAGATAGAATTAAGTACAAAAAACCACTGATAATGATTACACAAATCGATACATAGAACAAGTCACAGTATCGGAGACCACGTTAGTTATAAGAGGTGATAACGCAAAACATGTAAATGGCGGACCTTCATCAAATTACATGTTAGCTGCCAACAGTTGAGTTTGAAAAATTTAGATATTTAAACAAACGGAACAATGAGATACAAGTTTTTAACAATTACGCTGCGAGGGACTAAAGCTTTTAACAGTGCAATAGCTCGGCATCTACTTGACACCGGGCATACCGTCGATATTATGCGCGCGTTTAAAATTATCAATAGACAAAGAACTACTACCACTCTCCGCTTTGCTGAAGCCATTGCAATTAAGAAACTGAAACAGGACTTATGCGTCCAAAAAGAGACTTTAATAAACTTATCACTACCCTGGTAATCCTTTTGTTTCTGTTTGTTTTGTGTTTTGGTTATTTTATTCATTTACTTATTCTAAGATAATTTATATCTCCCCCCCCCTATTACCGAATTCTTAAAATAAAATAAATTTTATTCACACATTTCCGTCACCTGATCCTCTTAAATAATCTTAACTTTCCAAACCCTATTTAATTATTATTACGTAATCTACCTTATCATTATTTAATTCCATTAATCTCTACAATTATCACACAACTTATGAACTTCACTAAATTATTAAACCACCCACCCTGGATTAACCCCCCTCTTTTGACCCCTGACCTGTTTCTAGCATATATATATAGTTATTATTGTAATCACGTTATTTACACTCATTTATGTCAATTGTTTCACACTATCTCCATGTAAAAATTCTATCACAATTTTGGTTTGTAAGCAGCTGACGAGAAACCTCGAAATAATATGAATTCATACTATTCTGCATCAATGTTTGTTCTTGTTCTATTTAAATTACCGAATTATCATTCGATTGTGTTTAATTTGAGTCGAACAATTAAAAAACCTCGTTTTCAAAATTTCAGAAGCTAAATTAATTCGCTTGTCAGTTTGGAAATTTAGATAACCAACAACTCGGACTAATTTGACGCCTTGATTTTTCATAATTTTCCCAACTCTATTACTAGAATTAAATCACTAAGATATTATTCACCAGTATATAATCTCCGCTTGTCTCTTAATCAACAAAAACGCTGAGAGTTTAGCACAAGGCTCCTACTGTTAAGACAAATGAACAAGCAAATATTGTAAACAAACACTCATGAAACAATATAAAGATATGGTTTAACTTGATAACAGTTTGATAATAGAGAAACGAAAAAAGCTCACCTCAGTTTGACCAGGAAACAAACGCAATTTATCACACAATATTACCTGACTACCAGATTTAAATGAATACGGTTGAGAAAGGAGCCATGAACGAAACTGTTGTATATGATCCCAATAGCTGGTGGAACGACGCAAAATATCCAAACGAATGTGATCCTAAAGACATATACATTTTTATCGGTACATATTTAAATGGATTACACAAAACTATCAAGTGTGTATTTAAACGTGAAACGGACCATTGATTATCAAATTTAATTAATTAAATCACTTTTTCACTTGTAACACACATAGTAACACAGCTTTTCACCTCCTAATAACTTTTTATCTCTACGACTGACCCTTCCCACGTCCCTTTATCACCTCGCGCCGCTAATGCAAACGATTTGAGTGCGTGGAATGTTATTATCGGTCTCCTGAAACCACGTTCTACTAAACCTGGAAAGATAGAAACAATCATCGTTGACTGTTCGTCGTCCCCGCTTACTCTCCTACTAACTGCAGCTCAGATGAGGTAAAAGACTAGTTTTACAGAAAGCTTTCTGACCTCCTCCAAAGTGTTAGGCGTTCTGATGTAGTAATAGTGGCTGGCGACTTTAATGCTCAAGTAGGTAAACTAAGCGAAAAGGAAAGACACATGAGTGGATCTTATGGCGTCATGGCTCGAAGAACAGATAATGGTGACCGTCTATTACAGCTATACTCAGATAACCGCCTGTTTCTGGCAGATACTAACTTTAAGCATAAGTAAAAATATCTTTTAACATGACGACCTCCGAATTCGTACCAACGTTGGACTGCACTAGATCACATAGCTATCAACCACCGATGGAGGAGCTCGATAGAAGACTGCCACTCGTTCTGCAACACATGCTTAGAATCAGTACCTCTCAGGATTCTACTTAATGATAACCAAGCTAAGTTTATATTTCAGGAACAACTAGAAACACAATTAGGCAGTCATGTAAGTGATACCCACACTGAGGCTGCTTGGAATGATATTTGAGAAGCTGTGAAAACAGCAGTGATATCTGCTAGTAAAGGCAAGTTGATGTAAGTTTCCTAACTCTTTACGAAGTTGAAAAAGCTATAGGAAATCTGAAGCGAGGAAGAGCAGCAGGCCTTGACAGGTTTACTCCTGAGATTTTCAAGGATGGTGGTTCAGTATTAGCAGTGACATTGACCGAGGTCTTAGGTAGAATCTGGGATCTAGAAGTAGCCTCATCTGACTGGTCTCAATCACGGAATGTACCAGTCTATAAGAAAGGACAAAAGTCCTCTTGTGACAATCACAGAGGAATCAGTTTGACTAATATAATGTTGAAAAACATTAGCTTCAATAATACTTCGACGCCTAACTAAAGCTCGTGAAGAGCAGACTAGAGAAAACCAGGCTAGTTTCCGTCATGGACGTGGCTGTATAGATCAGATATTCACACAACCTCAAGTTCTAGAACATAGAAACACATTCAGACGCCCCACCATAGGAGTACTTCTCGACCTTAAAGCAGCATTCGACTCTGTTGATCGTGAGGTTCTATGGCAGTGTTTGTCATTGAAAGGAGTACGAAGAAGCACATTAACCCTGTAAAGGCTCGCTACTCAAACACAACTGGTCGAGTGAGAGCTCATGGCGAACTGTCATCAGAATTGATTACCTCAAGTGATGTTCGTCAGGGCTGTCCACTGCCTCCATTCTTGTTTAACCTTGACATTGACGTGCTTTTAGAGATAACACTTTACTCAACTAAATTTCCAGGAGTTGCACTTCTACCGCAAGACTCACTTTTTGACCTAGAATATGCCGATGACATAGTTCTATTTGGTGAAGACGTTGACAAAATCCAGTCTTCTGATCACTATACAAAACAATGCAAGCATGTTCGAGACGCGATTCTCGCCTTCGAAATGCAAAATGTTGCTTCAGGATTGGGTAGCATAGGCACCTGAACTAATGATAGGGAATGAAGTAGTTGAGCGCGTCAACCGCTTCACTTATCTTGGGAGTCTCATCAGCCTTTGTGGTCTGGTGTGTGACGAAATCTCAGCACGCATACAGAAGGCTCGAATAGCTTTTGACAACTTGCGTCATTTATAGAGTAGACGAGATATCCGTCTACCAATCAAAGGACGTGTTTACTGAGCAGCAGTTAGTTCTGTCCTACTTTATAGCAGTGAAACACGGCTAGTAAGAGTAGAGGATATCCGTAGGTTACTAGTATTCGATCATAGGTGTCTTCTAAGCATTGCTCGTATATCCTGGGACCACCGAGTAAGTAACGCAGTTGGTAGGAAATGAGTACCAGGTAAGATGACAAATCGATTGATGACGTAGTGGAACTTGATCAGTTGAGATGGCTGGAACATGTGTTACGTATGCCCAACCACCAACTGACTCGACGTGCGATGTTTTATGGTGTAAGAGTAGGTTGGAAAAAAGCTAGAGGCGGTCAGGCCAACACATGGCACAAATCCATGAAGTCACTGACAAGTGGACTGGGTTGTGTTGGCAGGTGTAGACTAACTGGTTGGGGACCGCGAGATGATAACAACCGATGGTTCGAGACTCTGAATGACATGGCTCAAAATCGTTTGCAGTGGCGCAGGTGCATCCACTCTTTGTGTTCTCCCAAATTCTAATCTTCTGAATTCTTCACGTCTCTTTTTTTCTCTCTTCAAATTTATTTCACTGAATTATACTCCTTGAATAACATCTTCAAACCCTAGTGTTTTTGATTACTGCTTACACTTTTACTGCCTCTACCACTATGGGATTTGAATCGACAATTGTAACTGTGTGCTAATGTGGTATGGCAACTCGAACTGATGTACGTACGCACGAAGTTCCACGTTGTTACTGAGTGACTGAATACAGATTTTGATTTACGATTATCCATACAATAATTCATTAAAAAACGTCCACTTATTATATTTCATCACCACTCCTAGTATTAGTTAGTAAACAGGATAATCGAGATAAGGATTGGTTATGGTGTAGTATTCATTAAAACAATAAATACAGGCGTTCGTAAGGATGTGATTTATTTATTCAGGTCAAAACAATTTCAACCAGTGAACTACGGTTTCGAACCCTGCTCCATCTAATGAGGTTTGGATGATCAGTTATATTTAATATTAGACTATGAGAATGATTTATAACCCTGGTCCCACTGCATCAATTTAGGCAACTGGTTAGTATAGTTAGCTTTCACATTCAGCACGTGGCTTGAAGGTAACTACACTAACCTGGGCCTAGTAAATGAGATAATCTAACTCTCGGACATAAGAAATAATTGCATACGGACTAATAAATGGAAGTCGATAGATAATACAAGTAACAACAAGATTCTGACTTCTGTTTTATTGCTTTCTCCGTAAGAAATTCCCAGTGAATTTGAACTCACATTATATACTACTTACGTCAATATAAGTAGCTCACAACACAACACATATGTGTCAGTTCAGGTTGCCATATAGCATAATCACACAGAGATAGAATTATTAAGACAAATATCAGTATTGTAGAAGTATTAACAATATCATTAGTAACCAAAAAGATTAGGTGTAGAAAAGAAACAAAAAGGTATAGGATTTAGAGAAAATAAAGTGTAGAAACCTGTGCCACTGAGCACGAGTCGGAGCCATATCACTCACAATCTGTAATCATTGGTTTCGACACTCACCCCGACTTCAACCAGATAATATGCACCTACCTACACGGCTCAATGCAACGGGTTAATGACTTTATGGACTGATAACACGTTCTGGTTTGGTCTCCCCTAGCTTTCTTTCAGCCTACTACACCAGACAACATTGCCTGTCGAGACAGACAGTCGTTGGGCATACATGTTGCAATCACCTCAATCGGTGAAGATACACTACCTCATTAACCAATGACTAGTGTTTCGACACAGATACAGATTGATTTGATATCCATTTTACAAATAGGATGGGAAAAAAATCAATAAAGAAAAATTATCATTTACAGCTATTCAAGTCACTGAATAATAATGAAACTGATACAAATCTGTTTTTATAACAATAAAACTCATAAATTTACTGCCATACACAGACTTACTCCTTCCGGAGTGATTGTGAATCCAGAAGCCTTTTCAACGATTAATTCCTTTAGTTCTCCACATGCAGGATTGTCTATGGAACTCTTAGCTTTGATTTGTTGTTGAATCTCTACACTTTTCACGTCATCAATATTTGACTTGTTATTATTACTGCTTAGTGAGAATCCAAATATTCTTCCTAATAGAGATGATGATTTCTTTGTATTTACTTCGAGACCAGATTCTTTATAACTCTGTCCATCAAAAATAAAGATGGTTATTTCAAAGAAATTTGTTGAATAATAACCATTTTAACAAACATTAGGAAGCAATTTAAAATTAGACTGGATTGAGTGAAATTAGAACTAATAGAAAGAAATTAAAATCTAACTATAGTACGAATTATATTATTTATCACTGAGTTCCTGAGTACAAGAACACGAAGCATTATCATTGAAACTCACTTAACTGACTTATTTTCTAGTATTTAGAGAATGTTTTGTCGCAATAATCGTTAAATTAATAAAAACAATTGATTTCTGGGCTTTTATTTGATAAAACATTTTCATGTATCACCAGTCAATATTTTAATAGAAGTCAGTCAGTCAGTAAGCTACAACGTAGGACCAGGCACATATATGCATCGGTCCACGTTGCCAGACCGCATTAGCACAGCAAGATCAACACCGGATTCATAGACGTGGTTAATTCAATGGTGGTAATATATAAAAGAAAGATTGCATATAAAGACATAATACAGGAAGTAAGAATTAGTTTGTAGAAAGAAAGATATGAAGCGATTTTAATCTCTTAGTTTAAGGGAAGACAGAGAGTGTATACACCGACGCCATTGTGACCGATTCTGAGCCATGTCATCAAGAGTCTCCAACCATTGGTTACGATAGTCACGCGCACCCCAACCAAGTAGTCTGCATCTACCAACATGGCTCAGACTAGAGGTTAGTGACTTCAAGAACTGATGCCAATGTTAATAGAAATGTATACACTAAAATGAGGTGACAACATACGTATTACTAATGATTATCATAGTCAAACTAATTTATAAAAACAAAAGAGGAAGTTAATTGTCACTAGTTTAATAATATGAAATACTAAAGACTGATGACAAAAAAAAGTGAGGGGAAAAACTGGACTATTATATTTTGTCATCGATAAGCCAACTATGCCATGTTAGTTTGTTGTAGGTAGACGACAGGAAACCCTGGACCTAGATTTCGTGCCAATTTCAATCTTGAGGGAAACGGTACTCCGCACACGATCTGAACACAAGTTACTAGGTCACAGTTTAAGATATAGTGATGAGCCGTTTATACGGCGACTGACTTCAGATAAAACTAGGATATACACATCAGTTCATCATTAAGTAGTAATTAATCTTGTGCTTGTCTAGTCCTTGGTTCTGACTAAATTCCAGTTCCTCTTATGTAACCACTACAATCTATCAGTATTAGTAAGTAGGCGTCTAAATATGATAAGGTACTTACCATTAACTTCTTCTCCCAACATTTCGAACATCCTGTACAAATTGGAGTATAAGTAAGGCGAGCGAATTTCACACGACTTTGTTCCAGCTTTTTTTCAGATATAGTGACTGAAGAATCTGCGAAAAAATTCAATGAAGTTTTAGAATCACTATGAGGATATATTTGAGCATTGTTTTCAGATGATCGAAGCCAATACCAAGTAGATCTCCACAATGCACCAAAATTACGACTCCAAGATCTAGGAGATGAAACTGAAAGTGTTGTGAGTACACCACGGTGATCGTTAGGATTTGTTGGCTTTTTATGCCTATCACTAACACCACAACCCCCACCAAGTTCTATATCTCTCCAAATGTTCCATTCAATACCTAATAAAGAATAAGTATTCGCAGATGACGCCTTTGATTGTTCAATTGGTTGACTATCCTATTTGAAAAGTTATAAACAAACGATTTCAAAACATTATGTGTCACATAAATAAAATGATTTCGATGTAAAAATTACATGATAGGTAAGAAATGTGTAAAAAGAATGATACTTCGTAGATGAGATTGCTTATTTCAAAAAGCTTTTTAAATGGCATAGATCACTTTGTGATGTAGCCAGGATGAATACAGAATTCAGACTGAAGGCATATACCACCAAGTGTGTTTACACAATAAGTTGAAAAGATTTTCGTTTGTATTCTCATGAGGTTTAAGAACAAATACTAATAATTACTGGTACTAATCAGTTGATTTACAAATAATTTAGTAAGCCCATTGTTCATGAAGATGATGAAACACTAGTTAACACATGCCTTTAATATTTCAGCTTTTCTAGATTATTTTAATTCATCCACATTTTACTTCCTCTCTTAACCAATGAAGGAGACTATTTCTATCTTCTCCTATGCTTGACTAACTAGAGTAAGAAATTCAGTTGTTGTAGAGAAGCTTTTCTGATTGAGATCCAGTAGAATTCAAAATACATTTAGCATCAGTGATGCATTGATTTAATTAATTAATTTAGGAACTGAAAGATCTTCAATCAGCACACATCACGAAAATACGCCAAAAAATTTATACGGTGTATAAATTAATCATTAGATACTCGATATATTACATGAACCTTTAAAATAAACGTTTTAACGGAAATTCTCTCAAATAACTAAAGTTATAATGAAATTAGGAGAGAAGGTAACATATTCACATACATGACTGTATTTATCCTTCAACTTATGAATCAACCGATTTCTAAGCATAAAATGAAAAGCATACTCACAAAACACCCAGTAGTTCATGGGAGTTGAACTGACAATATGAGTAATTCCAACTATTGTATGTGTTAAAATTCCATTTTTTAAAACATATTTTATTCGTAATGCCAAGTTGTAGTAGGTTTTACGTGGATTCAATAAATAAAACTGTGTAGATTAAAAGTATATCACAGAGAACAATTGATCAGAGAGAAAAAGCGACATTTACTAAAACTATAAACTCACGTCTGAAATAACTTTTACTTCTAAAACATTTCTCCTTTTAGTATTCTGTTGTAGGACAGAATGTAAAACGTTGTAAAACCATCTACAATGTGTGAGCATATAAGAACAATGATAATAAATATTAACAAACTAGACATGTTAGACTTTGATATTTATTTGATGAAAGGTTAAGTAGTGAACAAACGGATTCATCAAAACATTCAAATTCTAAAAATGTCAATCAGTCAGTCAGTAACAACGTAGAACTTCGTACGTACGTACATCAGTTCGAGCTGCCATACCACATTAGCACCGAGATGCAGTTGTCGATTTAAATCCTGTAGTAGTAGTAGTAGAGGTAGTACTTATATGTCAAACAGTAATCCAAAAGATGAAGTACAATATGAAGTTCGTTACGGGCCAGATCCTGAAATAACCCTCAATATTGCTTGTTAGCAATAAACTTAACAAACATTTATTTCATATGCTCAACGACTTTGATGAATTAGATTGTTCTTTTTAATATTACCTATCCACACCTATTCAGATCAAAGTAACTAATATCATGCTCAAATTCAAAATAAAAGTCAAGAACATTGAAATATGAAAGTGGATAAAAAGTGTACAAGGATAAATTATATTAGCTTACTTAGGGACAACTGTTTTTTCACAGATAGAGTTTATAAGCCCATTCCAAATACCTACGGGCACCGCTCCGACTGGCAATGACCACAAAGGAGTAGTCTATGATGATTTGTTAGCTGTGAGATCCAACTTACTTTAAAATCGTCCCGGGATAACAAACTTGTAACTGCCTAAACAATGTGCGTTATGACAAGGAAAATACTTTTTGGATCAAATTGTCGTCTCCAACAACTAAAACACCGTCAGTACTGCTCGGATCTAGCACTTTTATGAAGTCCTTTATTTCAGAATCGGTGTCCAGATAAACCATTTTAACGTCAAGACCAGATAGGTTTAAAATAGGAGCAGCATTGTTTTCAAACTCTTTTAAAAGTCCTCTGGAAAATAGAATATTAGCACATACCCACGACGCGAGAATGGATTTACAAACACAGTCAGGCTGCGTAGAGGTTGTGTGCTATTAACGGTCTTGTAATTTTCTGACTACATAATCATAGGCAAAGGTGAGTAACCTACAGAAACATGGGAGCATATTTCTCGGTGCAAAACGTAGTCTCTATTTGCATGAGCAGGCGCAAAATAAAAACGTACCGATATTTTCCCCCCGTAAACTTATAACAATAGACTAAACATAGTGTCCCAGCAACAAGCTTTTTCGGATGGGTCGCGGCGACACGCCAAACCGCAGACATTAAAAATTGCGCTGTCACAAACATCAAATCTTTATCGAATTTAGTCTTCAGTCTTCAGTAATAAGGATAGGAGGTCTATCGACCTATATTAATCCTTGCAGTTTGTTATACTGTGGAGGTCCAACCTCGTTTTGAATATATTAACAGATATTACGTGTTACGGTAGAGAATTCCAGTAATTCACTACTCGGTGCGAGAAACAGAACTCCAGACGTAAACGGTTTGATCTCGGTTTTTGAACTTTCTTCGAATTTCCTCTCAAATGATCTGTTCTAGACAGAAGCAAAAGATAAGACATGTTAATACCAAGGTCATCGTTCAGTATACGATAAACCAATATTAGATCACCCCATATTCTACGGTAAGATAACGGAAATAAGTTAAGGTGTCTCAGCCTGTCTTCATAAGATAGGCCAGATAGACCTTGTACCGTCTTAGTAGCTCGTCGTTGGACTCCTTCTAGCGTATCTGCTTCATACTTGAAACAAGGACACACTGCTTGAATCATGTATTCTAAATGTGGTCGCACATAATTTGGGTATAGTAATCCAAACATTTCATCATCTGAATACTGGGAAGACCTACGAATTTACCATTATACCCTATAGCCTTTTGCAGCAGCAGCCTTACATTGACTAGTGGTTTTAAGATCATTGCTTAATATGACTCCTAAATCTTTATAGTTTCTTGCTTTGGGTAGCACGAATCCACGTAGTGTATAGTCATACGATTCATCAGAGTTATTTAACTGCATCGCTACACTCTTATTAGGATTTACTTCTAGTAACCACCTGTCTAACCATGCAACCAATGAGCTAAGATCGTCCTGTAATACTATTCTATCCGACATACTATGTATGGGTCTCCAAATCTTTATGTCATCAGCGAAGAGTAGAACGGATGATTTTGCTACAGTTGGCAATTCATTTACATAAAGTAAAAAGAGAAGAGGACCTAGGATTGTACCTTGGGGAACCCCACTTTTTACAGGTATCCACGAGGAGAGAGCCCCATTAACCCTTACCCTTTGTCTCCTGTCATGGAGAAAGTTACTTATCCAATCCACGACTGTATAATGGATTACAAAACGTTCCAGTTTGAATTTAAGACCAGAGTGGGAAACCTTATCAAAGGCCTTACTTAGATCTGTAAAAATCAAATCCACAGGAACATTCCGATCTTTTGCAGCAGCCCAATCTTCTCTTGCAATGAGAAGATTTGTCAAGCAAGATAGGCCTTTCCGAAAACCATGTTGTGCCCTGGAGAAAATATTTTGCCCTTCAACATAGTTTATAACAGCTATCCGAATGATTGTCTCCATCAGTTTTACAACTGCACAAGTTAAGCTAACGGGTTTATAGTTACTAACTAAATCCCTACTCCCAGCCTTATACACCGGACTTATTATGGCATCTTTCCAGTCTCTAGGATGTCTGGACTGTCTCAGAGACATGTCGAATAGTATCGCTAATGGTTCAGCAATTTCATTTGGTATGGCTTTCATAATAACCGTTTCGGACTATATCTAGAATCCCTAACCAATTGTTTTTCGTATGATAGTCTAGTCTTGCTTATTAACGCTTTACAGGCATTCCTAATCTTACAATAACGGGATCTGTATTGTTCTAAGCCAGTAGAGATGAACATATTCCAGTGGTTCTTTCTTTTTCTAAAGAGTTTCCTGACCGTTTAAGTTATCCATGGTGGACTGTTATTCGGTCTTCGCGGTATTAATTCGAAACATTAAAGGAGTTGCTTAATAAATACCAAGTGGTGCCATTTTATTATTAATTCTGAGTTCCCTAAAAGGATACAACAATCGGTTATATTAATGACTGAGTGAACACTAAAGTTTAACAGTTACTAAACGATAGCTCTTTAACATGTAATTCACTTGTCATGTGCAATAACTTATAGTCACCACACTCAGTATTCTTACAATGATATAAAAGATCTGAACGTGGACATGTTCCTTTGTACTCTCATTTTTTTTGTCACTTATCTGTTAACTTACCAGGTAACGTATTTTCAGTAAATATTCTCGTTAGTGATTCTCATTTGGATATTCTGACCAATTCGTCTTAATTTTCGGAAGAGTGTATTGGCAAACAGATCCACAGAATAAATAACTTTTACTCATCCAACATCGATACTAAATTCGCCTTACCCAGACCAGATTACGTCTCGACTTACCACTGAACGAATTTCCTCCGATAGCTCGACAATTTAGGAGTTACAAGCTACAGTGCTTCTACCTGTAATCAAAATATCTAGTTACTGAATTGCCTTCAAATTTTGTAACTATACTGCGAAAATTACGATTGGAGGGGCTTGGACAGCGGTATGATGCTGTAGATGTAAATAAATCCCCAAAATAAATAGCTCTGTAAGTCTTTGACTTTGGATGCTGACCACATTAGTTTTAATGGACTCGCGTAGCTGAATGCGCTCGATCATGTATCCGCACCAGATCACGAGTGGAAACGCCGTGCTCAACACCCCCTGCAATCGCTAGCCAGATTAGATCAGATGATCCTCGATATATTGATAGCCTATCAAACATATCTTCGAACCTCCTCGCTTCTGTCCTTTGATTTCACTTGGTGGGTAAGATTCATGTTAGGTGTTACTGGTTAAAGAGTTGTCAAACTCCGGATACCTGTGGCATCTTCATCGGTGAGCCCGACGTGGTCTGGTACACCAAACTGCAAACTGTGAGCCTGTCCCTTTTTTGGATTTTATATATCATTGCCTTATTTTAATTTTTTATGCATTTGTGATATTTTCCGTGTTTTTGGATATATATATATATATTTCAGTCCTTCATTCTCGTACTTCATATTTCACCATAACTGAACAGACACCCAAGGTACTTAAGTTAAAGACTATTTCCTCCCCTTCGTTTCAACTAATGCTCTTCTAGCCAGACAGCATTGAAGCCTGGTTCTGCTACGCAGATGACTTGTACGATCGACGCACGTGCACAATTCCTCGCAGTAGTCAAGGCACTACAGCGCGAATTCAGCAGGTACGTAACACCTAGCATGTTTAATAATAATAATAATAATAATAATTTATTCTCAAATAACAGTTTGTTCCATGAGGCATGCCAGTTTACAGGCAAGATCAAATTGATACAAATGATACAATGTACACTGTATTAAACTACATAGCTGGGTTGATAATTTATAAGACATGAATGTAGATTGTTTTAATCAGTACTACAGTTGGCGCGCTTCACGACAGTTGCGTTGCGAATGTGCGACTGATGGTCAAGGATAGGTACATTGAAGGTATGAGCTTCTAGAAATCGCAGCCTTACGTCCCTTTGGGATATCCAAGGCTTTAAGGATAGTGCAGGATGAAGTAACCCGTTCCATATCTCAAGGGGGCTGAAAGAGGGAGCAAGTAAAAGAAAACACGAGAGGCAGAGTAGCCAATATTCATGAAGGAATGTTTAAGGTATGATTACTCAGTCTAATTTTCTTTTATTAAGGTATTTGTTAAGAAAGAGCATTTTAATAGGGTAAAGAAAATAAGCTTTAGCAAGGTGTGAGTGGACATACAACTGACAAATGGAGGCGATTTGGAAAAGAGCTGAGAGTATAAGATTATGTGTGATTATAAAATGAAATATAGTGCTAGAAACAGTATTGTGATATACAACTGGCTATCTTCCTTTTTTTATCGAAGCCATTAGAGCCCCTTTTTTAAATTTTTTTTCAGGTTTTATAGGGTCTTGAGTAGGCTTCGTATATTTGCGAATTGTCTAGTTTGCTTGTAATAGGATTTCTGAGTAGGAAGTGAAACCAATTCAACGTTCGTAACACGATTTAAAGAGGTATTTTGCATGATAAATCAGCTTCAATACCATAAGTCCGTGACATCCCACTAATCCATAAGGAGCCGTAATTAAACAAAATGTTCTGCCCTACAAACATGGGTGGATTGAAGTTATCTCCCCACCTTCATGTTTGCTGGTCAGTAACGCCACCCTCCCTCCTTTTGTGATGTTAGGCTCTCTTACGTTTGTGGTAAGTATGATTAATGCTTTAATCAAAGCACATAGTTGGAATACACTGTCTCTACTAGGTCCATGTTACAAGCAAATCAGGTATTTAAAAATTCTGTTTTATGGGTTAGATGTCCATATAGTATATCACACTGCTATGAAAATAACTAATGGTTTAAAGAAGTAAGGATTAATAGTAATAGTGATGTTTCGGAACCCTACAAAACGCTCAAACGTGGAGACCTAACTGATCGACAAAGGTTAAACCAACTCCTTAATAACATCGACCTGCAACACGGTTCTGCGACAGACATGTTGCAAAGACTGAGAGAGGTTATCGGCCAGAGAATTTTCGATGATGGCCTATTCAAACACCTTTTCTTGTCCAAACTTCCTCAACAGGTGCAAGTTGTACTGGCCTCGTTACAAAATGACGTGTTAGATTAGTTGTCCGCATCTGCCGACCGCATCTTAAAAATCACGAAATCTTCTGATGCACAGCTTTTTTCAGTCAAAGAGATGCCTCAAACGACCCAGAGTGACATTACAGAGTTATGTCATACACCTACACGTTATCTTAAATTTCGTAACGACCGTAAACGGTCACATACCCTGCGAAGAATCACTTCACGCAGGCGATCTGTCTCTAGACCACGGGAGACGGATAACCCGGCTGGTGCTGGTATCATAATCAGTATAGAAAGTCCTCCGGAACTTGCAGAAAACCCTGCAGTTTTCCTGACCCAACATCGACCGATTCGAAAAACAACTCGGGAAACTTCCAAGCCGACACGCGTTAATGGCAACCGTAGCTGGCGAACATAGCCGTCTGTCATATGTCATAGATGTGATAACAAGAGTTCGCTACCTCGTCTATACCGGCGCAGAAGTTAGCGCTCTTCTAGCGAATTCTAACGACCGTCTTCACGAATTGGTTTTAAATCTACAGGCGGCAAACGGAAAGCCTATCGCTGCGTGTGGCAAAAAGTACATTCACCGTAACGTCGGTTTACGCAAACCCATTTACTGGAATTTTGTTGTTGCCAATTATTGATATAGACCTTCTACAACACCAAAATCTAATCATCAATACGCTAGTAGACGGAAACACTAATTTATCTGCTTACGTAACTTCTTTTTCTGATTGCAGATTATCTTCAGTCACAACTAGGCACAAGACAGACCCATTTTATCAACCACTACTCAATAAGTATCCTGACTCATCGTATCGTAACAGTTAACAATATGACACCTAGTACTTCAAAATAACACATTAAACTGAAGATAGGATAATACGTACTTCATATGAATAAAAGAGATAAGTTATATAAGGATGACCACGCCTGTCAGACTGAGTCTTGCCATCTGAATAATTTAAATAATTGTTCTCACGTTCACCATTATCAGCCTTCTCTTTGTGTGAAATTTTGAACACTTATTCTTCGAGTTATCTCATGTTCAGCTTTGAAGTTTTCGTGGTTACGGCCAATCCCTTTACAGATATATCGACGCCATAATTTTTCGGAATTCGACAAAACCTTAAACAGTAACACCTTTCATAATCGAAACGTTCCAACCCAGTGAAATCAGAAGTCAGAAGCGAGGATGTTCAAAGATACACTTGATATAATATCCATACATCAAGAAGTGACTAACCTAAGCTGGTTAGCGGTTGTGATCACTCAGCGGGAGTAATCACTTGTGGTCGTGTGCAGATGCATGACCGAGCGCTGTCAGCTAGGTGAGTCTATTAAATCTATTGAGGTCAGCATCGGGTGTCGAAGACTTACAGGGGCACTGATTTTTGGGATTTATTTACCGTCATAGGTTTCATGGAATCGTAACTAAGTTGACACGTAAAATCGAAAGCTACTGTGTGGCGACACGGCATCCTGGATGAGTTTACTCCTACCGTACAAAAGAACAAAAGATAATCTGATCAAGCCCTCTGGTCACGCGATTAATTTTTACATCTGACACGTCCTTGTTCTCGTCCTTCAGAATAGCGAAACGTCTATAATCGGAGAACTGACTACTTGTCTCATGATTACCAACTTTCCATCGAATTGTCAGTGAATGGAAGCATCTATCTTTTCAAGTGATCATAGTCCCTTCCATCAGTTTATGCAACAAAATCCTTTACTTCGAAAAAAGTGACGTTCTGACGACTTATCCTCCCCGAAACGAAGCAATGCAAATAGACACTTCACTATTCTGCCATTATGGATTGAAAACCAATCTGCTAAGATACGTTGAGCTTTGGTTGCGTACTATTGATTTTGACTCTTTACATTTATATCTCAATGTAGATGGACTTTCTATGTCTAGAAGCTCCAATCAACAGTTATGGCCTATACTAGGACGGATCATTGCCCCTAGGTTTAGTGACGTGTTCCTGATAGGGATCTACGGAGGGAATAGTAAGCCGGCAGAATTCAACGAATTTTCTGCGGACACAATTTCTGACCGACCGCGCTTTTCGAACGGGAAGCTTAGTCCTAACGTGATTTGCATTTATCAAACTTTTGCTGTGTTCTTACGCAACAAAAGTACCATTTCAGTTCTAAAGAATCTATCCTGAGCTGTACGTTCGGTAGCTTACTTTTTTTGAGTTTCACTATATTTAATAGTTACCTGTGGTTTTGCCTCAGCTTACTATTCGGTTTTTTTTGTTTTTCCCGTTTAGACTAGTTTCAGTTTATATCACTCGTTTTGTCCATTTTTGTCCGTTTTCAGTGTTTTTTTAAAAGGTCTTAGGCTCTTGCAAGCATTTATAACATAATTTGCTTCAACACCGTCATGAAAATCTCATGCAAACGTCCGGGATGCCGTTTCGCTGTCACAACTGGCATGCAGTGCGACAACTGCAAAGGTTGGTTCCACGAAGCATGCACAGGTCTGACAGCAACTGCTTACAACAGACTCAGTAAGTCAGAGCAAAAGTGGGTGTGTGTCACGTGCAACACAGACTCCGTAGTCTTGCTGAGTAACATCATTGTCCTACTGACAGGTCTTCGGAACAAGTTGTCAGTTAACTTGGAAAACGATAGTAAAAAAACTGATATACAAACAAGAGCGTGCAACGGCCACAAAGACAGGGATGTCGATAGGTATTCCATCGATGGAGCATCCATCCACACTAACGATGACGTGTCGAGGCTCAGTACCATCATTGCGTCGACGGTATTGAACTCCCTAGGCAAACTCGGGTCTCCCAGCTCAGGGTCCCCGAACACAACAGTGGTTGCCAAAAACCCTGCAGGTGATTCGACCCACGTTAAGAGAGCCCAAAAGAACCAGGCATCACCGCCTAAGCCGAGCAACCCAAGTGTTGCTGCACGGAAAATAACTGGTGATTTAGTCGCACAGTCTACCCACAAGACTGTTCGTCCGGTCAATAAAGAGCCCATGATTCATAAACGCATACTGACCTCCAAACAACAAGTTACCAAACCTGAACCCATCGTGAAACCTGGTAAATTAACAACAGTTCGTGACGATTCTCTTTTCGTGCCTTAAGGTAACCCTCGTGCTATTGATAGAAGAAACCAGAGAAGTAGTGAATAGGTCTTTATTTCGATCTTCGCGCAGTCGCAGTGGAGCGTGTGATTATCTGTTCAGACAAACAAAGGCTCTCAACATTCAATATAAGATAATAGGGAATATAACGCTTATGAAAAATAAGGAAGTGAATGAATACTTGAACAATACTGTTTTGGCATAAGCTTGGTTGTTTGGGGTCAACTCTTAACCAACCAACCTGAGCTGTTACATTAGCTTCCCCCGAGAATCGACTTCCGTAGGAACGTCGGTTCGATTAACCTATCTATCGAAAACACCTTAGTTCTATTTCTCATCCCAAAGGAAAATTATCAACTCGCTCACTATTTGACTTACAATCAGTGACGACTAACGCTGTCAACGATAGTCCATGGATGTCTCCTCATTTACTAGCTTGTCATCTTATTTTGTAGCATGTGATCTGTTCTACAACTATCGCTGACGGTTTACTGCGTGCTTTCAAGAGAAAGAGTGTGAGAATGTGGAATAAGAATATCTGAGGAAGTGCCGCGAGCGGCACCATGTTGGTGAGGTACGATTTTTCCATGCTCAGACCGGCTATCAGGTGTTTACTCACCTGCCTCTTTAGTCGCCCTCAAGTAAAAAGTAAAGAAGAATCTACTTCAAAGGTAATGGTGAAAACCAATCACACCTGAAGAACTGCTCCACTGCCTGCATAAAAATAGTAAGATACAAAATGGAAATACAAAAATATAATTTATAATTGTTCGGTTCCACGTAAGTGATTGGCCTCCAGAAAGGATTGGTATTCTGGAAGAAAATAGACATAGTGTAGCCATCTTATGTACGAAAAGGTATGAACACAAAAAAAAACGTTTTCATAATGCATATATGTAAAAGTGTAAACTTGCTAGAAGTTGGACTCATTGTCAAACCCGATCAAATGTATGACCTTGGGCCTATGACGACCGCCTTTTATAACCAGGTACGTAACCAAGGGTGCATAGTTGTACTCCACAAAACGGAAAAGAATATACGGTTAAGGAGGAGAAAAAAATTGTGTAGATTATGAGGATTAAGTACAATTGTGTCAAATACTCTTTTCTGGTTTGATCTAAGTATGTATGATATATTGAAACAATATTTCGTCAATTCATCCAAGTAACGAATTTGTCTGCACCTTAGAAATGTGTAAGTCCTATTACTCATTAGTATTATATACGATTAATCGGTAAAAGGAAAGATTGCAGTCATTCGCCCGTGGTTTGATGTGGTCTAATGGCTAGGCACATGGTCTAGCATCCAGGTGGGCAGAGGTTCGAGTGCGTGTGGGACTAGCGTTTTCGTTCACCAAAACCCCCTTCAATACGATGTTTGTTGGCCATATGTTGCTCAGATATGAGAGAAAGATAACAGGAGGACGGACTGATATGTCAAAGTGCCATATTGGAATAGATTTCAGATTTCAGATTTCAGATTTGTGTAGTAAGGACAGAAGGCCTACGGCCTATGTTATTCCTTTTCTAGTATGCTTCTGTGAGTGTCCAGTCTTCTCTTGAAAGAGTCAATTGAAGGTGCGGATACCACTGCTTCAGGCAGCAGGTTCCAAGTATTGATGACTCGGTGTGAAAACCTGTATGCCAGGGGTATTTTGTTCGTTCTTGGCTTTTCTACTCGCCTGCTATGTCCTCTGAGGTGTCCCGATCTAGTGGGAAGGAAGAGAGAGAATAAGTTAGGTCCGAAATCATTTCTTAGTATTCTGTACATCAATATTAGATCTCCCCTTAGTCTGCGATAGGACAGAGTAAAGAGGTTCAGTTTTTCAAGCCGCTCTTCATATGATAAACCCCGGAGTTCCGGAATCGCACGCGTAGCTGCCCTCTGTACCTTTTCTAGTATGTCTGAGTCACCTTTTAAACAGGGGCTTGCAGCCTGAACACAGTTCTCTAACTTAGTTCTCACTAAGGATGTGTATAATGTGGTGAACATGGTAGTATCAAGCTTAGTGAATGTCCTTTTTAAAGCCCAGAGGGTTCGAAACCCCTTAACTGCGACCTCCCGGCAATGGGCCGTCGTCTTAAGATCATTGCTCACTGTCACCCCTAGGTCCTTATGAGACCGGACTATGGGTAATGACACATCCCCTATTTTGTACGTATTAACCTTTGAATCCCCCAAGTGCATGTAGACACACTTTTCCGAGTTGATAGGCATTAGCCACTCTTTAGACCAGTTTATCATATTATTTAAGTCCGCCTGAAGAGTAAATGCGTCTGTGTCACTAGTTATTACTCGCCAAATTTTTACATCGTCAGCGTATAATAACATTGGAGACTGTACTATACTTGTAAGATCATTAACGTACATTATAAAAAGTAAAGGACCTAGGACGGAACCTTGGGGTACTCCACTAAGTACTGGTCTCCAGATGGAGCACTTGGAATTTATTCTTACTTTTTGCCTACGACCTACTAGGAAATCCTTAATCCATTTTAAAAGAGGTCCGGCAATACCAAGGTTTGCCAACTTCAATAGCAGTCTATTAGTTGGCACCTTGTCAAAAGCCTTACTGAAGTCTATGTAGACAACATCCACTGAGTTTCCGTTGTCTAGCGCATTAATCCAGAGCTCCCTAGCTATAAGGAGGTTCGTTGTACAGGATAGACCCTTTCTAAAACCATGTTGTGCCATGTTCAGCAAGTTATTGGTTTCCATAAATGCCGTTATGGTCCGTTTGATTATCCCTTCCAGTATTTTAATTACAACACTGGTGAGGCTTACGGGTCTGTAATTTGATGGAACTTGTCGTAGACCAGTTTTATGTATGGGAGTGACGATTGCGTCCTTCCAGTCCATAGGTAACACACCTTGGTCAAGTGACATTTTGAATATCACAGTCAGTGGGGCTGCGATATATTGGGCAATATGTCTCAAGATTTTAGGGTGTAGTTCATCTGGTCCTGTTGACTTCTCCATGTTTAGGGTGCTAAGAGCCTTAAGCACATCGTTTTGGTCGAAGTCCACGGTGAGCAGCTGGTTTGTTGACTCTGTAATTGGGTCTGGTTCTTTCTCTAGAGGAGGTTCCTGAGTGAAAACTGCCCCAAAGTAGTCAGCCATAATCTCAGCTTTTTCCTGATCTTCCTCTATCATTTCAGATTTACTTCCTACTTTAATTAGGTTGGGAATCCAGTGATGAGTCCTTGTTCTGTAGTTTATGTACGAGAATATCCTCTTGGGCTGCTTGAGTGCAGATTCTGCCAGCTGCATTTCGTATTTTCTTTGCGCTTCCCGAATTTTAGTTGTACACACGTTTCTTATCGATCTGTAGCGTTCCATCGTACCTGCTGTGCCAAGGAGGATGGCAACATCCCAGCATTTCTTCTTTTGTCTTAGTAAGCGTCGAATATCCCGCCCTAACCAGGGATGTCCGTGCTTCTTTTTCTTTGGGACAGTCCAGGGTATATATGGTTGAGTTACCCGATTGTATAACTGTCTGAATAGAGTCCATGCCTCTTGTACTGATGCCTTTGAGTCAATTTCCCAGTTCTCAGCCGATGCTGCGGAGTTAATTGCCTGCATATCTGCCTTCCATATGTTAGGACGGGCCGGCGCAATTGTTTGACAAGCAATCTCAGCCATGAATTTGAATAAGATGACTGCATGGTCACTTCTCCCAAGTGGTGGGAGAAAAGCCTTTTGACCAACGTCATCACCGTGTGTAAAGACTAAGTCTAAAAGAGAAGAAGAGTTTCTTAAGTCGTACCTTGTGGGATCTCTAATGTGTTGGAATAATGCTAG
The DNA here is from genome assembly GCA_944470365.2 of Schistosoma intercalatum. Taxonomy (NCBI): domain Eukaryota; kingdom Metazoa; phylum Platyhelminthes; class Trematoda; order Strigeidida; family Schistosomatidae; genus Schistosoma; species Schistosoma intercalatum. The sequence continues at coordinate 39,559,683 of OX103726.1, forward strand.
TCCAATCGAGGTTTCTAACAGTTTGGAGTCGAACGACGATATAGATGACTCTACTTCTAAGTTAACCCAGTTTATATATGGTGCATTAAAGTCGCCTACTACAAGGCTTTTACCGTTGTTACACCAGGACTTAAGTTTACTGAGGAGAAAATCATCTGCTACACATTCGGGACTGCGATAAACTACAACTAATTCAATATCTTGCCTTCGGCATTTCAACTTACATCTCACCAGTTCACATGTCCCTGAAACATGTGCTACTGTCTCAGCTAATCTTATGGTTAGGCTACTTTTCGTGTACACAATAACCCCGCCTCCCCTTCGGTTTAATCTATCAGCCCTACTGGTTAAAATACCAGTCAACTGCATTTCACTATCTAATACTTCTGACGTTAACCAAGTTTCCGAGACAGTAATAATGTCCGGTTTTTCTTTATCCACCACTGACTTCAGCTCCGCCATTTTATTTAGTAGGCTGCGAGCATTTGTGTAGCACACTTTTAAGTCTGTGGAGAGCTTTCCCTTGCCACCCAGAGTGGCTTGGGGATCGTTTTGCTCCGAACTTTTACAATCTGAAAACCCTTAAGAACGAGGTTTCTTTCACCATTTCGGCGACGCTCGTTTATTTCCGCTTCTGCAGCCCTTCTCTTAATACGATCAGCTAGGCTGAGGTCCTCACGGACATATATTCCGGACCCAATCAGTTTACGTGAATTACTTAGAACCAGGTTCCTTTCTTCCACCGTGTTGAATGTAACCTTTAGGAGGCGGTTTTTCTGAGGACTTTCGGAATCCACCTTTTTTCCTATTCTATAAAGCTTACAAATACTAACTCCTGAAACTGTATCTGGGAGTAGTTTACTTAATGATGTCTTAATATGATTGAGATCATGTTCAAATCTTGCCTTTGGTTCAGTGTCTGAAGATTCTCTTATCTTATGAAAAATGACTGATCTCTCAGAGAGATCTGTCTTTTCACGCGGTGAGGATTTTTCTTCTGATAAAGTCCTTTCCAATGTCTTGCTGACCAGCTGCGTTTTGCCTACAGCCTTTTTCTTCTTATTTTTTTTCTTCTTACCGGAGTCCATTTGTCACCACTCAGAACACCCACACCTGGACTATGTGGAACGGTGACAGTTTTATCCGGATCTTCTATTTCGACTAGGGGTGTATGACTGCCGATGTCAATATCAGGCGACACTTCATTTCTCGTTAATGCCAACGGAGATTTCACGTTCCCGTCAATCGCAGTCAGGTGTTTAATGGGTCCAGTAGCAGCACTTACTACACTGACACATTCTTCATCGTCAGTACTCCTGTTATCAGTGCTTCCACCATCGTTTTTCTTGCAGGCCAAAGCCAATAGGCCCATAGCCTCCTGTATTAGTACCTTTTTATCCGTACAGCAGAACACACAAAGCCAATGCGAGTTAGGCTTCGAGCATCTTTTATAAGCCGTCGGACTTAGTCGTGTACACATTTTGTGATACCACTTTTTACAGTCGTCACACTGCATTCCCTCATCAACGGAGAACAAACAATTTGGTTGCCCACATTTGTGAGTCTTACCAACCATTGTAATTCGATTTAAAAGGTTTAAAAACAAAAAACGATAACAATGTGAACACAGGTCTTAGTCAAGGACTAAAAACAGGTACCCAGGACAAAATGTAGCAAAAAATTTCAAACTTTAACCAAAGAACTCTTAGTTAAAGTAGACCAAGAATGCTTTTTAGTGCAATAAGTACCAAAAGCAAGTATAATCACAACAAGTACAAAAATCACTGCCCTTTTTGAAATTAGCGCGGAAGAATCGTACAAGTTCTTTGTTTTTATTAATAATAATGCTATAGAAAAAAAACTACAAGTGTGGTAGATTTCCATTTTACGTTATAATTAAACCAACGAGAGAAAAAAAGGTATATATATAAGTTATTGACATAACATGTTTTTTTATAACGCTAGTGTTAAGTTCCAGGATTTTGTATGGACCACTAATAATAATTGGTTTAACGTTAGCATAGCTGTGATATTCATATTAGTTCAATGTTGTGATTACTTAACAGTTCCCTTATAAGTTGTGTTTAAAATTAGGTATGTGGAATCAATGCGGCTAACAGTAACTTTACAGTAACGCACTGTACTATATCTTCACGGTTATTGATTCTTAAATGTCAGAAATTTAAAAACAATTTGAATATTGCCAATAATGATGGGTTATATGATCACACTAAAAAGCATGCTGTAGGAAAACTGGTTAAGTCATTATGTAAGTTTCCTAAACATGAAAAAAATGATGAGAACTTTAATAAGTACTTGACTATGGTTTAATCCAAAATGTTTTGTCTAGAAAACTACTTATTAATAGTAGTATTAACCGTATCAAGCTACTAAACATATCCTCAACCGAAAACTTTTAGAAGTAGTTCATATGGTATATATGTATAGCCAGTCTACGTGAAAAATGTATATAAATATATAAGAAGTACAGCCAACATAGTTAATTAACCAGAAAAAGAAATTATAAAACTCGCCTGGGTTGCTTTTTGAATTCGTTGTATTTGCCAGTGTTAGTTGTATGAGTTTGATTAAAATCCTCAGCCATCGTTTCGGAATACCTAGCTTATGTGTCCAGTATTTAAAAATAAATATTTAACATAACACGTATATATCAAAGGCAAAAGGTCTGGGGAGTTGTAGGTGAGGCGGAATGAGGAGAAAAGTTATTTTTAAGTAGATGAAGGGTCTGATTAGCTACGTGGTTAGATTTTATCCTGCAGCTGAAACTGTCAACATCCTTGATTGGCTAATCGGATGTGCCCAGCGAACTGTTTTAGTCATTTGTAAAGATTTATCGTTTTTGCATTTCGATTCCTTAATGGATTTGTCAGTTAAACGATCTAACAACACGTATGGTGGTTCATGATCTAGATAAGCCGGCTTTAGCCTATCAATACTTACTGTGTCGATGTTTCCATGTTTTTCTATCACGAAATATTTAGATTTTCTTGAGACGACTTTGAAAGGACCTTCAAATGGAGGGCTAAGTGGTGCTTTTATTTTGTCACATCTTATCCAGACGTGCGTGCAATTGCTTAGGTCTTTAGGTACATATACGGCACGCGATTGTTCGCGAGTATTAATTGGCTTAAGTTTGGACATATGGTCCCGCAGTTGATCTACGTAGTTTCCTAAATTAAGTTTTTGACTGTTAGTATTGGGGTTAATAAATTCACCTGGTAGTCTCAGAGTTGTTCCGAAAACCAGTTCCGCAGCTGAACACTGTGCGTCAGTTTTGACAGATGTTCGTATTCCCAACATAACTAATGGTAGGAATTCTGTCCACTGATTGGGGTTTGAGTGAGATATAAGGGCGGTTTTTAGCTGACGGTGAAAACGTTCTACCATCCCATTAGCCTGAGGATGATATGCAGTGCAGCGTATCCTATTGGAGCCTAGAAGTTTAGCCAAGTTATTAAATAGTTCGGATTCGAATTGCGCTCCTCTATCCGTCGTTATTGTTATGGGTGTACCAAAAATGGTTACCCAGTTCTGCATGAAAACTTTGGCTACTGTTTCCGCTGTGATGTCCGCTATCGGGATGGCTATAGGGAATCTGGTAAATCGATCTATGCATGTAAAAAGATAATTAAAACCGTTTGAACGAGGTAAAGGACCTACCAAGTCGATATGCACATGGGCAAAACGTGCATCTGGTTGCGAGAAAACACCTATGGGTGAATTTGTGTGACGATTAATCTTTGATTGTTGACATGCTGAACACTCTCTAACCCATTTGTGCACATCCTTCTGTAAATTCGGCCATATATATCTGGCATTGATTAGTTTTGTTGAAGCTTTCGCGCCAGGATGAGACAAAGAATGAAAGTTATTATATATCAACTTTCGCATATTTTTGGGAACGAAAGGTCGCGGCATTGCCTTGGTCGTGTCACAATAAATTAGAATACCATCGATAGGTGATGGGAATTGTTTTAAATTAAGACTTGAATTGTTTGTTTTAAGTAGGTTTTGCAATTCTAGGTCCTGCTCTTGTTCGTGTCTTAACGTCTCGAAGTTTACTGTAGACTGCTGTAGCACGTTCATTTCTAGTTTGGATAAAGCATCTGCCGCCTGATTGTCCTGACCTTTGACATGTCGGATATCGCTTGTGAACTGTGATATATAGTCAAGGTGTCGGACTTCTCGAGGTGAGTATTTATCGGCTCTCGCTTTTAATGCATTCGTCAGTGGTTTATGATCCGTAAAGACTACAAATTCCCTACCTTCTAACATGTGTCGGAAGTGTTTAATGGTCAGGTAGATTGCAAGAAGTTCTCGCCCGAAGGTAGAATACCTTGTTTCGGCTGGAGCGAGTCTTTTCGAGAAAAAAGCAATTGGTTTCCAGGCGTTTTTAACCAGTTGGTTAAGGGTACCGCCTACTGCTTTATCTGAAGCATCCACCATCAAAGCAAGTGGGGAAAGAGAATTCGGATATATCAACGTAGTTGCTTCAGCCAGTTTATCTTTAAGCTGTTTAATAGCTTCGATGGCGTCAGAAGACAGTTTGAATTCTTTTGGTTTTCCTTTAAGTGAATCTGTCAAAGGTTGCATTAATTGTGCACAACCTGGTATGAATCTGCGATAGAAGTTAATTAGACCTAGAAAACTTCTCAGTTGTGTTAGAGAACTAGGTACGGGGTATTGTTTGATAGTATCCACTTCTTTTTTTATAGGTTTAATCCCTTCTGGGCTTATTGTGTGACCGAGAAATTCTAAAGTTTGAACACCGAAAACACACTTACTTTGATGTATGTTTATTCCATGTTCATCCAGTCTTTTCAACACTGCTTGTACATGCTGTTCGTGTGATTGCAAATCGGGGCTGGCAATTAACAAGTCGTCTATATACCCCTGCGCAAATGGCATATCTCGAAGTAGGTTATCTATGAATCTTTGAAATGTCTGTGCCGCATTTCTCAGGCCGAATGGCATGCGTACAAACTCGAATAAGCCAAAGGGTGTAGTAATAGCTGTCTTGGGAATATCTTCATCAGCCACCGGGATATTGTGATATGCCCTGACTAAGTCAATTTTAGTGAATATGTTCATACCCTGTAAACCGTTGGTGAAATCTTGGATATGAGGTATTGGGTACCTATCTGGTACGGTTTGACGGTTTAGGGCTCTGTAATCCCCGCACGGTCGCCAGTCACCTTCATTCTTCTTTGGGACCATATGCAAAGGGGATGCCCATTGACTATCAGAGGGACGGATGATACCCAGTTGTAGCATATAATCAAACTCGGCCCTAGCGATTTTGAGCTTATCTGGTGCTAGTCTCCTGGGTTTTGCAAACGCCGGTGCACCTTCGGTTTTGATAGTGTGACTCACTTTTAGTTTGTCTTTAGAAGGCTGTGGGTTTGGTTTAGTTAAGTTTGGAAATTCCGCGAGTATATCTTGGAATTTCGCTGTTGTTACTGGGGGAGTTTGAATCAAGTTAAGAGAGTTGATGTGACTTTCTTTGCCTTTTGTGTAATACGAAGTTTCTTTTAGTGTTAATCGCCGTTTCTTGGTGTCAACTAGAAATTCGTATCTCTCTAGAAAGTCCATCCCCAGTATTGCCAGATCTAGGTCGGCTACCGTGAAAACCCAAGGGAATTGCCTCCTGAACCCCAAATCTAGGGTTAAAGTTTTCTGCCCAAATGTCGCAATTTTAGTTTTATTTGCAGCTTGAAGTGTAATCGATGATGTTTCTCGACTAATCTCAGTTTTATTTCGAGGGATGATGCTAAGAGCAGCGGAGCGTGTGATTATCTGTTCAGACAAACAAAGGCTCTCAACATTCAATATAAGATAATAGGGAATATAACGCTTATGAGAAATAAGGAAGTGAATGAATACTTGAACAATACTGTTTTGGCATAAGCTTGGTTGTTTGGGGTCAACTCTTAACCAACCAACCTGAGCTGTTACACTCTCATTATCATGAACCTCGTTGACAATCCTGATCTTCCTCTCAGTCTGCAGGACAAAAACGACAGGATGCTCTGGGGTGAATTGAACAAGAAGCTCGAACTTCCTAGAATAGAGCCTTTGACGGTCACCCGGCTCACTCGAGGAAAGGATTTTAAGCATCTAAATCACCCGAAGCTTCTCCGAGTAACACTTAAGGATGCTACCGACGTAGAGGACGTCTTGCTAGCAAGCCACTTGCTGAAATCAGATGGTAACGTAAGAATACTGCCCGACATACCGTACTCTGAGCGCAGTATCATACGAAACGTCCCTAAAGAATCTCGCGAGAAGTTTTTCCGCGGAAGAAACATAAATGTCCAAGGTATACCGGAAAATGCAGACCCTACCCAATCAAATTCTGACATCAGGGAATGGAAATTCATCAAACAGTCCTTGAGGCTCAAACACATACTGACTCAGCATGTGACGAGACTAGCCAAGAAGGACGGTGATCTTAGACACCGTCTAATGAAGATAACCTTCCCATCTTCCCACATGGCGGCTGCAGTTCTGGAAGCATTTCGTGCTAATAGACGTCGATTGCCACCTGGAATCCACATGCACCCGGATAGGCCATACGAAGTTAGGACCAAGAACAAAGGCAAGTTGGAGCTGACCATTCCACTTGTGGACTGTCTAAACGATAAAAAAACGTGTAAAGGACAGGGCCTACCACCTCGGCAAACCTCACATAGGTGGGCTACCTGTCCATTCACATAAGGTTCATACAGAAAAACAGGACGAAGCTCACGCGTTCCAAATTGAAAGCATAAACTGCTTATATATGAACGCCGCGAGTCTACCAAACAAACTGGATGAACTACGTGAACTTAGCAACGCTAATAAGGCCCATCTGATAGGAATATCTGAAACCTGGATATCTTCTCAGTTCTCGGACCAAGAGTTAGCATTGCCTTGGATGACTTTGTTCCGCAACGACAGAAAAATAGGAATTGGGGGCGGAGTAGCCATATACATAAACTCTTGCTTGGAGGTGCACCAAGTTCACAACCTCGAGTTTAACAATCTTGAGGAATCCATATGGTGCTCTGTAAGATTGTCTAGTACTTCCAGGTGTCTAGTCGGAGTCATTTACAGGAAGCCAACTGCCGACACCGAGTACGATAGTCGTATGCTGGAAGGACTATCCCGCTCTATCCGTCTCGGTTTCACACACATCCTGATTCTAGGGGACTTTAATCTCCCTAGAGTCAACTTCGCGGAACACACGTACACTGGAGGCGACAACTCAACTGAAGCTCGGTTCTTCAACCTCATCGATAACTTGGGCTTATATGAAAATGTGAGGTCGGCAACTCGTTGAAGAAACAGTCAGACACCATCGCGCTTAGACTGTGTATTCACTAACGAAGAATTCCTAGTCGACAACCTCTCAATCCTGGCTCCTCTGGGAAAAAGCGATCATGCCGTCATAGCCTTCAGTTTTGTCATCAAAACTAAGCTAAGGTATCCCAACAATAATTTGCGTTGGAATTTTAAACGGCTGAATGTGCCAGCTCTACATGACTATCTACAACAGGTGGTTTGGGATGTTCACCCTCAAATCGATGTGGATGGTCATTGGGACTTCTTACTGCACACGCTCTTATGTGCTACAGACAATTCAGTTCCTCAAACGGTTCCCAAAAGCTTCAAGCCACCTACGGTTATCAAGAACCGTACCCTTCGCCTCCTAAACCGCAAACGGCACTGTTGGGCGGAATACAAACGAACTAATAACGATGGAGCGTATAGGCAATACAAACATATCAGGAACACATGCACGAAGGCTATAAGAGAAGACAGGCTTCAGTACCAAACAAAGCTTATGGACAAATTCGCCTCTAACCCTAGAAGCCTATTCCGTTATGCAGCCTCTCTTCGTCAAGCCAAAACAGGAGTTTCTCAACTGCTAGGTCTTAACAGCCCGACCAACAACGATGGCGACGCCGCTAACCTTCTGGCGGCCCATTACTCTCAAACATTTCAACCGGCTGACATCAACTTTATTGACGACAGTTTCACCTCCAACTCCACAGGACTTTCTGAAGTGGACCTAAGCGCTGACTTGGTGTTCCGGAAATTGCAGCACTTAAGACTTGACACTTCTCCTGGCCCGGATATGGTTCATCCTGCCATACTGAGAGAGGCAGCCTCAATCCTGGCAACGCCGCTTAGCGTGATGTTTTCACACTCGCTTAGCCGAGGCAAATTACCGGAAAACTGGAAGTTGGCTCACATCACACCAATTTTCAAAGGTGGTCGACGCAACGAACCTTCAAGTTATCGACCGGTGGCTCTTCTGTCATTACCTTCAAAACTCATGGAGTCCCTGATATGCGACGGTTTAAATGACTATCTACTGTCCTTAAATTTCTTCTCACCCCAACAGCATGGTTTCAGGAAGGGTTACTCTTGTATAACCAACCTGCTGACTGCGGTGGACAAATGGACAAGCATCCTCGATCGCAAGGGAAAGGTTGACGTCATTTACCTTGATTTCTCAAAAGCTTTTGATAAGGTTAACCACTTGTGTCTTATCAACAAGCTCAAACGACTAGGTATCAAACCACCTCTAATCGATTGGCTTACTTCATACCTAAAAAATCGACACTTTAAGGTTAGGGTTAATTTCCCTTTATCTCAGGCTATGGAATGTCCTAGTAGGGTCCCCCAGGGCTCAGTACTAGGGCCTCTTCTCTTCTTGATCTACATAGATGATCTTCCTCAACAGGTAACGTCAGACTTATTACTTTTTGCCGACGACGTGAAACTTTGGAGAGAGATACGCAACCAAGACGATACACAGGCACTTCAGGAGGATCTGACGCGACTTCAAAGTTGGGCAAACGATAACGGACTTACCTTTAACACTTCAAAGTGTAAAGTAGTCCATCTGCGACATGTCGCAAACTACAGCTACAACTTAGGAAACTCCTCTCTAGTAGTATCCCAAGTCGAAAAAGATTTAGGAGTCCTTGTGCCCCATGACTTAAAGTCTTACGCTAACTGTGACAAAAATGCCTTCCGAGCAAACCTTGCACTGGTAACGTTGAAGCGCATTTTTGGACAGTTTGACGGACGAACTTTCCATACAATCTTCAATAGTTTCATCCGTCCCCATTTAGAGTACGGAAACATAGTACTCCCCCCTCACTCCAAAATGACAAGGTCACTTTGGAGCGTATCCAACGGCGAGCCACGAAATCAGTTCGAGGACTCAAATCTAAGCCTTATAAAGAACGCCTCCGTTCACTAGACCTTTACCCACTAGAATATAGGCGTCTTAGAGGTGATTTACTAGTGGCTTATAGTATTCTTAACACTTCTGGACATCCTCTTAAACACCTACTTAAGCTTAGTTCGAATAATAACCTAAGGGGTAACACCCAGAAACTGGAAACACAACATAGCAAGACGAAATGTAGACACAACTTCTACTCCTTAAGAGTTGTCAAAAGCTGGAATTCGCTGCCAGCCGAGCTAGTCCAAGCGACTTCTCAGGAGTCCTTCAAGAGGCAACTTGACCTATTCTTAAGGACCAAGGACAGCATCACATTATGATTTACCAATTTCTTTTCCTTTTTTATTGTTAACATACCTAGGTTCCTGCCTGGAGGATTTGGTGATCCCCTGCTACTAGACACGGAAGCCTGTTAAGCGAAAGCTTCTTCTATTCCGTCCACAACCATTTGAACCATTTGAACCATTTGAAATAAAAGAAATGACAGACGTGGGTCTTTTTAGTGTTAAGTTTAATAAATGTATAGCTATTAGGTTGGCGGCTGTTATATGTGACGCACCTGCTCGTTCTTCTGTTAGGTACACGGTAAACCACAACGGTAAGGCAGGTTGCGATAGGTGTATTGTAGTTGGGAGATGGCTGGAGGGGAAAACGACCTTTCCAAATGGAGTATATACTTTAAGAACAGATGACACTTTCCGTCGTCAGACTCAATCAATTCACCATCAAGGACATTCTATAATGGAAACGCTTTCTATTAATATGATTGTAACTTTTCCTCTAGATCCTATGCACATGGTGTACCTTGGTGTTACCAAAAAACTAGCTAATTTATGGATATATTTAGCACGCCGAAGACTGCGGAACTTTAACTCATGTGCAATTAGAGACATAAATAATTTAATATCCGGTTGTGTGGCAAGTACTCCTTCTGACTTTCCCCGTAAATGCCGTACACTGGACTTTGTATCGGCATGGAAAGCTTCCGAATGTAGGTTGTTCCTTCTGTATTTAGGCCCTGTGATTCGACACAATTAGAGACATCACCATCCACATCGGAATGTAAGCATGTTGGTGGCGCTGTACTGGACCAGTAAGTAATCTGCATCATCTAGTGACCTTTTTCACCTGTGATAGGTTGTATACTGTGGTGCTGAACATTTCGTCAGCTATCAATGACTTGACTAAAACGATTAACAACATGTCGTCCGCCATTATGGACTTGAATGTTAATGTAAACCAATTGCTTTCAAAGTCTAATGAGCGCGAAAGACCGCATCAATTCGATTGCGGACTGTCAAGTCAGTAGTTCCCTTTGTCATCTGAAGAGGAACTACAAATGCTAGATACTGGTTTGTCACAGAAAGAAACCAGGGACAGATTTGTAAGTCATTTACATGAATTTAATAATTTGTTACTATTACAGATGGCAATGGTCACTAGGTTATCAGGTGACGATCCAAAAACGTCCATGCGTTTTGTTCTGTCGCATCTGCTGACACCGGAGGTTGCCAGTAAATTCACGTTACTTGGCACCTCTTTAAAACGAGCACTACAGAAATGCACGTTTTACAGCTGCATACGAAGTAACCCATATCTATTACTTAAACTTCAGGTGCCTTAAATCATCGCTTTTTGTCATCCTCTGTCAGCGAGAAAGATCTTGGTAAGCTCTACGACATCGCGACACAAGGTTACTTTCAGGACATCCGAGACAAGATGATAAAACGATACAGAAGAAAAGAAAATCAGGTATGTACTAATTTAAAGTGATAACCTCCCTACGGCTCTATAGTTACAGTCAACAGTACTAACGAACATAACCGTAAGTTCAGCTTCAAGTATTTGGCTGTGCAAAAGCATGTCATTGAGATATGGTTGTGAATTTTTTTTAAATTCAGAATTCACAGGACGACTACCTCAATTCTGAATAGTCCGTGCAATTGTTTTGATGTTCTACCTCGATTTCAATAAACATTATTCTTTCAAACAGCTTACTCTTTTACTTACATGGGAAACTGTTGAAGTGTTGAGAATGCGTGTTTGAGTTTCAGTGAACTTTTGATTAAATGCACATTTCTTATGAATAAATTATAACCTGTTTCTTCTTTTTCAGATAATTTCAAATAACAATGAATTAACAATTGCATTGGATATGCATAACAATCGATGCTTAAGCTTGTGCTCTACTGTTGTACAATCATACGCTTTTCTTTTTAAATAAAATTTTTTAAATATTTACCGCTTTTCCACGGCATTGCAGATATATTTTGGTCTGTAGTTGAAAATAAAGGCGCTATTTAAAAAGGACAGTGGTATTTTTCCTCGCTGAGTAAATTTCATTGTTTTGATCGTTTATTACGTATCAAGACTACCGTTTTCCACTTTAATTGAATTTATTTCAGTTAAAGTATTCGACTAAAGTATCGTTTTTACTGTTTTGTCGTTGGTACTCTTTAGTACCTCTTTTTCAACTGTATCTGTTAGTACTTTTGGTCCTAGCAATCTACAGCTCTTCACTTTTTTTTGGTCATTGATAATTTTTTGTCTCTGGGTATCATCGCATATTGAAAAAACCCCTCCTAAATGACCGGACAGTGTAAAAAAAGCAGTTGCCAACGTCCGGGTTGTCGTTATCCTGTTGAAAGCGGCAAGCAGTGCGACGAGTGCAAAGGCTGGTACCATGAAGTTTGCACGAACTTAACGCCTGCTGCTTTCAAACGGTTCAGTAAGAAGGGTTGTGTGTGGCTTTGTCAACAGTGCTGCTCGGATGCAAACAGCTTGTTAACCGAGGCCATCTCACTGGTTGATGCTGCAAAGAAGTGTTTTAACAAGCGTAGTCGGAACGCGTCAAACAGCACTCGATCTGTTGACACGCAAATCAATGTGATGGAAACTAAGGTTAGTTCGATAATAGATGACTCACTTCAGTCAAAGAAGGAAAAGCAGTTTCCAAAGGGGCCTGCCTTAAAAAAAAGCTCAAGAAAAGTAGGGTCTTCTGTTCCCCGTCTCCCAGATGGGATCCAACAGGAAACACCTAGGAGCCGCAATCGCAAGGCTCGATCGGTTTCAAATGGTAAACATAACACGACCCCTTAGGTCGTCGACAACCCCCCAAAACCCAACACTAGGTTTGACGCAACTGTTATTGCTTCTACCAGCACCGTTGACGAATGGGTAAAAGTTGTAAGGAAGAAAAGTATTGATATAAAAGGGAAACCTGCCCCCGTAAAAGTGGTTGAAAAATCGAAAGCTGATCATAGCGACAGATCAGCTATTTTTCATAGAATTAAGGAGAGTGATAGCTCTGAACCTAAAACTCGTTTTGAGCATGACATTGTACTGATTAAGCAGCTGCCTAATCAACTCATGCCTCAAAATATCACTGGGGTCACCTTGCTAAAGGTGTATAGACTAGGGAGTCTAACGGACTCGAAACCAAATCATTCCAGACTGCTTAAAGTAGTATTCGGCTCTTCAAACGAACGTGACCTAATTTTACAAAATGGACACAAATTAAAGGGTTCAGGAGTCTTTGTCCGAAAGGACCTACCGTTGGCAGACCGTGTTAAAAGATGGGAAGCCGAGAAAGAACTGCAACATAGGTTAGACGCTGGCGAAAAGGACCTGAAAATTGTAAATTTTCGGGTTGTAAGACTTCGACAGAGAATGATGCCGAAGCCACTCTGGGTGAAGCACGAAGCCACTTAAATGGGCCCCAGATCTGTTACACTAATATTCGAAGCTTACTTAATAAGCGATCGGAACTAGGTGTACAGATTGACTCTACAAAGCCAGACATAATCGCAGTTACAGAAACCTGGCTGACACATGCTATAGATAGTATGGAACTTGATTTCGAGGGTTTTACGTTAGTAAGGGCCGACAGAATACAAAAGCGTAAGGGAGGGGGACTAGCTCTACTCATTAGGAATGCTATCCCATTTGCCATTATCGACAGTGTATCGCATGAGAGTGTGACGCGTGAATTAGTTAGTTGCCTCTTGAAATGCAAGGGACAAGAGCTGCTGATTAGTTTGGTCTATCGCAGTCCAAGCTGTGAGGCAAATGAGATCCTGTTAAGCAGTCTCAATACTTGGTCCCAAAGTGGTCGATATCTAATCCTAGGGGACTTTAATGCACCTATGGTAGACTGGGAAAATCTGAGAACTAAATCGTCGGAGAATTCTTTCGAGCAGGAACTAGTTGATGGGGTTATCACATGTGCTCTAGTGCAACATGTGAAAGAAGCGACAAGGTACCATCCGGACACTGAATCATCCTTATTAGATCTTATACTGACTCACTATGAGGATGATGTTGCGAACCTCCACCATATGCCACCCTTAGGTAAAAGTGACCACGCAGTTTTAACTTTCAACTTCCATATAACTGCCAGTCATGAGGACGCGTCAGTCCAGTCCAGACCCAACGTCTGGAAAGCAAACATACCAGACATCATGCACTCAGCATCGTTAATAGATTGGACAATAGACCCAGAGTCCTCCATTGAAACGGCCTGGGACGCATTTCGAAAATCATACTTAAAAGTTACCACACATCACATCCCTTGGACTATACCAAAGGGGCCGAAAAACTCACCACCATGGTCCAGTAGGGAGGTTCGTATCCTTCTCCGTAAGAAAAGGAAAACGTGGGATAGATTTAGGTTACTGGGGACTGATGAGTCAAAATCTCAGTATCGAAAGGCTCGGAACACTTGTGCCTCGACCCTCTGTAAGTCTAGAAAATTGTACGAAGAAAAATCTGTTAAGGAATCCATAGAATGTCCTAAACGCTTGTATTCCTATATAAACAAAAGGACAAGGAGAAAAAGAAATATTCCTGCTCTATGGGAGACAGTACTGCTTCATCATTAGTGGAGGACGACTTTGGTAAGGCTCAAGCGTTCTCGAATTACTTTAGCAACGTGTATACCATATAAGCGCCCTTCTCGCCAGCGTATACCGATCCCCCCATACATACACTGGATAGCGTGACCATTAAAGAGCTCGATGTCTTTAGTCTACTAAATGAGCTTGACATAGGTGAATACCTGGGGCCCGATGAATTACATCCTAGGCTACTGAAGAAATTATCTAACTTCGTTGCGAACCCTTTAAGTACATGCTTTAACCTATCCGTTACGCAGGGTCGCTTACCGAAAGATTGGAAAAACGCCATAGTAAGTCCTGTCTTCAAAACAGGCACGAAACACAAACCTGAGAACTACCGCCCCGTTAGCCTAACTAGTGTGGTTGTTAAAATCTTAGAAAAGATTATTCGGAAGGAGCTGTTTAAGTATCTCGATAAAAACCGGATCCTATCGGAGAAGCAGCATGGCTTCAGAATTGGTTATTCTTGTCTCACTAACTTATTAGTGGCTCGTGAAAGCTGGTGTGCTCTTAAGGACCAAAAGCTACCTGTAGACGTAGCCTTCATTTATTTCAGTAAAGCTTTTGATAAAGTTCCGCACAACCGGCTGTTATATAAGTTGAGAAATGTCGGGATTAGAGGCAATTTATTGATGTGGATAAAAGACTTCTTAGTTGGGCGTCAACAAAGATTAAGGGTGAACTCAAAGTTATCTAGCTGCGGAACTGTGCTTAGTGGAGTGCCCCAGGGTACAGTTTTGGGGTCAGTGCTATTCCTCTTGTATGTAAATGACCTTCCTTGTCTCCTATCATCATCGGTCTTGCTATATGCTGACGATGTCAAGATATGGAGAACGATACGATGTAAGAGTGATAGCTTAGAACTTCAAAATGACCTGAAGAAGTTATCTGAATGGTCTCAAACATGGCAGTTGCCGATAAATACTTCCAAGTGTGTTGTGATGCATATCGGTCATCAAGGCACAGATACATACACGATGAATAACACTGAGCTACCTGTCGTCCAGACATATAATGACTTAGGAGTTATCGTTAGTCAAGACTTAAAGACTACTGCACACTGCCGTGCAATAGCCGCCAAAAGTTTTAGAACGTTATGGTCAATACGTAGAGCTTTTAGTCATGTCGACGCTAAGACGTTTTTGACTTTGTATACAGTGTTCGTTCGTCCTAAACTTGAGTACTGCATACAAGCGGCTAGCCCCTGCTTTAAAAAAGACAGAGAGCTTCTGGAAAAGGTTCAGAGAACGGCGACTAAGGTGGTTCCCGGAATAGCGAAGCTTCCGTATGAAGCTCGACCGGCCAAGCTGAACCTTTTCCCGTTGTCATATCGCAGAACTAGAGGCGACTTGATTACAGTCTACAAATTGCTTAGTGATAAATTTGCACATAACATGCCCTCATTTTTCTTGTCTTCCAAAAGAGAGAATTTACGTGGACACTCCAAAAAAGTTCATAAGCCGAGAACAAATTACTTGTCAGCTGACTATCGACGTTCCCATCGAATCATCAACGAGTGGAATTCACTACCTCAGCACGTGGTTGAGGATCCATCCGTCGTCTCTTTCAAAAGAAAGTTGGATCAACTGAGAGACCACCATTGCCAGGACTAACATAGGCCATCGAGCCTCCTGTCCTTCCCAAACTGAAACTGAAACTGAAACTGAACATAGGAGACCTTTGGGGTTCTGTCGATGGATAGAAAATAGGAGGTAATGTGTGTATTTAGGCGAAAAGTAGACAATTAAGCGCATAAGTAGGCAATTCAGCGGATATTTAGGTGAAAATGCGACAATTCAGCGGATATTTAGGCGAAAATGCGACAATTCAGCGGATATTTAGGCTATAAGTCGGTAATTTGTCGACAAAAAGGCGAAAAAGGGGAAAATCCGCATTATTTCCCTCGGACAGGCGAAAAAGGCGACATTCTGATGCGTTTTCCCCTTTATTTCCCCTTTCGCCACCAAAGCATTTAACCCTTTATTTCCCCTTTCTTCGCCTTTATTTCCCCTTTTTGGGTTGCTTGGGTAAGAAGCAGTATCTCGCCCCTCGAATCACTAAGTCAAGAGAAAAGGGAGCAAATGAACTAGCATAGTGACCAAGCGAAAAAAAACACATTAGTATTCTTTCTTCATAGCTAAAATTTAAAAAGCGTTTACTCGAAGTCTGTTTGAATCGCTCAAAACATGAGGTCATATGCTACGAACCATTGGGGGCTTATTAGGGTTGTCGAGATGTAGATGCTTATGGAGATGTGCAGCGGTGCATCCTGATGAACTAAGATTCCATTTTGAGGTTCTATGATACTTGTATTGTTAAATACCTTCCTTTAGAAACCCGATTCTGTAAGGATACTTAGCAGCAAACTCAATATGGATCGAAAATTTAGTATGTTCAGTGCAAATAATGGTGAGTACGAATTCTGTTTGCTTATTGTAGTTTGGTTTCTGTAGATGAAAATAAAGAATCACTGGATAGTTCGGAATGCATACAAATGGTACGGCTGTGTTCGGAACTGCATCTACAAGTAATAACGACTTGTCGAGTCTTGTATATTTTCTTAGTGCAGAACGTACCTCACAATTATTCGAACTAATCTCGAAATAGATGATGAAAATACCGAAAGTTCTCAGTCGGAAAGCGATATCGTTTGTGCCTTAAAAAAACTTCATGCTCTGTTGAACTCGGGCTTTTCTTCAAGGATTAAATATTTGTATTCGATAGCAGGTGATTATGATTTCGGCTCTTTGCGGGCGAATGGCATCCGAAGCTTTTTGGCCATCACTACGAGATGCTCTGCTATTCTGCTGATGTACATTCGGCAAATGAGTTCATATTCCCTTTCCAACTGGTAAGACCAGATTTAACCAGATTCACTATTTTCGTTTAGGCGAATTCGTAAACTATTAAAACCTTCTAAATTTTCTCTACGACTCATCCTTAAGTGAAATTATCATTGTGGAACTACTATAAAGGTCAGTAGGAGAGTAAATAAAGATACTTTTGAGGTTTGGAAAATAATGGGTGAATGCATTCATACAACAATTTTAGATTCTGAATATCAACTCAGATCTCTATTTATGTAAATAGTCCTTAAGACCCCAATCAGAAAGTTTACTTCTCACGCTAGTTAATGCGAAACCCAGTGATTTAATAGATCCTGCCTTGTGGCTTAAATTTTGGCAATTAATACTACTGGAATTGCTCTCATATGCTAGGATCACTAGGTAAGTAATAGTGAGGTTAGACGCAGAGTATTAGGGTATGGTGGTAAGCCATTTGATGAGGTTGTGAATCTTCATCGACTGAGATGGTTGGGCCACGTGTTGTGTATGCTTGGACACCGATTACCACGACGTGCAATGCTAACCGGTGTTGGGGATGGTCGTAAAAAAGTTAGGGGCGGCCAAACTAAAACGTGACATCAGTCCTTGAAGTCACTAACTTCTGGTCTGTGTCATGTTGGTGGATGCAGACTACTTGGTTGGGGTCCGCGTGACTATCGTAACCAGTGGTTGGAGACTCTTGGTGACATGGCTCAGAATTGGTCACAATGGCCTAGGTGTATTCACTCTGTCTTCCTTTGAACTATTAGATTAAAATCGCTTCATATCTTTCTTCCTACCAACTAATTCTTTCTTTCTGTACTATCCTTATATTACAATCTTTCTTTTATATATTACCACCATTGATTTAACCACCCCTATGAATCCGGTGTTCATCTTGCTGTGCTACTGAGGTATGGCGACTTGAACTGATGCATATATGTGCCTGGCCCTACGTTGTAACTGACTGACTGACTTGAGTCAGCACTGTATGTCAAGGTAGATGTAGTTCATGACTCGATTAATTAATTCGTTCGAAGTTCACTCCGTTAGTTTGTTCGTTGTTCTGGGCTTCTCACTTCGATAGTGTTCATTCGATGGTTCTACTATGCACGAGTTGTGACTCTTCAATACCTATCTCAAGACCAAACGAATTGCTCTTCTGTGATGTACTGTCAAGTATCTCTATCCCTAAAGGTGGTGTAGCTGGATCTAGTAATTCCTATTTAATGCAAAAAATCCTTTTCACTCGTCTTTACTTAGTCTGTCAACTCCATGAATCAAATAGCTTTCTGAATAAGCAGTTATCTACATGCTTGACCACCATACACTGCTCCTAAACTGCTTCCCCTGTTAAATCTATTCTGAATTCTCACTGTATTTCATCATTTTGCTGTGTGGTGACTTTGACTGATACACACATCCTAGGCTCTACTTTGGTTGTGGTACTGGTCGTTAATTCTACAGGTACGAAGTGAATGTGGAAATATTCGTTTAAAAGGTTTGTGTGGCACATGTATATTTGGTGCCTCATTGTACCAATTTTTATGTGTTTAAATAAATGAATGAAGCAGTTTACGTGGTCTGCTTACCGTCGTAAAGGCTGTCGATCAATGCAATTGTTGGAATGATTGTGGCGTCTACACCAGTAATTTACCCACGAAACCGATCTACCGATCCCACCTAAATGGAATTTGGGCGACAAAACTACTGGCCAACTGATTAAGAATGTAAACAATGTAAGAGAATTCACGCTATTGTATATGTACAAAATGCTTTACCAAGATGTTATGGTTATTAGTTACTTGTCAGTTGAAAGATGAGTAATGGAGATTTAAAATAAAGGTCACAAAATAATCACTTGATATGGCTGGGACATGTGTTACGTATGCCCAACCACCAACTGACTCGACGTGCGATGTTTTATGGTGTAGGAGTAGGTTGGAAAAAAGCTAGAGGCGGTCAGGCCAACACATGGCACAAATCCATGAAGTCACTGACAAGTGGACTGGGTTGTGTTGGCAGGTGTAGACTACTTGGTTGGGGACCGCGAGATGATAACAACCGATGGTTAGAGACCTTGAATGGCAAAATCGTTTGCAGTGTCGCAGGTGCATCCACTCTTTGTGTTCTCCCAAATTCTAATCTTCTGAATTCTTCACGTCTCTTTTTTTCTCTCTTCAAATTTATTTCACTGAATTATACTCCTTGAATAACATCTTCAAACCCTAATCTTTCCGATTACTGCTTACACTTTTACTACCTCTACCACTATGGGGTTTGAATCAACAATTGTATGTGTGTTAATGTGGTATGGCAACTTGAACTGATGTACGTACGAAGTTCTACGTTGTTACTGACTGACTGACTACTCATTGTAACAACCATTTTAGGTCTATCAGAGGACGTCTGGTCAGATATATAATCACAGAAAAACTGCAATCACTTAGCTACTTTTATCGATATCTTCCTGCCAATGTTGATTGATAAGTCGTAAAAAAGTATACTGGAAGGGACTTATCCAAAAAGATTTCAATGCGGTTCTCACAAGAGGACTTCTGTCCCCTCATAAGTTAACTTAATCAATGATCGAAACTAGTTTGACCAGATTATTTTTTATTTGTAAGCCTCAGTTATTCTATCCAGTACTTCAAAACTCATTTTAAATAACTATAGGGGTGTATGTTTAGGGTTGACTAACGTCGTGTTGTATTAATTTGACCCAAAATCTCATTCAAGCACTTAGTTACAGTGAACAGTTGTTTTTCATTCCTTGACACTGGTGATTTGTCTATGTGACTGTTTCAATTGGCTACACAACTAAGCATCAAGTAGTTTAGGTTACCTTATATAAATCCTATTTTCAATCAGAACCTTTTGACCTGTTGGATAACAAAATTTTTCTCTTTTTAAGATTTTCAGGGATTACTTTGAAGAAAACAAGATATTGACAATTATGGTTGTGATCCCGCATATACTCAGTATTGGTTTTTTGAAATAGTCGGTTTTAGATGGCATTCTAACCTATTGGATTGCTTGTAATATAAGAATTAATAATTTCTACGTGTACTATAGTAAACATTATCGTACATATTATACCCATATTTGATCATAATACAAGATTATAATTTCCTATTAACGTTAGGTCTGGTATAACACATAAAAGCGTGATAGCATATATCAATTGCCTTATGGAGCTCAGCCTGTGTCTTGAAGTTCTTAGTTATCTACCACGTTTCACTAAACCTTGTACGCTTTTCCCTCGATCTGAGTTCGTCGATTTGCCGGAAATTGGACATTGTGATGTAAGCAGTTTTGATGACAAACCGACAAATATTACCGATGCATATTCTACTGTCAAATCAAAACAGCATCAAGAAGATCTTTCAGAGTTCTACCGACTAGAAGTCCTATCAGACAGTATAAAACAAGAATATTTTTATGGTCGTTGTCTAGCCTTTTACTTATGCCCTAGTGCTCAGAGAATTTTGCTGTTCCTCAATTCGTTTATGGTGGGATATGGTAATAGCTTTTCGGTAAGCACACCTATTTATTTAATATGAGTAACTTTAGTCCAATGTACTTGAATTTATGATATCAAAACACCTATTAAAGTTGTTTTAGCGAAATTCCTTTCTCTTTATTAAAGTAAATCTCTGACCATTTCCGATACTAGACCGTTCATTTGTAAATTTTGATATCTAACTCGAAAGTTCACTGATTAAATTACTTGACTTCTTACCATTTGGAGGGGAAAGGAGAATCGTGCAATTTCATTAACTCTCAGATGGTGTAAATTTAAGCTGAATGCACGAACCTCTACGTGGTTACTAAGTCGTATTAAATTTAAACCAAAGTAGGTTAAATATGCAAAACATTTATGCTTTCAAAATTAATTATGTCGTTTAAGAAAATATTAGTTTGTAGAATCATATCATAGCAAAGGTCCTTTATATATGGTGCAGTGGTTGAGAAGTTTAAGTTTCAGTCACGAAATCCCGGATTTGAACTGTGCTTTGCCTACTTCGGTTTGAGCAGGCATATAGTGTCATGAGCTGTTATACATTTTGGCTCATATCCAAGGACCTGGTGAGTTATACAACTGGATAAGTTGTCCTGTTCTAGAAGAACAGCCTGTCAGTCATCCACAACACAGAGCTTGGGACAAGTGTATCATTTATGACCCGCAACTAGGTAGGATGCACCTACCTAGAAAAAGAACACTCGCTTTGGTCCAGGTACATCATACAAATCAGTTTGAAACAATAGAATTTGCGCACAGATCTTAGTACTGGTCAGCAGGAAATAATTCAGATGACTAACCACACCAATTATCTCAACTTGTTGCTTACGAACCTAATTATTTGAGCGGCTTGTTTTCATAATCTATGGCTTATATTCTGGTAAATAACGGTGTTTTTTGTTTTACAAATATTTTAGACTAGCAAACAAGGAATTGTCAGCTTAGTCAACACAGTTTATCGGTCCGTTACTTCTTACTTATCCCCTGAAGACCGCGGCAAGATGCTGGCAAAGCTTACACGAAATTCCAGTGTTCAATTTTGTAAAGCATTTTGGAATTTAGCAGAGTTACGTGTAGTATCTGAAGCCCCCAATGTAATTCTACCTTCCATGGCTGTAGCTCGCTCTTTCAAATTACAAACAAAATCGCTAAAAATACCTCTAGATATGAGTATTCGAGAAAACGGAAGAGGTTCGTTTGTTGCTCTAATAAAGTGTATATATTGTCTTAATGTGAATAATCCATAATTTAGTTCTATGTTGTAGTGTAACTAAATAACAAAGTAAAACATAGCAAGATGTCTTGGTTGCAGAAATAATTGAGTCATACATTCGATTAGACTTTTTTAAACGAGGTTAGTATATAGTAGTGGTTTCATCGACGGATTTTCCCACGGTACTTTATACCTATTAATGTCTGTAACAAAATAGTCGTGTTCTTGGCGAGAGCCACGTAAAAGTACAAGTCTGTGTGTTACATAATACCACGTCTAAAACTTACCAGGTTCTTTCAGGTTTGTTAATGGTTAACATTTAAGAAGTTACCAACCATCAGTCCACGAACATTTTTGGTGGACAATGTTTCCAAAATATGTATCAGAAAACCCAATCTGTCTGTCGTGGGAATATATTTTTCTCATCTATCCCGGTTTATTAGTAGGATCGTTTAGTTCTAAGTGAGTCTTAATTTTAATTCAATAGGATTCATTATATTCGGGTATTGTCATATGAAAGTACTTTTATCTCAGAGTTATTGTTGTAATTAAAACTCACAACAGGAGGAAGTTGGAAAAAAATCGATCCTAAAATTAACACTTCACCTTACCCAATGGATTTTCGTCGCTCATGTTATGGCTTCTAAAGTAAGGAGCTAACGCATTAATTAGTACTCGCATAAAGACCGTATTCAACTGACCTCAAGAAGTTATCACTTAGGCTCCACAGCTACGCCTCCAGGTTGTCAAAACGACACCCAAACTAGTCTTCTTTACATGTTATTCACATGTCTAATTCACAAGTCAGTGAAGCAACGCTGGGAGATAGCAGTCCCATGGTACACGGTGACCAACAATAGGTGCATACGGCATTCGTTCCCTCAGGATCCTGGAGTCAGCCCGTGTACACCGTTGGTTTGGAATCAGGGTTATTCAACCCCCCTAGATGTACCCTCCATACCCAGTGACCCGGCTAAAGCACTGGATACT
Source organism: Schistosoma intercalatum (assembly GCA_944470365.2). Lineage (NCBI taxonomy): Eukaryota > Metazoa > Platyhelminthes > Trematoda > Strigeidida > Schistosomatidae > Schistosoma > Schistosoma intercalatum. Next base: position 39,582,391 of record OX103726.1, read on the forward strand.
CGCTTTTCGTCCTCTCATTTTGGTAAACAACACCACCGCTGCGAGAAGGAATTGAGTAGGACTTCCCTGACAATGGCTGTATTGATGTTGCTATGTGAGAGCATTTCAAGAGGGGGAGCTGACTCTCTCCACCCTTAACCGTACCAGGGCATTTGGGGGAAATTCAATCAGTGAATCGCTTAGGTACACTTCAGTGGTCAAAACTGAGGTCCATTAGGGAATATCTCAACTGATATCCCGTTACTTGTCAATATGCAAATTCCCTGCACGAACCTTTTCTGCTTACAACTTTTGATGCATCTTGGTGAAACATTTTGTTTTTGTGCTTTTAGTATAATATTATTACAAGTTCTCCTGTAACGGACATCACGCGACAAATTTCTTTCTTCGAACTTTCAGCTTATAAAATATATATCCATATGCCTCAACCGTAGAACAACACACACTACTGCTCTGTAGATTCCGATGTTTCTTCAACGAATAAACAGCCTGTTATGACTTTATGTCTGGCTTTTTATCATGTGATCTATCCGCCAATCAAAATACGACTTGTGCAATTTTCGCACTGTGCCAAACCAATGACGTTCGACCTGTATGAGCAGTCTAGCGTCCTTATTGGTCATATGTCCGCCTGGCCCGTCCACTTGAGTCCAGAACACAATACCAGCTTCCAATATGCGAATCGAATCGAATCATTTATTTCAGACATACTGGGTTTATATATCAACCAAACAGACCGCAACGCACCATAAAATAGGAAATAACATTTCTACACAATAAAGCCAAGAAAGTGGCTGGGAACGCGGCAGGCAGTAGTCAATAAACTGAATATAGCTTAAGAACAATAAATCGTACAATAATAAATTATAGGTCCAAATAAAGCTTATATAATAAGAAGAATATAAATATACATAATCTAATTATTGAATAGTTATACCATAAGAATATATAAATAATAATAGTCCATTAATATGTCTCGGAAGTTACTCGTGATTTAATCTTCGCTCAGATATAACACAACCTAAATTGATATTTTGACACTAATTTAAGAAGCTCAGTTAATCTTTGCCAATTCGCGTCACTTATGGCGTAGGCGAGTTGTCCATCTGCCAACCAAAGGATAAGCTTACTGCTCAGCAGTTCTCTCTGTTGTACTTGATGGACAAAGAAAATAAGAAATTTGTAAATTACTAATATTGGACCATAAGTGTCTTTGAACCAATGCTGGTGTATTTTGGAACTAATGATTGAGCAATTTTGATGTTAGTGGTCAGGGTATTAGGTAAAGATGTCAAATCGGTTGATAAGATGGTGAACTTTCATCAACTAAGATAGATGTGTTAAGTATCTCCAAACACCTACTTACAGTAATATTGTTTGGTGTAGAAGTAGGCTAGAAGATGTATGATGGCGGTCAAAACAGTATGTAACACCAGTTATTGATCACTGAACTGAGCCATTCAAGTAGGTGTTGGCTACTTAGTTCGGGTCTGCGTGACTATCGTGCCCAATGGTTAAAAACCCTAAGTGATGTGACTTCAAATCCTCCTCATGTGCATCTACTCTTTGAGTTTTTCTTAGATCCTGGATTCTGAAATCACCTTATATTTTTCGTTTCCTTTTTTTCTATACTTAATCTCTTCTGCTACTGTAACTACCATTACTGATACTTACTACTTCCACTAACCTGTGACTTGTTTTGATAATTTTATCTCATTGTACTAGTGTAATGTTGTGGCAACTTGAACCGATGCACTTATTGCATGTGACTTACTGATAGATTGATAATCAAAGTGGTATTTCGTACTTTCGTTTTACCGTCATTCCCATATTTATTATGTTGATTTTCTAAACAGAATTCATTGTAATAGAACCACCAAAATCACATTTTGGCACTGCTCCACTAGGAATGCGTATATTATGTCGTCATCTTAGATCTGGTTTAGAATGGACTCGGACGTCTGAATCTCCTAATTTTTTTGAATCGCCTAACTGTATAAATCAATCAAATCATCACTCAAGCAAAAATTCAGTATCACCATTACTATCGTACAATTCACGATTCTTTCCATCCAACGATTCGTCATCTGTTGTTTTATCAAGTTCAAATGATCGTCGTTATTCGTACGAAAGTTTTAAATTTTCAAACACTTCAACTGATAATAATACAAATAAATCACCTTATGTATTGTTTTATGTACACGGTGGTGGATTTATTGCTTTAACATCTCAGTCACAGGATGTAAGTCGCATTTGCATCCTTATTATCACATAATGACACGTATGTTTTATTGATTAGTACACACAACCTGTTAAGTTGTCTTACTTTCTCTTTATTGTGTTCATAATACTTTTTATTGTCACTGGCTAATTGAAACTACTTAATTGTTAGAAACTTGACAAAACCTTAGTTTAGGTGTCAGAAAATTCAAAGCAGTCAGTTAATCAAATACAACGTGAAAACTAGTACGTATATACATCGGTTTAAGTTGCCTTACCCAGCGGTCAATGTATGACAACCTTGATATCAAACATAGATAGCTAATTTGTGTAGGTGCTCATCTGTAACTGCGAATCGTGATTGTCCAGTGAAAACTAGTGATACTACGCTGTTGCTGAAAATAAAGTAAGCAGAGTGGGTATAGAATATGTGATTTAGTGGCTAAAATCCGGGCTCACTTACTATTCATCCATTACTTTGTCGTAAACATTAACCAGGAAGTCCGCATCTACGAATAGGTCTCTGATTGACAACAAGTGACCTTACGAACTATTATTTAACTACTTACTTAATTACAAGTATTGGTACAAGGAGGCAGCAAATATGTATGCATCACACAGAACATTCGATTTTTGCGAGGACTAGAATACTGTCCGGGTGCCTAAACCCAAATAGGTGGTTTTCTTAGGAGGCCACCCGCCAAGCCTTTGACTTAGAGGTCTAATTTACAAGTCAGTGAAGCAACGCTGGGAGATAGCAGTCCCATGGTACACGGTGACCAACAATAGGTGCATACGGCATTTGTTCCCTCAGGATCCTGGAGTCAGCCCGTGTACACCGTTGGTTTGGAATCAGGGTTATTCAACCCCCCTAGATGTACCCTCCATACCCAGTGACCCGGCTAAAGCACTGGATACTCGCTTTTCGTCCTCTCATTTTGGTAAACAACACCACCGCTGCGAGAAGGAATTGAGTAGGACTTCCCTGACAATGGCTGTATTGATGTTGCTATGTGAGAGCATTTCAAGAGGGGGAGCTGACTCTCTCCACCCTTAGCCGCAGTATTTGGGGTCCACAGACGTTTAAAAGGACCCTGTTCGATGGTCTCTAGATTTTCTCCAATTTGTTGCTGTACTGGTAGTAACTGTTGTGCATCTGGTTTGGCAATGCATAGAAAGCACAACGAATTTCCAAGCTATATCAGTTGATAAATATCCATAACATCACTAACCATTATTACTATTTTATTATTTAAACATACAAACATTGGTACAAGGAGGCACCAAATAGATATGCTCCATATAAATCATTCGATTTGTGTGAGGGCTGGGCTACGAATCGGGTGCCGTAACCGAAGCAGGTATTTTCGTACTCAAACTATCCAGCGCTTGTAGATCTGGTAATCTAAACGGTGTGATTATGACTTTAAAAAATGAAACAGAACACCTATGATTTAAACCATTCTAACAACTGTGAAAATTTGACAATGATTACTTACTATTTTTTACAAATAAATTCTCAAGTGATTGTATTCATTATATCCGAATGATATCACACACTCAATGCAAATTTTATCCTTATGAAACTGAAAACAAATGTAGTTTTTAAAGTTTAGTTTGTTTGTTTCATGATCCAAAATCAACCAAACTAAATTCTCTACTGATCTTTTCATGTAAGCCATTTTCTCCATTCAAAATGTTCATTACTTATTTTAAAGATTTTGATTTTTGTTTCTATTATTCTAAAGGGTTTATTGATGTTGTAGGGTTTTCTTAAGTTATATCGTGGGTTAACCTTAGACAACCATTGGAAACAAGAAAGCACTGAATAACTGTTTGATTGCAGTATGTGATGTGTCAGTAAAAATAAACAGATTTTCTTGTGTACTCATTTGGGCCCGTGGTATCATACTGTATGGATCTAGTCCGAGTATTGATTGGCTTGCCTAGACTATCTATCTATCTAGCAACGATGACCTTCGGCCAACCAATGACACGCTAAATGGGAGGTAAAAACCGAGAGTACCACTAACTGACTATTGGTCCAGGCTGCAGTTTCACTCTGCTTCTCTCACTCGTCCGACATCCAGAATAGAGAAGAACTTAACAAGCAGATAACGTCTGATTACTCAGTTTAAACTTACGAATCACTCACACAACAATATAGGATAGAATCCTGACCACACATCAATGGAATTGAGGAACTACAATATTGAGGATAACTGAACCATAAGTTGAAGAGGACTGAATGATAAATCCGTGGTTGACTAACAATGGTATAGGAAAAGTAAAACACACAACAATGGTTTATGCGTCAAACAAAAGCTTATAGGTAGAGCAATACAAGTATATAATACTTTAATTATTGAATAATCATACAGCAAAACTACAAAGAACAATCTCAAATAGGAAGATTTTGAAAGCTAGTTTTTGCTCAATATTTGTCCCAACAGCAGTATGGAACTGCTCGTTAGTGCGCATTCACAACCCAATAAAACAGCTATCTAGTGCTTTTTGGTTTTCAATAGCTAAGTAAGATCAATCAGTAATGCAATCTAGGATACTTATCTATTTGTATTTTTTAATGTATTCACGAGTCATTATGTCAATATCTAATTTAATTTTAGAACTTTCTACGTATATGGGCCGAACAGTTGAACTGTCCAATTATAGCTGTTGATTATTCACTTTCACCTGAAGCGCCTTATCCACGTGCATTAGAAGAATGTTATTATGCCTATTGTTGGATAACATTAAATCGTGAAAAATTAGGTTGTACATCAGATGCGAAAATTGTTCTTGCTGGTGATTCTGCTGGTGGGAATCTGGCACTGGGTGTTTGTATGCGCGCTGTACGAGATGGCTTACTTAATAAACCAAATGGGATATTTTTGGCTTATACGCCTGTATTGGTTTCTTTTACACCATCTCCTTCAAGATTATTATCACTTTGTGATCCCCTGCTTCCTATTGGTGTTCTTGCTAAGTGTTTATTGGGTAAGCTCACTTGAGTGTATATTTATACATTTGCCAAGTTAACCGTAACTCATTAATCAATCATAGGTTGAATAACTCAGATGCTAGTTACACACGTAATACGAAGTTTATTAATTCTACACGGCTACCTAGATCGTTGTAAATTGGAGTTGAAACTACCAAACAGTCACTAATGAGTCTATAGACACATTGTCGTAATTTAATGGCTATCTGTCAGATGGTCATATATTTCTGAATTATAATTTATAATAATAAACAATAAATAAATAATAATCTGGTTCGAATATGATGCTTCTTGAACTATGAAATAACGTTATACATATAGTGCGAGAAATAATATTATTGTTAGTACTGGTATTGTGGCGATATGTTGGTTTAAAACGACTGAATTAATGGTGGAACAAAGTAGCTGAGCGTGTCGGACACTTCACTTTTTTGTAAGTCTCATCAGAACTGGTGGATTAGTGTCTGAAAGGATCTCAGTATGGCTTAAGAAAGGCCGATTGAATTTCGCGAATTTACATCTGTGGCGTATCCGAGACCCATCCATTTATCAACTAATGGTGGGAGTATACTGCTCCACAGTTCGTTCTGTTTTATTTGATGATTGTGGAGCATGGCCTTTAAAAATAGAGGATATTCGGAGGTTACTAGTATTTATCGTAACCAATGGTTGTAAGACGCTGGGTGATATTACTCGAAATCAAATTCAATTACACAGTTACACTAACTCTTTGTCTTCTTTTAGGTCTTCAGTTTTAAAATTGTGTTATACTATATTAGTCTATATATATATATATATATATTCTTCCTGATTCATATTTTGTATGACGTCTTTTCTGCAATCACTAATACTGTTACCACTTTTACTACTCTGGTATTTTCTTGATCATTTCTTTTCTCTGTGCTGAGATATTGTCATAAGATGAACCGACCCATACATATGCTAGGTTTTATATTCCTTATGATCGGTTGACTGAGGGGTAATATATTATGATTACTGTCATTTTGATGTGAAACCTAACATTTTCCCAGAAATATAGTAGATACTTATAAAATATATTTATTATTAACTTTCTACCCAGTGCTCAATTTATTTGAAATTATCAAGTCCAACCTTGGCATCGATACTTTTAAGTAGATAATCATGTTTCAATCTAATTGACTTATCACTTTATTGTTTATAGCTTATGCTGGTATAGACGAAGCAACATTGAATTCTGATGAACTTGATGATTTCGAAGTTGATAAAAATCCTTCAAACTTAACAACTGAATCAAATTCCCCAATATGGTCTCGATTATTTTCAACACTTTGGTCTAATCCATCGAAATCAGATTTAAATAATTCTAAAGAGTTAAAAATTGAACATTTACGTCGATATTCAAACATAACAATGTCTTCTTTTTATGATGCTTATTTGAAAAATCCAAAAGATCAATCTGTGCCTTCTAATTTATGTCGGTTAAGTGAAGAATCTCACTCCTCACATAAATCCCCAAAGTTAAATAAATCAGGTTCGTTATTTTGCATCTATCGTCTACATTCTGTCTAACGTGTCATTTAGTGTACTAAATATTAAAAAAATACTGTGGTTGCTTCTAAAACTCTGTTCTGATGAAGTTGATAACATTTAATTTAAGATGGTGTTTGGGGATAGTCAATAGAAAGTCCTGGACCTTGGTTTAGTTCTGTTTGACACTTGTCAGCAAGGCGTATATGTAGTCTTCAGAGAAATGAAACTTGCAGATTTAGTCACGTATCACTCAGTTTCATAGTCAGAGGCGTTACCACTGAGCTATTAGAGTCACAACTGAGCTTCTGTAAGACTGAGATGTGCTTACAATTGATTGACCACTGAGTAGTGACCAAAGTCAGTTTGCCTAGTTGTTTTTAGCGCTAATCTAATTCTTTTGACCAAGCTTCAATGTAGCTAGTTGTTCAAATAACTCGATATCACATGGATTATGTTGGTGTGGAAGGTGGTGGTTAGAGGTGATTGACAGGAAACTTTGGACTTAGATTTCGATCAGCGCTAAGAGGGACTTGACATACGCAACATTGGTTACTATTCAATGATCAGTCAGTCATAAAAGAACACTTGATGTAATAAGTTTAAATAGACTAATCAGTTTGTTTGTATTTTTAATATATATCAGTATTAATAATCAGACAGTACAACAGCTGGACACATTTAATACATAATGGCTACGTTGTCGACGTTCTTAAACTTTTCAAAATTATTAACTGACAAAAAGATGTAATTTCATTAGACTTCACTGAAGTAACATCGATTAAAAACATTCAAGGTAGATTCATGAGTTCAGGGAAAAAGTTGCCGATTTTCCACTGTTATATGGTAAATGGGTATTTTTGATTAAATTCCCCATAGTTACTGTTTGCATTATGTTATACAATCTTCAGTTAACTGATTACCGTTTCATCCGCCTTTAAGTTTTTTAAAAATATTTATCTTTAACTGACCCTAAACACGTACAATACTGAGAATCGGTATCACCTCAATTTTCCAATTTCTATTTAATATTATGTTATATTTCAATATGAATACAGATAGAAACAGTTGATGAATACCTACGAAACAACACAAAAATGAGTGCATATTATTATGCGTTAATTGTTATCCTTGCTTTACTCAAACTAATAATAAATGTCATTATATGTGAAAATTATATTTGAAATAGTCTCAGCGATTGAAATTTAACTAATTCCAACGTTTCGTCCACCTAACTTGTCTGGACTTCTTCAATCGCTGAGACTATTTCAAATATTAATTTTCACATATAATGACTTCTCTATACTCGGCGCTCAATTACTGTCAAACTATTCGTTCTAATCTTGACGAATATTCGTATAATAATAAATGTGTTAAACTGGATGATAAAACATTTACGACTAAGTATTGAGGTCTAGCAACTATAATATTCATCATTTGGTAGAAAATATGTTTTTTGTAGTTAATTTTGTCAGTCAGTACACCTGATTTATATTAATCTAACAGACAATGTTGAATGAAGCACGATGGCTCAGTCATCCGACTTTCAACCATTAGACTGCACACTCAAGTTTTGCTTTACCTACTTCAATTTGGACAACCGGACATCATTAGCCATACAATTCCAAATCGAGTAGGCCAGCCTGTACTTGATAAGTTACCTCACCAAGAATTTCGATTAATCGTACAGTGGTTACCTAAAAGAATTCATTACACTTATATTTTGTCCCGTATAACTTAGATGCTTTTTTGATCTTCATACTTATCCCTTACAAGTGAATTTTCTCATGTTTTCATAATTCACGAAGAGAAAGAAAAAAACCCAAGCCATAATGAGGATGAATGTACACCAATATTGAAGCATCCACATCGACCCCGAACTGATTTGAACCGTATTCGAAATATTCATTTAATTCAGAATGGATTCATGTCACCGTACTTAGCCTCAGATGATATGCTACGTGGATTACCTCCTGTTGTTTTTGTCGTAAGTGGAGTGGGTTTTTGTGTGCATGCATGTGTGTTCCTATGAAGGCAAGAAAATGATTGAAGTATATATGTTTTTTTTCTGGAAATAATTAACCTAATTATCCTTAAAAAAAGTAGAATTTAATATCTGTTATGACTGCAAATTGATAGATATCTAGAAAGAAAATTTGATAATCAGTATCCTGTTTATCAACCTTGTGTTTACTAATTTATCTGTAGCCTAGCAACCTAAAATTCGATCAATAATAAGTATTGACTGGCAATATTAACCCTGAATCGAGGCCTAGATAATCTTAATTCCTATTGCTCCACCGATACGCACGCCTTGTTCTATCCTCAGTTTTCAGTCCGAACACGAGAACACATCAGACAAGCTTCTATTATCATATTGTGGGGTACCCTGTGTATTAATCTCAGACACTCGTTAACATGAACTTTCAGACCACCGCTGAACCAAAATATAAAATCTTACTTTACATACAATCATACCATAAGTACCAGAGAACGGAACAAACTTTAAATGATTAGGACTGATTAAGAAATATTAAATCGTAAAACAGTAATTGATGAGTACAACGAAAGCTGGCAATACTGGGAATGTAGAAATGCAATAATCTTATTACCTAATAATTACATGATAAAAATGTAAACAACAATAATAATAGTCCGTAAAATAGTTCCGAAAGTTATAACAATCTCGGTGTTTGCTGCTTCATAACAATATGGTATTCGAAAATCTGTTGTGTAGTTCAGTGTTAATAAGATTTATACACCAGAAACATCAGAACGAATACTTTGTCTTTAATTTAAATTTGTTTCATATAAATCACTAAGTAATTACAAGTACTTATACGTATAGCTTTAGGCCGTAGTTCGTGTAAACGTTAGTAACACTGTACACGTCTACTTAAAATATAGTAGAGGAGGTGGGATTCTATTTATTTATTTTATTTGTTTGAACACAAATATTGGTACAAGAGGGCGCCACACAAAACAATAAGAATTCGAAGAGAAAAAAAAAGAACAATAACGAACAGATTGGTGTAAGGTAGTGTAATAAAAAAAATAATAATGGGGGAAACAGAAACGTACAATCAGAAGAAATCTTTCAGTTAAGGAAGATACAACCACTTTTAATTAAGAAAGTAAAAGAAGGTTACAGCAGGATCGCCACTGGCTTCTATTCTGAGCCATATCTGATAACGTCTCTAGCCACTGTGTCGCACCATCTCTAGGACCCCAACCGTGGAGTCGTGAAGGATAAATAGAAGCCAGTCCTTTGCAACTTTCTTTCATGCCACGACACCATGTCATACACTGACCACCTCTCCGCTTTTCCCAACCAGTCCCAGAGTCGGCAAATAATGCACGACGTGGAATTCTCTGGGACGGCATTCATAGAACATGTCCAAGCCACCGAAGTCGGTGTTTCAAGATGGTGACGCCAATTGCACTATCGTCTCTGTGCCCGAACACATGATGCCGAACCTCTGCATTACTAACATGTTGTTGCCACTGGATGTCAGCAATCCTTTGGAGACAATGATGATCGAACACAGAAAGTCGTCTAACATCCTTAACTCGGAAAGGCCAGGTTTCACAAGCATAGAGCTAAACTGCTCTCACCGACGCATTGTAGATCCGACCTTTTACAGCCAGACTAACATCACAAAGGCGCCAAAGATGGCCCAGATTGGCATAAGCCGCTCTGGCTTTCACTATACGTGCATTGATCTCATCACTCACACCCCCACCAGCACTTATGCAGCTACCTAGATTCTAACCCACCAACAAGTAGTTAGGACCTGTTTGAAAATGAAATTTACCGAACGTTTATCCATGTTATTGTCTTTGGGCCACATTATTTGTAAAGGCTAGTGACACTACTTGGTTGTCCAAACCAAAGTAGATCAAGTGGGACTTGAACCTGTGAAATAGTAGTCAAAAGTCTAGTACGTTAACCTCTAAGCCATCCTTTGAGTTATTTGATATCAAAACTATCATTCAACGTAACCAATATTTGCTTTAAATATGATTATATATTGAATATCATTATATATATATATATATATATATATATATATAATCTTTGTTTCTCTTCTCTAGTGTTCACAATTCGACCCATTTTTGGATGATGGACTAGAGTTAGCTAAACGTCTTTCTAAACTTGATGTCTCAGTAGATGTACGTGTCTTAGACAATTTACCTCATGCATTTCTTAATTTTTGTCTATTGGGTCCAGAATTCCAAATTGCTAATAAGATTTGTATTGAATTAGTAAAAAATTTATTCAATGAATATTATACAAAAAATAATGAATAATTTATTACTAAAATACTGATCATGTATGCGCCTCAATTTCTCTCCCTTGTTATCATACTACTTAGTACTTTTCATATTAATAGTAGCTGTGATATCCAATGTTATCTCATTTCATTTTTTATTCTCTTCCTTTTTCACATCAAATAATCATACAACTTTTATTTACGCTTCATCATCATCATCAATTGGATTGTCTATTCTCATTTTCAATTTGTACATTCGATTCATGTACATACCCCATATACAACAAAAGTACATCAACAACACCCATGTTTATTGTGTTCTTTCATTTCTCTTTCTTTTTGACTTTATCACTTCTGTAATGCAAATAATTTCAGTTATTTTGTATGTATGTATGTGTACCTTTTACAGATTCATTATTATTATTATTATTATCGTTATTATTATTTTGTTAAGTAATTTATCACCAGATTACTTATTTTTTGTTTTTAAACTTCATTCTTAGTTATTTTGTTTTCGTTTTTGTTTCTCTAGTTTATTTCCTCTTTTGTCGTTTGTTTTCTCTTTGTTTTTTTCTCTTTTGTATGTATATTGTCAATATACATTATTATTATGTTATTACAAGTACTACTCATCGCCTTTCAAACGTAGCTACGTTATTCAAATATGTTTTTTTGCTTTACCCTTTTATCTTATTGTTGCATATTATTTATTTATTTTGTTTGAACTATTCTAAATCATGATTTAAAAGTTGAATAAAAGCGCTAGTTGAAGTTAGACATTAACACCGTTGGATGCCGCCTCAGTGGTCTAATGGTTAAGCGCTCGCGCGCGAGACTGATAGGTCCTGGGTTCGGATCTCGCGGGGGGATCGTGGATGCGCACTGCTGAGGAGTCCTATACTAGGACGAAACGGCCATCCAGTGCTTCCAAGTTTTCCATGGTGGTCTAGCTTCAATTGACTAATGATTTCAACTGTTGAAAAGCGCTAAAATCCTCTAATTGAGAGAAAAAAAGATCGTATCATAATCTTTTATATTATTGAATAAATTTATTTCTTATTTTCTTTCGATCAATGTCTCAGATTCATTGTAAATTATCACGATCATTGAATGATAGTTTTATCTTTTTTGATTTTATTTAATCCTAAATAATATGAATCTTATCCTTCAATATTCTATATGCAAATACTTTATAAGTTATATTGTTGCGCTAAATTTGACAATTCTTCCTACTTATTGAAATTTTATTAAATAAATGAAAATATACTCTATCTTCATTGATTGTCATCTTTTATATGGATTAAGTATATGTGAATTAGTATCAGAAAGGGTTTTGTGGAGATTGTAGTAATTTCAATAGTTGATGTCATGAGTTAATTGAAGCTAGACCACCATGGAAAGTCTGGAAGCACTGGACCGCCGTTTCGTTTTGTTGTGGGACTCCTCAGTTGTGAGACAGTAACTCACTGATGACAATGGTGGATGTGTCGCTCAATTTCGTGAATTAGTTAAAGTTACACATTAACACCGTTGAATACTGACCGGCTCAGTGGTCTTGTGGTTAAGCGCTCGCGCGCGAGACTTGATAGATCGGGGGTTTGAATCTCGCGAAGCGGGGTTGTTGATGCACATTGCTGAGGAGTCCCACAATAGAACGAAACGGCCGTCCAGTGCTTCCAGACTTCCCATGGTGGTCTAGCTTCAATTGACTCATGGTCTCAACTATACGTGAATTGTTTGGTCGTCAGTGATGATAAAATCCTATTGGATAATTTTATTGAAATCACGAATTAGTTTAATTTAGACAAGTAATAGATGACTGTTTCGCCTTAGTGTGGGACTACTCAGTAGTGCTCATCCACAATCAGGAATTGAATCTAGAACTTTCAGTCTCGTTCACGAATGCTTAAGCTGTAGACTAGTGAGTCAGGATCCAGTGGTCTAAATTTAATCACCGCACGATATTGCACAACCTTCCTGTAGTATCTTTGGTGGGCAACTGCTTCACATCCAACACGGTTTAGCTCGATTGGTCTAACTTGAATCAGTTCGTGATTTAAATGAAATCTAACATTCTTCACACCCATGTTGAACGAGTTAGATTAAAAAGTCAATTAAAGTTTGTGCTATCACATAAATTATTATCGATAATTTAGTTATTTTCTAAATACATGTTTAGCTATATAGTTGTATCATACTTACTGGCATCGGTTAGATAGAATTTTAGTTTTAAGTGTATGGCATTCATTTTAAATGAAATAAGTAGTAAATCAAGGTTGCAGTAGCGGTTGTTTTTATTGAGATTTTCCTAGCCAGTGATAATCGGTCAGTCAAACATAAGTGGGATAGAACTTGCCCTATATATACATCAAATTGGGCTATCACACCATATCAGTACAGCTAAATGAAGTTATTACGATGAACACCAAGTTAAAAATTGTATCAGTCCTAGGAAGAAAGATAAAGCATGAATAATATAATTTAGGAGGAATGAATAAGTTTGTGGTATGAGAGTTATAAAATAATTCCAAAATTCTGAATCTAACTAAAGATAAGGAGTGGATGCGTCTGAGCTACTGCAACCGGTTCTAAAACATCACCCAAAGTGTTCGACCAGTGGTCACAGTAATTGTGCGAACCGCAATGAAGTGGTCTGAACTTAACAACATGAGTCAAATCATTAGTTAGTAACTTCATAATTTGACGTCACATTTTAGTTCGCTTCCTCCTACCTTTCAACCCACTACACTAGTGCATAAGTGTAGTCATTGGTTGTTCATGCGTAATACATGTCACAATCATCTCAATCGATAAAGATTTACAGTCTTATCGGCTGATTCGTTATCTTTACCCTGAATTTCCAAAGTTTTTACGTTTATCGAATGACAAAAAAATTATCACAGATAAACAGATTTCTCAAAATAATAAAGGCGATACTCTGATAGACTTGGTACTTACCGTTCGACATGAAAATGATGTTATTAAATGATCTAATACTGAAATGGCAGAAAAGATTTGTGACCTAGATGGATACTGATGTGTGAGTTGATTTGTCTTAAATAGGTGGTTGGATTTTGTAGTTATCATGGTCACTTTAGATAACAATATCAGCTTTTGGTTCTACATAACCAAAATGTGTTCTTATTAATGAAGTATAAAGGGTAAATAGTCAGTTTTTTCAGCTAAATTCATAATAACTTTGAAATGAGAGTAATATATATATCACGAGTTGTTGTAGGGCTGTGACATCACAGTAAGATGAGACTATTCTCTGTTCCAATGATATCACTATCACGTTGATAAGACCGGTGACCGAGATAATATTACCACTATACTAGATCATTGATCGATAAACTTTACGAAGGTTATATCATAGATGAGATACACATTTGACCAAAAACAAACTAACAGAGTATGAGCTAGATACTTCATCAAACACCGTTACCAGCAGTATACACTCAGTGAGTATAAAGTAGAAAATAATCGTAGGTACGGAATCATATATTAGATAGTCATCAAACTGAATTTCTGTCTGTTTGCACCCAATGGCCAGTCAGACCATAATTTCAATCACCACCCATCATCAAGAAGTTAACCTCTTTGTGTCACTGAGCTAAAAGCCCTATATTTTTAAAGAAAAAAAACTTACTACTGGAAATGATTATTTATAAGTCAGATTACCTGTAATCGTCTCCATCAGTAGATGGAATTTCATTTAAGTATATAATTAATGAAATGAAAAATAAGCATGGATGTCTAAGATTCGGATTTGTGTAGAAGAAACGTAGTTGACGTTCAAAACAATATTTTTTACTGGAAAACGATAGAGTGGTTTTAAGACTAGTTATCTTACCAACAATAACAAGTAACTTTCTGAAAAAAATTGATGAAAGCTTCTTGAAGTAGAAAATTAATAGTTGAGATCATATGTCAATTGAAGTTAGATCACCATGGAAAACTTAGAAGCACTGGACGGCCATTTCGTTCTATTGGGGGACTCCTCATGAGTGCGCATCCGTGATCCTACCTCGCGAGATTCGAACCCAGGACGTATCAGTGTCGCGCGTGAACGCTTAACCACTAGACCACTGAGCTGGCCGGCATCCAACAGTTTATGTCTAACTTCAAATAATCTACGAAATTGAGCGACAGATCCACCATTATCATCAGTGAGTTACTATTTCACAACAGACCCGGTTGAACTCCACTGGTCACTACTTCTCACTGGAAGATAGTAAAACAAGTTGTTATATCATGGATGACTTTGTCCATTAAATAGGTCAACAAAAGACCTTGACTGAACTAAACTCGATTGCACGTGAGTCACTATAAATTGACCTGTTCAGAAGATAGAATACATTATATAGAGGCTTAACATAGTGTAACCGATACTACAAATTAAGCCTGAACGTTTGCTTTCTATCCTCCAGATGATATAACGATTGATTAGTATTTCCTACATTAGTTTATCATCTTTTATGACGTATCTAGTAATGGTATCAATAAAGGATAACAGTGTTATATTTCAATATGATTTCATTAGTGAAGTGAATCTTATGAAGTTTTGTGTATATTAGTTGTTTGTTTCGTTTTTCATTATGAGTTATATTGACGTTAACACACAACGTATAGTGTTACATTTAAGACATTGTACTGTTGTTTAAGGATCAAACGATGGATTACATTTCATATTTAGTAATATGAATATAAATAAAAGTAATTTGTATGATTTGTCGTTGCTTTTGTTGTAAAAAATCAATTGCAGTTTTGAACGTTGAAACTTTCAGAATTTCATCTTGAACATTCATGTATTTAGTAAATCTTTATGTTGAACTTAATTTGTTTGTTCATTCCAATCATCTACTGTAACAGTTCATACTTTCACTTTTAATTTAAAGAATTTTGTGATGTTAGACGGTGGTTGAAGGTAGTTAACAGGAATAATGCACGCAGTGTCGAGCCACCTAGGCTGGTGGCCATATTGCAACATGGTCGATAGCATTCGATCTGCACTAATAATAAGCACTAGACACGCATGACATTGATCACCACCCAGTGATCAATCAATTGTAATTTTGTGATGTATTATGGAAGCACAGGATAAAATAAACAGCCAGAACGCAGCTACATGAATAGAACTTCAAAAATGATCTAGCTCTTTTATCCCGTACACAGGAATTAATGGATGCAAAGACAAACAATGTAGTAGCAAACTCTGCAACAATAAATATCAACATACACAATGGAAAAACAAAGTCCTCAAATATAACAGAGAAAATCAAACCAATCACACGTATTGGGAAAGCTCTGAAAGTGGTTGAAGCTTCCACATATTTGTGCAGAATCATCGATAAAAAAGAAGGATCTAAGAAGATATGCATGAAAAGCTTATTTTGTAAATAGGTTTTGATGTTATTTGTATCTATTCTGTTAGTTTTTCATTGCCTGTACATTTACCATTAAATGATTGTACGTGTTGTTTAAGTGTATGACCTTGAACACACTTTCTTCCGTCGTGTTACACTCGTAGCATGACACACGTTGTTACTTACTAATAAATATACTGCTATACACACACCTCTTGTTCTCCATTTACTCGTGGTTGTGTTAACCAAATTATACCATATTCTACGTTTGATTATATCACTGGAAGGACATCAATCTCACTGCAATCTTCAATCATCTATAATTGTGGATTTTTGGAACAAACCTCAACCGGAACACGCACAAACCTGCTGAATTAAACAACGTCTCATATTTTTGTTGTGCTTATAACGTTTAACTGATATATAGATTGACATTACTAATTGTACTTAGTAATTCTGTTATCATGTTTCAGTTCATATATTATTTGGTCCACCACAGATCTCATGCAGATGTAAAGGCATGGGATGGCAAAGCAGAAGTAACATCCATACAACTGAACAACATCTACAACTCAAAATAATCGTCAACAAATAACAAAATCAGAATATTCAATACGAATATCAAAACAGTTCTATTGTACAAATCTGAAACATGGAGAACTACCACAACCATCATGAAAACAGTACACGTATTTACAAACAGTTATCTACACAATATACTACAGATCTGTTGTTCGAGTGCAGTTAACAATAACCTATTGTGAAGGGAACAAATCAACTTGCAATTGAATAGGGAATCGGGAGAAGACGATGGAGTTGAATAGGACATGGATTGTGGAAATCATCAAACTACATCACGAGACATACCCCGTAACATGAAATTGTGAAAGGAAAGGGAAGTGAGTCAAACCGAAGAACACGTTTGATATGAAATTGGAGGCAGACAATGAAGCTATGAATAGCACTTGAGAAGAACTAGAAATTAGTGAGGAGGACAGTATTAGTAGGAGAAATCTTGTGAGTGGTTTATGGTTCTTCACGATAGGCTACACGTGTAAGTAGGTATACAAGAATGGTGATGAAATTTTTAATCGTTTAGAGCCTTGATTCGCTTAAAATCCTGGTTTAGTTGTTCTCAGTACATCACCGTCTTGAACAAATTTGTTGATAGTACAGTAGTATCAAATACTGTGTCACTATGGTGTCTAACAATCTTTGTAAAGAACATATCCAGCGACTTCAAGCTCTTACATCAGGAGCTACTTAAATATTAATTTATGATCTAGGTTGAAGAAGTCTCATCAAATAACGTTTTTTTTCCTGTGACTTATCGGACAGATATTTTTACTGTTTACCTATGCACAACATTCAGGGTGCCTTTGCAATGAATATACCTTTATGACTTTTCATATCTACTTCCATGAGTACTTTTCATACACATAGTTCCCTTTATTATTTTGAAAAGAGTAAGAACAAAACGTTTTAGCAGAACAGTATGAATTCATTTTATTTCATTGGTTCTCGTCAGCTGATTACAACATGAAAGAGTTTGGTTGGAAGTTATATTGAAGACACAATAGTATAATATATCTATACTATCTTCATGACTTTTCATGCCTACTTCCCTGAGCATGTTGATTCAAGAAGTAGAACTAATCTCCATAGCCATGTCATATGTTAGATTCCATGTCATATTTTACTTTGTTAATAACAATATCATCTATGTATAGAGTTTTCAAGAGTGGTATATGTTATAAATAATATGGACTATAAAATATTGTCTCATCGATTATGTACTTGATTTTGGTCTGTTCAAGATTTTTCATAAACATATCTATCAGGTAAGATTAAGCGTAATAATCAATTGTGAATATATTTTCCAATGGTTGAGATCATGAGGCGATTGAAGCTAGACCACTATGAAAAACTTGGAAGTATTGGACGACCGTTTTATCCTATTGCAGGACTCTTCAGCAGTGCATATTCACGATTTTTCGCTTACTGACTTCAGTTTTATTTATTGGATGTCTCTCATTAATACATTAAAACAATTTTGTTATTTACAAGTGTTATGTCCCGATAAGCATAATCGATGGTAAGTTTTAGGATCCATTTATGGACCAATACTATGCGTATATTTTTATTGTATAATTGTTAATTAACTAAACTATTTATATGCATGTCTCTCTTATTATGAACTTTATTTTGATCTATGCATTATTTACCATTCTTGAATTATACTCTGTCTATCAATTATTACCTCCCTCATTCACAGCCACATTTAGCTAATTCTTGTACAAGGTTGTTTTGCATTTTATGGTACGATGTGGTCTGTCTGGTTGGTATATAAACACAGTATGCTTGAAATAAATGACTCATATCGCAGAGGCTAAGATTGGTGTTCTGGACTCAGCTGGCTGGTCTAGGCAGTAAGAAGGACCGATAATTACTCCAGACTGCTCGCTCGGCTTTTAGGCGTCATTGGTCCGATCGATAATTCACTGCTCTCTAATTGGCAGTATCATCACGCTATACATGAACAGGGCACACAGGCCACAAGTTATAACAACAAGATAATAATTAGTCGTAACCTGTTGTTGTTGTTTGTTTTTTTTCGTTGTATAAAATTCGTTTAAATTCTAAGAACTTTTCAGGTTATTTTAAAATCGCACCATTTTCGATGAACTATTATCAGTCAATTACATGTATATTGAATGTAAAAATTTAGGCAGTTCATTATTTGATTTAATGTGAAAACATTAAAAATATGTATCATTATGCAAATTTTAAATCATTCGGTTTTATTATACTTACCTATGCCAGTTACCATTCGTGAGGAAGTATAGATCGATCACTAGAATTATCGAACTGATACTGTCCTCCTCACTAATTTCTAGTTCTTCTCAAGTAATATTCATAGCTTCATTGTCTGCCTCCAATTTCATGTCAAATGTGTTCTTCGATTTGACTCACTTCCCTTTCCTTTCACAATTTCACATTACGGGGTATGTCTCGTGATGTAGTTTGATGATTTCCACTATCCATGTCCTATTCAACTCCATCGTCTTCTCCCGATTCCCTATTCAATTGCAAGTTGATTTGTTCCCTTCACAATAGGTTATTGTTAACTGCACTCGAACAACAGATCTGTAGTATATTGTGTAGATAACTGTTTGTAAATACGTGTACTGTTTTCATGATGGTTGTGGTAGTTCTCCATGTTTCAGATTTGTACAATAGAACTGTTTTGATATTCGTATTGAATATTCTGATTTTGTTATTTGTTGACGATTATTTTGAGTTGTAGATGTTGTTCAGTTGTATGGATGTTACTTCTGTTTTGCCATCCCATGCCTTTACGTTTGTTCAATTTTATTTAGACAACTTCTGAAATGAATGAGACTTTGGAGACTGCAGAACTTAAATTTGACGAAATTTCATTTATTTCAGTTAAATAAAGAAGTATTCATTATTAATAGGATATTGTTAATGTTAATGCGATCTCTTTAAAGAAATGAACAATCATTTCATTTTACTGAAGAACACATCTGAATCTTCCACTTCAAAACACATCAGGAATCAAATTTCCGACATTTAGACGATCCAGTACATTTGTATCAGCTAGGTTATTAGTTAGACATTTTTCTGAATAGTTCAATGTAATCTTTATTCGATTACATTGGGTTGACGAAAAACCTTCTGAAAACAGATATGTCTTTTTTCTTTTGATTACTATCATGTTTGAGCCTATTCAAATGAAATACACTATGGTATCAATTTGCATGTACAACAAACAGGTTATTCAATTATTTTAACTTATAGTCATATGGCTAACATTTATAGGCATGATTAACATACAATGCAGCATAAATCATTATTTCATTGTCCTTATTTATCATTGTGATATTAATTCATTTAGTTGACAATTATATCACAACTAAAGAATATCAGTTATTGATAAACAAAACAATGTTTATATATGCAAAGATGGATAGTGGCTAGCAGTGGAATCCAAGATACATGTTTCGTCCTATTTGGGACTCGTCATTTGGATGTACCTGAATCTACTGCTAGCCACTATCCATCTTTGCTTAAAAAGCTTGTGACTTAAGGCTATATCAAGGCAATGCGCATAGGATGTATATATGCCAACAAGAAACTGATCATTTGCAATCCTGAATAACAAGGGGAAACATACAATTAAAACAACATCAAGTGAATTTAATGTTTATATATGTATGCTTAATTCACTGTTATTTATATGAAAATTACTTACTTACTTACGCCTGTTACTCCTAATGGAGCATAGGCAGCCGATCAGAATTCTCCAACTCACTCTTTCATGGGCCTTCTTTTCTAATTCCATCCAATTCTTGTTCATTTTTCTCATGTCTATCTTCACTTCCCGGTGTAATATGTTCTTTGGTACTCCTCTCCTCCTTTGTTTAACCTTAAAGATCCCACGTGAGGGCTTGCCTTGTGATGCAGTTGAGTGCTTTCCTCAGTATGTGTGCTATCCACTTCCAGCGTTTCTTCCTAATTTCTTCCTCCGCTGGGATCTGGTTTGTTCTCTCCCACAGTAGGTTGTTGCTAATAGTGTCCGGCCAACGGATCCGAAGTATTTTGCGTAGACAACTGTTAATAAACACTTGTATCTTCTGGATGATGGCTTTCGTACTTCTCCAGGTTTGTGCCCCATACACTAGAACTGTCTTAACATTTGTATTGAAAATTCCGAAGAAGAAATAATTCTTTTTAATTGGTTTTTCTTCATGGCTTTTCATCTATTTATGTATATTTAACAATTATAATGAGATCTATATTAATCAATTGGCTGTGTAATAAGTACTAACATTATAAATTCATAAGTGTTTGTGAAAATAGTTACTAATGGTTAACAAAATAATTAAGAGATGAAGTAAACAATGTGGTGAATACTCAAAAATAATGGTTTATGATTAAGAATATGTGAAGTGAATGAAGACAGAATTGTATCATAAAATGTGAAAACCATACATTAAATACTTCATTCGTAAATCTTTTATCAACTGTCCTTTATATCCTTCATGATTCTTTCACTTCTCAATTCCTTTCTGGTTTCTTCAGATCAAACTTCCAACCTTCTTTTGACAAGCATTCAACTCCTGATCGGTGTTACATATTACCTATATTTGTCAACACAAGTAGTATACACCACATATGTAGATATAGTGTAGTGACCTACTTTTATGAAGAGAATGCGATTGGTATAATCGAAATAATAATTATTATAATCAACTGTACCAGTGATTGTTTTACTGTACCAGTTTGTTTAAGTGTACCAAAAAAACACTCTTCCGTTGTTTGTGACTTTGTACGGACTCTCGTACGCTCAGTAGTCTCGCTTGTGGATTTTGGCACGATTTTGGTATTATTTCGATACCACGAGATCGCCAACAAATAGATCTTACTACAACCTTTAACTGCCTTCTGATATTTGATCTACAGAGGGGTCTAACCTGGTAACTGGCAAGTAGTCTTTCTGTAGTGGTGATCATAGTCAACCACGACTCGACGCCAACTACAATATATTGCACGGTATAACACAAGAGAATTTTATTAAAACATTTCCCCATAGATAAATTTGAACAAAGCAAGAATAACTAGTTTTGTATAATAAGGTGAATTCACTTATTTCATGAATTCTCGTCGGCCTCTTACAGCTTAGAAAAAATGGTAATAATTATTTACAACTAATGTACATACTTCATATTATATTAATGATGATTAATAGTTATTGTAGAGAATTGGCAAAATGCCTGATAAGAAATTGAGCACTAATAATAGCAACTTGAATCTGAAGGGAATTTCATAGTTAAGTTTTAGCAAAAACAGAAAAATATTTGCTGAAAAAAGAATGTAATAAGTCGTATGTGTTAATTAGTGAGGGGCAGTTGGTAGAAAACTCTGAATCTAGGTCTCGCTCTATTTAACACTTAATTATAAAGTGTATTTATAGTCATAAAGTACATGATGCCCCCCCCTTGTGAGAATTACACCAACATCAGCTAACTTTACATAGTTTGATGCATTATCATGAAGTTACTCGGGTATCGAATGACCTCTTGTGGTCTGAGATCATTTTTTTGGTTGATCGTTGAGTAATGACCAATACCATTCATCTTCAGTACCAATCGGATTTCATTTACCAAGTCATAATTTAAGTACTAGCTTGATTGACTAAAAGTACAAGATTTCTTGTTAACAAACTGCAATCGTAGAACATATCGACATCACGTACGCCGATCAGTTAGATAATGAAGTATAGAATTCTTAAACAATCTTAACTATCCCTCGGGTAGGCTGATGTTTGAAAATTTGTCTATCAGTGATTTTATCAGGAAGGGTTTTGTGGAGATTTTATTAATTTCACTAGTTGAAATCATGAGTCAATTGAAGCTAGACCACCATTTAAAACCTGGAAGCACTGGACGGCTGTTTCGTCCTGGTATGGGACTCCTCAGCAGTACGCATCCACGCCCCGCCCCCCGCGGGAATCAAACCCAAGACCTATGAATCTCGCGCGCGATCGTGGATTGGTTGAAGCTAGACATTAACACCGTTGGATCCCGGCCAGCTCAGTGGTCTAGTGGTTAAGCGCCCGCGTGCGAGACTGATAGGTCCTGGGTTCGAACCCCGCGGGGGCGGGGCGTGGATGCGCATTGCTGAGGAGTCCCGCACCAGGACGATACGGCCATCCAGTGCTTCCAGGTTTTCTATGGTGGTCTAGCTTCAATTGACTCATGATTTCAACTATCAATAATTTGGCAAACTGTTTTAGAAAACATAAATATAATAGTAGTATAATGTGATTTTACAGCATTGGATATAAAAAAAGGTACACAAATCTTAAGAATGAATTGTGTCATAACTGAAATTCTTAATATTCTTCATATGTTACCGTATTTACATGATGTGTATCACACGAGTAAATTATGGTTTTACAATTTCAATTACAGTTTTTATTTTAATGATAGATACATAATCTAGGTGATCATGTGTTTGTCTAATTAATACTTGATGGTAGTTATATGGTATAAAAATGTGAACTATAAATCAATAATTGTATTAATATACAAGAAATCAATCGGTACTTGATTAGTAGCAATAACATCTATGATTGTAAAACTATTTTAAGTCTATTCGAATATGATAAACAGTATCAGTTTCACCAAGGTTACTAAAATGAAAAACCTTCTTGATGAGCTTCAATTAACAACCACATGACCTCCATCATAGAATATAGCTACCTTTCATAAATAGGTTTCACTCAGTTATTGAAGTGTTTCAGATAGTTGAGAAGATTTATGGACCATGAATAAGATAGTAATTACTCCCGTGATGAGTAGTTTGGTTATGAATTTTTCGTCGTCATGGTAGACGACATCAACAAAAGAGTTAAAAAATAAGTCAGCTGTCAGAATTCTTCTTTGTTTCAGTTTTTTAAAAACAAGAGTACAAGCGTTTGTTACCAATATTTATGATTTCACTATTCATGTGATTGTTACTTCCCTGAATCTGTTCTGAGACTTCGCATTCAGCTACTCTTATGTTTATTGGTCGAATATAAATAGGTACATGGTTCTCTGGTTAACTTTATACTAAATAGGTCATCCAATCAATGTTAACAATGTTTGAAGTAGGTAAAGTAATACCTATTTATATTCGATAATTTTGATGTTTGAAGCGAAACGTTGGATTTACTTCAAATTCATTCGCTGAGATTCTACAAATACCATTCCTCATCTGTAGTGACCTACTTTTATCAAGAGAACTCGACTGGTTTAATGAAAACAATTATCATTATAACCAATTGTACCAGTGACTGTTTTACTGTACTTGTTTGTTTAACTGTACTAAAGACATTCTTTTGTTCTTCCGTTGACTGTGACCTTGCACGAATTAGGTTACACTCAGTTACCACACTTGCAACCTGGCACGATCTTGATATACCTTCGATACCACGAGATCGCCAACAAATACATCTCTACTACAGACATCAACTGCCTTCTGATATTTGACTTACGGGGGGATCTTATCGGTTAACTGGCACGTAATCTTCCTGTAGTGGTGATCATAGTCAACCGCGACTCAACGCCACACTACAAATCTTTAATATGTCACAACAACTTGGTGCCTAAATACTGTATAACTATTCGATCAACTTTAGGCGTAAGTTCTTATATAAGATGCAAACCTGTTTAAAAAGTTAGTTTAACAACTAAACATGTAACATTCTGATAAATATAGCTTATTTCCTCTGTAAATGCTATTATCGAAGCCTCACTACTAAGTAAATTAGCTAACAAGTTAACGAACGGTTCGTTTAGTGATTTAGAAAGAATACTAGTCTTATTACATCTAATCGTCAGTATCTATTTGGCAGATTGAATTAGAGCATTGAGTGTTAATTATTTTATTCCACTAAATTTTTTCTAACTTTATTCGATCTCATCTTATAGGACATGGAGTACATTGTAGCGATTCGAAATAGTAATTCTAGTTCTTTTATTCAAAAAACGTTTTTAACACCGTTACTGTTTCCATGGACAAAGAAAATCAAGTAAATCGCTTTTAATAATTTAACCCATTTCGTAACTTGGTATTAAGTAAAATTACTAATGATGATAATAATAATAATAATGGTAATAATGATAATCCTTTCATCTGACTATTAGGTCAATTTGATTTACATGTACAGTGAAAGAGTATCATTTAGAAACGGAATGCAAATATTAGTTTAGTATTTAGTTTCGTGACAAAAACATTGTATTCTTTGTTTGTTTTTTTGTAGCCACACACACACACACACTAAAACAGGAAGAGAACAACATTGAAACCGATCAATTTACAATCAATATTTAAAATGTAAACTTCATAAGTTCTTTTTAAGCAGTTTTATTATGATACTTAAAACTATTAAAATGCTATTTGTGCAATTCTGTTATGTAACTACTTTCAGAGTAGATAACTTCTCTTCAGGATGAGATTATGTGTGCACGTCACTGAGGAGTTCTATATCAGGAAAACAAAATTACTGTTCACTGCTTCCTGGTTTACAATGATTGTTCGTTCACCTAAGGTTAGACTGTGATGTAAATTATGAAATTTAACAATCTCCGCAAACCCCCTCCTCTATCAATAAATCATTTACATTTGTCAATACTAAGTAAGTTTAAAGACATGTAATTTACAAATCATTCAACGCTTTGTAATACTATTCACATCTAAACACAGTCCCGTTAGATAAATTTTAATGATGCAATGAGAAAACGAAGATTATCAGAATTATGTGATATATTTACACAATACATTTTGAATAATCTGATCATACATAAACTTGTTTAGATATTATCTATGAAAAATAAAAGGTCGACTAGACAAACTGAAAGGTAAAGAAAAATAAAGTTTATAATAAAGTACAAATGAAAACAATTTGAAAATCATATTTTGGATGATAAATTACTGTTACCAGGGTACATCAAGGGTAAGAATAAATTGTTTTTGAATAAATAAAGGATTTCTCAGTTTTTGTATAGCCAAGGCTTCAATAAACCTTAATATTTAGATCAGAAAGGCTTCGTTTAATAATATTCTGATCTCACACATTTGTAGAGTGGAGTCGAGTCGCGGTTGACTATGAACACCACTACAAGAAAAGCTCGTACGAGAAAACCAGAAGGAGAATGAAGGTTGTAACAAGATTTATTCGTTGGCGATCTCGTGGTATCGAAAGTATACCGAGATCGTGCCAAAGGAAATACAAGTGGAATCAATGGGCAAACGTGGGAGCATACTAGGCCACGGTCAACGGAAGAAAAATGGAGGAAAAATGGATGTCTTTAGTACAGTTAAACAAACAAGCACAGTAAAACAATCACTGGTACAATTGGTTATAATAATAATTGTTTCCATTAAACCAGTCGCGTTCTCTTGATAAAAGTAGGTCACTACACATTCAAGCAGTATCTAGTTTCATCCTAGGATATCAAGCTGTAAATGGCATCGTTGAAATTAGATGACGTTCATAAATTAGTAAACATGTGAATTTTCGAACTCTAAATACTAGAAATTTAGCACTGTGATATTTTTATATCATAGTTAAGTAGTATTAAACCACTTCCCATATACTAATACTCTAAGCTTTTTGATGAAATTCCATTCTCTACCATTCTTTTATTTGAAAAGAACATTTGCTAGAAGTTTAGTGTCATGAAACATGGCATGGCGGAGTCAAGATCTAGCTGCTCTGCGGTGATTGATCCATTTATGACGGATCAGGGGTAGTGAATAAATTGAGAAGACATCAAAATATTCCTTTATAAATTTTATACACAAATCAAAGTTTTAATGAAAATTATCACTACTGGGTTGTGAAGATTGTTCAGTTTTTGATTAAGGTCATGGATCGATCAATGTTAAACCACCATCGAAAACCTGAAAGCACTAAATGGCCATTTATTCCTAATATAGACTCCTCAGGAGTGCGTATCTACGATCCCGCGCGCAGGATTCGAACCCAGGACCTCCGGTTTCGTGAGCGAACGCCTAACCTCCAGACCACCGAGCCTGAATCCAACGATGTTAATGCCTAACTTCAACCAACCCACGAAATTAAGCGACTATCTTCCATTGTATTTATTGGTTGACTGCCTCACATCCGAAACAGATTTGCTACACTGGTCACGGCTTCTTTTAATGATATTTACTTTTGGTTTTTGCATCTCGGAATATATTTCCGTCCACTTCTTATTTGCATTTTGATTTGGTACTAGTCGAGTGAATTAGTACGTTCAAAGAATGGCAGTAAAGGTATAACACAGTCATTCTCTAAACTAAGTGTTACCTCACGACATAAAAAGTTGAGAATATGTAATGTTATAACAAAATATATCAGTTCATGTAAAAAATTTTAAAATGGATAGATTTGGTATGGGAAAAACGTCAGATCCTTTCGAAGCTGCTCGCCGTTCCGTTTCAACGACCTTGAACGGCCTCACAAGGGGCGGTCACTCCGTATTTCAAATGTTATGGATTTGTTGGGTGTCCATTGGATTGCACGAATATCAGGTGTTCTCACATTTAAGTGGTCTTTTGCTGCAGCAAAACCACAAAATCATTGAGAAGAACATTGATTTAGCTCTTTCTATCTTGTAGTGCACACGTTGGATCGATTGTTGCTTCGTAACTTACCAATCTTCCCATTTTGGGGGAAATTTTGTCCAATTTGGGTAAATTTTGGGGATATTTTCTAAACTGTATGACTTAAAAATTAATTCTTTTTTATTGTTTTAAATAGAATTCTTCTGTTTTCTACGTTACTAACATTAAATTTGCCAACTATGTTGTTTGTTTGTTTTTCTAAACAATCAATAAACCATATAAATTTTCACTCTCTCAAACTTTCAATTTGTACAGTTGAATACCATATGAGAGATCACAAGTACTTTCCTTATTCTAATTCTTAACTCATATGATTTTACAAATAAACAAACAAACAAACAAACATGAGATTGCAATGTACCGAAAGTTTGAAAATCATATTAGGTATGTGACTGAATGTGCTCCACTTATATTTAACTGGATATTAAGAGATGTAGTAATAGTTTAGTCAAAACACTTGATTAAATGGAGTTGGTTCATATGCCTTCTCCACTGTACGTCATTTCGTTTCGCTTCGTTCTCTTCTATTCACTTTGTCCCTTTGATTGTTTGTCCAGATCAATGATTGTACAAAATATACATATTCGAAATCCTTTCTTGTATTTGACTTATTTAATTTCGTTATTCACTAACTCGAGTTAAGTCGTTTATTAAAAACGACGATAGCTGACATATGTATTTCAATAACAACCAATCACACAATCAAACTGGAGTCAGATCCCGGACCACTAAAAGTTTTCATATCAGTTTTACTGTTCAGTTATGTTTGTTTTAATAAACAAAACAGTACAATAGAAATTTAGCACAAACTCAATTACATCAATGTGTCCTCAAGGTATCAACAAAAATAGTGTTTTAAACATGATAAATGTCTATTATTAAGGAAAGTATGACAGTTAGATAACTGTACTTTTTGAAAGTATATCGACTATGGGTGGGAAAAATACTACTCACAAGCGACATATATCTCATCACTTGATTCTACGATAACCGTGAGATCGTTCAGACTGTCAGAAGTGACTGAAAGCTATTATGAGTAATAATGACACTTTATATTAAGATTATAGAAATTCTTAGTTAACGGGAGTGTGAATATGTTATGAACGGGGAATTAAGAAGCCCAAACAATTACGAAAGCTATTTTCTTGGGACGTTATTGCATTTCATTCAAAACCTGTAAAACACTTATATTTATTTTTGTCCCTATCTTATTCTACATAACACGAGCTTTCGTTCTATGTATCATTCACTAGCATGCCCTTTTTTGTTCCAAAAATATTGTAATTTAAACATTATATTTTGCACTATATTTTCTACCCTAATTCCCTGTTTCGGGCATAACTGTATTTTTCCAAATTATCGTACGTCGTGGTCAAGATGTTCACTTATTTATTCATGTACATTTTTGTAGTAATCCGAATTCAGAGAATCCACAGTTTAGTGTTCCAACTGTCTTGTCTTCTTTCATTCGCGTGCTTGCCAACCAATCAGGATTTAGAATAGTTCTCTCTACCCCAATCGAACTCACGCGTATTAGACTCAAGGTTAAGCCACTCAGCCTAGCACGTCAAGGTCAAGTCATAACAAGTATCACGGGGTAAAAGCCATCCAAGGTCATAACAACTGGCGACAGAGAATTTTTTTTCTTTCCTATTGATTGATCCAGTACAAAATGCCTGTTTCATTGGATGACCTTAAAACTATTCTTCAAATGCAGCAAGCACAAAATGAGGCAAATCAGACGAAGATTTTGGATGCATTCGCACGAATGTTCTCATTACAGTCGTCCTCAGCTTGTCAATCAGATAAGCATGAAAGCATCATAAATTCTATTTCTGAATTCCAGTATGATCCTGAAGCTAATAACATTTTCAGTTCGTGGTTTCACCGTTGTGAAGATATTTTCCGCGTTGAATGCTCGCATCTTGATGACGCAGCAAAAGTCCGCTTACTCTTAAGAAGACTGGGAACACAGGAATATAATAAATATGTGAATTTTATCTTGCCGCAAAATCCACGTGATGTATCATTCAAAGATACAGTCCAGATTTTATCTGATATTTTTGATGAACAGTCCTCATTATTTAATACTCGCTATAAATGTTTCCAAATAACAAAATCTCCAGAGGACGATTATCTCACGTATGCCGGGAAGGTAAATCGGCAGTGTGAACGCTTCAAAATAAACGAAATCACAGCGGACCAATTTAAATGCTTGATTTTCATATGCGGTCTAAAGAATGAAGAAGATGCAGATGTTCGTACCAGAATGTTGGCACGCATTGAACAAGAACCAAATATGACATTACAAATGGTCACAACCGAATGCCAGCGGTTACTTAATCTCAAGCATGACACTGCGATGGTGCAGCAGAAGGTTAAACCTTCCGGTTCTGATTCAATCAATGCGCTTCGATCCATAAAATCATCGAAACAAAACTGTACAAGCATGAAACAACCTGCCAACCCCCCATCACCATGCTGGTTCTGCGGAGCATGGCATTTTGCAAAATTCTGTCCGTTTAAGAATCATAAATGCCGCAAATGTCATCGCATTGGCCACAAAGAAGGTCATTGTTCGTTAAATAAACGCAAGACTAAACATCGTAGTGAAAATTCAAAGCAACGATCAAACAGTCAAATTAAAACCACGTTTGCAACCTTTAAAGTTGGATTTAAAAATAGGCGGAAATTTGTAAATTTATTAGTAAATGAAAAACTTATACGACTTCAGTTGGACACTGCTTCTGATGTCACGTTGATTTCAAAGAACACATGGCACAAGTTAGGATGCCCATCCATCCGACCGACGGAACATGTCGCCCGAAATGCGTCAGGAGACATAGTGAGATTGACAGGAGAGGTTCTATGCAATGTTCAACTTATGGGAAGTAAATTTACAGATGTTTGTTATCTAACAAATCGACACGATTTAGATCTATTGGGATTAGATTGGATTGCACATGTTGATACTTTGAATAAATTATTAGATGAGGTATGTTCTCAAAATGTTTCTTATGAGTCTATCCAAATCCCTAATGATATTTCTAAATCAAATACCTCCGACGAATCATCCTCTCTGGATATTAACGAATTAAATGCTTCTGATGAAACATGTTCTTATGATGTTTCTGAATCAAACAATTCAAATGTTATGTGTTCTCACCATGTCAAATCAAATACCGCCGATTCATTGCCTTCTCATAAAATTTCCAAATCGAATACTTCAGACAAAGTATGCGCTGGTGAAACTTCGGAATCTCATGTAATTCTTTCTAATGTTATGTCTACATCAAAGTCTTCTGCTTCTTCTCAATTATCGCGCTTAATAAGCAATCATAAGCTTGAAAACGAAGATACTGTTATCGCTTCTATATCAGTGGAAGAAGATGTAAGCAGAATGTTGTTTAATTCAACACAAATTCTTCCAGTGACAGCTGCTCGAATCGCTGAACACACTCGCCGCGATCCTATCTTAAGACGATTATCTACATTTATCCAGCGTGGTTGGCCCCCACGTATAACATCTCATGAACTGAAACAGTATTATCAACGACGCCAATCTTTATCCATCGTAAATGACTGTATTATGGTTGCTGATCGCGTAGTGGTTCCGTATAACTTACGCTCACTCGTCCTGAAACAACTGCATACAGCCCATCCAGGTACTGGAAGAATGAAAGCTATTGCTCGGAGTTATGTATATTGGCCTAATATCGATGAACGCATCGAAGATTTCGTGCGTGCGTGCAGAAAATGTGCTGAGGTTTCTAAGTGTCCACGAAAAGCTGAACTACATTCCTGGCCATCTCCAGAAGAACCTTGGTCGCGTATACATGTTGATTTTGCTGGCCCATTCCAGGGTACGTACTTCCTCGTTTGTGTTGATGCTTATTCAAAATGGCCGGAGATTTTTCCTATAAATCAAATCACTTCACAACAGACTATCATGAAGCTACGGCAGTTATTCTCCCGTTTTGGAGTTCCAGATGTTCTCGTGACAGACAACGGCACTCAGTTTATTTCTTCCATCTTCTCAGATTTCTGCAAGAGGTTTGGAGTCAAACATGTTCGTTCACCTCCGTACCATCCACAATCGAATGGTCAGGCCGAAAGGTTTGTAGATACCTTCAAAAGAGCGCTACTGAAGGCAAAAGGGGAGGGAAAGATAGAGGAGATTCTTGATGACTTTCTCTTGGTCTATAGAACAACTCCAAACCCATCAACACCAAATCAAATGTCCCCAGCAGAAATTATGATTGGTAGAAAAGTAAGAACTGCTCTCGATGCCATAAAACCACAGCAAATAGACATCGGAAAAAGAAACAGAAAGATGGAGAACCAATTTGATCGCCATCATGGGGCAAAACGCAGAATTTTCCAAAAAAATCAAAAAGTATACGTCCGCGATTTCCGATATTCACCTCCACAATGGACCAGTGGACGCATACTTAAGAGACAAGGGAACGTAATGTATGTGGTGGAAGTTGAAGGACAGAAGTAGACACGCCATGTCAACCACATACTGGAAAATGCTGGCACTTCACAGAAAACTGAGAAATTAGACTCAATGTGGAGAATCATTCTGGACAGTTTTGTCATAAAATGCTCAGCGACTCAGAAGACCACGCAACCTGAACAAGGTCCTATTAGGAAAGCAACACGGAAACGCAGAAGACCAGATATTCTACAGGTAGACCCGAAGAGGAGAACATACGTTTCCGAAGGAAGATATCAATGATGATATCTCAGCACTTACCTGTATATAGTAACTAACCATATTTTTTTTTCTTCTTTTTTTTAAGGGGGAAGGTGTTATGAACGGGGAATTAAGAAGCCCAAACAATTACGAAAGCTATTTTCTTGGGACGTTATTGCATTTCATTCAAAACCTGTAAAACACTTATATTTATTTTTGTCCCTATCTTATTCTACATAACACGAGCTTTCGTTCTATGTATCATCCAAGGTCATAACGGAATATACACTCGAGTCATCATTAATGTAACATTACTAGTTCTAGCGATTATGTAATTAAGTGTTAATTTCACTGATGAACGATGCATATTAGCACATTTTTGTCCACTAGCCTACTGATGAATCACGTAAGTTGATAGGGTCTATAAACAATGGTCTTTCCACATACTGAAACATAGGTCACAGTAATCAATTACAAAATCAGATTTTGATCCTTTAAAACAATGCAACAAAGACAAAGACCATTGAACGGGCAGTCAGTGGCTTATAGGTTAAGCAATGATCGCTATTCACATAGATCCTGGGTTTGATTCAAAGTGATGTTGTAGATGCGTATTACCGCGGAGTCTCATGCTAGAACGAAACATATGTTCAGTGAACCTTGATTTTCATTGTTTCTTTTAAATTAAAGTCAGTCCGTTACGTAGAGTATAAAACAACTAAAACAATAGCAACAATGATATATCATTTTGAATTCTTGTGAAACATTACTAGTAGTTAAATTGTATTTCATTCTTATTTTGACAAATTATTATAAACTTTGGAATCAGTCATTTTTAAGATAGCGACTTCAGTCTTTATGTCAAGTTCAAATATTAGTGATGACTATCAGATGCTTGATGAACAATTTAAAAGGGAAGTGCTTCATAGATTTTTCAGACACTTTAAATTTATGTAAGTCTATTTGAGAATTATAGAGTAAAAGTGACATTGTATAAATCTCAGGCGACATTTATACTTTCGGATATATACCATCAGCAAATTAACCCTTTGTTGAAAGTCAACTTTTAGGTATATGATGTTACCAGTAATCAGGTAACTAAAAGACATCCTCGAAGATTACAGATAATTAATCAGATCTGAATATGAACAATGAATAATTTTCCATCGAATGTATTTTGTTGACTTTGTAGCGTGGTGTCGAGTTTGGTTTAACTATGAACACCGCTACCAAGAAACACGTGCCAAGTAAATCAGAAGGCGAAGGTTGAACATAACCAAATAAATCCATAAAATCCCTGAGAAGCCAAATATCAGAAGGCAGTTAATGGACCAAGTCGAGATATATTTGCTGGCGATCT
The DNA here is from genome assembly GCA_944470365.2 of Schistosoma intercalatum. Classification (NCBI taxonomy): domain Eukaryota; kingdom Metazoa; phylum Platyhelminthes; class Trematoda; order Strigeidida; family Schistosomatidae; genus Schistosoma; species Schistosoma intercalatum. The sequence continues at coordinate 39,616,022 of OX103726.1, forward strand.
CGTGGTATCGAAAGGATACCGAGGTCGTGCCAGGATACAACCTTGGTTACAGAAGGTAACCGAATTCGCGCGAGGTCACAATCAAAGTGTGTGTATAAGAATGGAAGCACAATATAGCTGTCATTAGCACAGTCAAACAAAAGCACATTAAAATAAACACTGGTACAGTTGGTTATAATAATAATTGTTTTCATTAAACCAGTCGTGTTCTCGTGATAAATGTGAGTCACTACGACTTATTGGCTATTGTACAGACAATCAAGTTCTTTGAAAGCTATCCACGACTTCATAATAGATTCTGAGTGAAACCAATCTAAACTCTTGTGGTTAAAACTTCGTAGACAACATAATATAATTTTAAGAATAGAGTATCGACTGTGAACCTAGCCAATATCATAAACTATGTAAAAACGTCTCGTAAATTCTGGTTTCGTTAGGTTTTTTTTAACGTTGAGTATTTAATTTCTACTTTAAGTATACTTATTAACGTATGGGTGTCTTAAGGTCATTTTGTCGGCAATCTATATATACATATAAATTAATTAATGTCTTCAAGTAACTGTTATTATACGGAGATATGGATATTTTAAATTCATGCTTGATAGAGTTTAATCGTATGTTCATTTATTTATTTTATTATACCTATTGATCGTATGATTTTCCTTGATCCAACATTTTTCACGACTGAATCTAATCGTAAGTTAAATTCTTAAGGTCAGCTCCAGGTCTCTCAGTTAAATGAGATCTTCCGATACTGATAATGTTTTACCTCGACAAATGGTGTTGATATGAATGGCCTTAAAATGTAGTACATTTCAAGGTCAAACAGCCGACAATGTCTAACTATGTAATATTTTCACTCTTTGTATAGTAATATAAACAGGATACTATTTGAAAATAAGGCCTTTGGAATTGAGTGGCTAGTACGCAAAATTGAGCTGGGAAAAATATGGGCCAACAAGCGATGTGACATGTTTATGTCATTGTTTCTTACTAATAATTTGGGATACAAATTACATAAGTTTCATATCACTGAAACGTCTTGTTGTGAAACACCACGGACTGATTTTCTGCTATGGTTTATGATATTTATTCTCATTTATTTCGGTTGATAATTATTTCTAAAATCAGAGATTTCATAAGCTTAGAGGGTGTATATGCGTCTACACTATAACGCATACTTAATTTACGCTAACTTTTGGACAGAAAGTTATTCTAATTTTTCCATTTATTCTGTCAAATGTATATCTAGCCTAATCAACTGTTTATGTGTACTCTTGGGTTTTTTATACATGTGTACATGATAATACGTATTCACTTTCGTAAGCGACGTTTGAAAACTGAATCATTCTGTTATTCTCACAGTCGTTGTACTACCGAACTCCTGTGTTCTTAATGAGGTCGAAAACGTGATTCTGCAATGGTCTTGGCTCCAACCACAGGATTCTTGAAGCTGGACACATAGTCATCGAGGTGACTGACGTTCAATATGTAGCATTTGGAGGAGATCTGTAATGGCGAACACGGGAACAATTGATCATTTTGTCATGGGTCGGCCTTGCAGGCGCTGTCGCTACTCTTTCCCCTTGTACTTTATATTGAATATACTGTTCACTCTAGCCTAGATGTGTTCTCTGAAGTGCTGGACTCCATACTGTTGATTGTCATGATAAATGAGTCGGCCTAGGCAGTGATGGGACTTCCACGTCAAATCAGATAGTCATGATAAATGAACAGTTTTAAGACCTATTATTATAGTAGTACCAATTCCTAACTTGACCATAATCCTACAATGTCTTCTCACTGCCACGAATAGACGTTACTTTGGACGTGCTGGCCGGTTCTAAGTGGTTCTGAGCACCAGATTTAGCATCTGGGTGTTGGCGAATCGAAGTACATGCAGGCGATCGACATAAGACTGCTTTTATCATACCATCAGTCTGTGTGAGTTTCAAACAATGCCATATGAGCTAATTATTGCACATTCTGCTTTCCGGTAGTGAATGAATCAAACACTGGAATGGTGCCACACTTTTGCTTGGTGTATTTGAATAATGTTATAGTACATAGAGCAACTGTTGAAGAACACTTAGAAAATTCTCATACAGTTGCAGAACGTCTCTAGAGAGTTGGTTTATGAGTACAACTATCTAAATGTTACCTGTTGGGGAAGCACTTTAAATACCCAAGACATGTCGTTGATGATCAAGGAATACACTCAAGTAGAGAAAAAATTGATGCTATTCGAAACTGGGTTGTAACGGTAAATAAATCTCCAAAATAAATAGCTCTGTAAGTTTTCGACATTGGATGCTGACCACACATTTAATGGACTCACCTAGCTGAAGGCGCTCGGTCATGCATCTGCTACAGGGTTGTTCCCCAAACTGCTGATGAACTCGGCAGCATCCTGTACTTAGTAACTTATTGCAGAAGGTTTATCTGCTGGTATTCAGAGACTGCAGCTTCCCTTCATACATTTATGATGGTAAACAAAACTGTGATAATTAGGAGTATTTGAATTATAGTACAAACTAAGAATCCCAGAAATAACGCAACTGGATCAAGAAGTACTAGATAGGCACAAACGAGTGTACTGGATTTAGAATTCGAAATCCAGCACTCAACAAGTGCAAAGGAATCATTAGTTCTAACAAGCACAACAAAAACCCCGAAACCAATAGCTCTGTAAATCTTTGACATTTGATGCTGACCACATAAGTTTCAATGGACTCACCTAGCTGAAGGAGCTTGGACATGTGTCCGCAGCAGATCACGAGTAAGAACGCCGTGCTGCAACCACTGGCTAGTTTAGATCAGTCACTTCCCGATATATTGATAACCTATCAAATATATTTTCGGACCACCTCTCTGACTTTTGATTTCACCGGGTGGGCACGATTCAATTATAAGTGTTATTCGTTAAATTGTTGTCAAACTAAAAATACTTGTAGTATCTTCACCTTATTAGGATGGAACGTTAACTTTGAATGAACTGAAAAGTACCAACAATCTTTCGACCAGCTGAAAGAGTCTCTGAGTTCGACACTGATTTCAACATATTCGGACTGTTCTCACAATGTCGCCCATTTCATCTTAGACAACGACGCAATTGTCCAGGCTATACCGGCACTATTTTATTCAAACAGAAAAGGAAGAGTTATAGCTTGTGATAGTCCAATTTCATGTAATTCAAAGAGAAATCAATACACAATGCCAAAGGAAATGCTAATAGTCGTTTACTTTGTGCAGTACTCCTGAGATTACTTGTTGTGACGTACGTTTGTTGGTAGAACCAATCATAACGTTGTAATATGTTTACGGGATTTTAGAAATCCCAAAAGTTAAACTGATCGATAACGACAATGCTTAAAAGAATAAAACCACGATTGCATCAATCAGCCCGGCAAAACACATCAGAACGTGAATGCTTTATCACGCAGAGCAGCTAAAAACAATGGAAAATGCTCTTACTGCGTCACATCGGCAATGAATCTGAAAAAGCCGAAAATCAAGCGGGGTGTTGAGTGCGTTCATTTTCAGGCAACGAATCCGGAAACTTTAATGGTGAATAATGCTTTGAAAAACCAGAGTTCTCGGTCATCGGAAGAAATTCAGGTTATGAGTTGAGAAGGCAGATGCATTTAGTTAGAACTTAGTTAGGCTGAGAATTTATAAAGATTTCATTGGGAGATTTTTTCCAACGGCAATTCTAGCCAACTGATTGGGTTGCTCATTACAAGGACATTTATTCTTCCCCGCCAATCATGAACGTTAGGCGTACGGTGCTTTCGTCCTTGACCAAGCACGTTGATCGTATACGCAATGTTTGTATCCTTGCACATGTTGATCATGGTAATTATTTTGCGAAGACTGTATTTGCTATAATAATAGTGGCTTAAAGTTTTCCCCATCATAAAAGGTAGTGTATTTGACATGGTCGTAAGTTGCTAGTTTTAACCTTAGTTGCTGCTAAGATATGCGGTATATATGCAATCTGATCTTCACTGCTGATGTGCAAATGTTAGTTCAGGTCTCCGCGCTATTGTTTATAGCAATACTATTGTGTTTTACTGGTGGGCCAGCATCGCTTTCACAGAAGTTTCGTTTCTCTCATCGAGTAGTGAGCTACTGGAATTCTCTACCAGAACACGTAATATGAGCAACTTTTGTTGATATTTTCAGAATATAGGTTGATAAACCTATTCTAATTACTGAAGAAATTCTATTGGAAATTTTAGTTTAAATATATCTACATTTTAACGCTACAGGCAACAGTTAGGGAAACAAAAATCGTCTATGCGCTAGTTTTAGACTAGTAGTTAACTAGGTGAGCGTTTCTCTATTTCTAGGCAACTGACTGGTTATTTTCGTCAAGATTATTGTGTGCTTCCTTATTATTTTATCCGAAGTTTATCCAAGAGCTTAAATATTGCTGAAGTCGTTTTTAGTACAGTTTAAGTCAGTAGCCAACATTCTAAAGATGAATGCCATTAACCGATGCTGTAGTTTCTTAGAAAATTTCATACATATATAAATGAATGACGTCTGCAGTAATAAGGTTAAGTCTATCGACCTATATTAATCCTTGCAGTTTGTAACAATGTGGAGGTCTAATCTCGTTTTGAATTTATCAACGGAAGGTTTTGATATTGTGTTCTGGTAGAGAATTTCAGCATTTCACTACTCGGTGCAAGAAACGAAACTCCAGGAGTATACGGTTCGATCTCGGTTTTTGAACTTAGAATGTCCTCTCAAGTGATCATTCCTAGACGGAAGGAAAAGGCAACGCAGTAATACACAGGTCATCGTTCAGTATACGATAGGCCAATACTAGATCACCCTGTAGTCTTTGGTAAGATAATAGATATAAGTTGAAGTGTCTCAGTCTGTCTTCATATGATCTGCCAGACAGACGTTTTACCATTTTAGTCCCTCGTTGTTGGACTCATTCGAGCATATCTGCTTCATACTCGAAACAAGGACTCGCCGCTTGAATCCAATACTTCAAATGCGGTCTTACGAAAGTTGGGCATGGTACTCTGAATATTTCTTCATCCAATCACTGAAAAGACCTTCGAATAGCCAATAATACACTAAAGCCTTTGGCAGCAGTGGCCTTGCAGTTGCTCGTAGTTTTGAGATCGCTAATTATTGACTCCTAAATCTTTATAGTCCATTACTTTGGGTAACACAACTCCACGTATTGTGTAGTGATATGAATCATCATAGTTATCTAATCGCATCGGCTTTCGTGATATTGTACAAAAGTGTAAAAGGGTGTATACTAAGGTTTATTGAAGCCTTAGCCATACGAAAATTCAAACCCCCTCTGTGTATTAAAAAGCAGTTTGTTCTCACCTTAAACCTACCCTAGTAATATTAGGTTATTATCCAGAGTGATGAGGTTTCAAATTGTCTTCACATTATCTCTTCATTATCCTTGTCTCCTATTACTCTCCATTTCTAGTCTAGTTGATCTTTTATTTTTATGCATAAATGTTCTTAACAAGTATATGTGTGGTCAGATTGTTCGAAATGTATTGCGCTAATATATCACATGGTGCTGATAATCTTCGTCTTATCACACTATCGAAATTTATCAAAGGGACTAATTGCTTTAAGTTATTCATTTCTCCATAAGCGCACATCTCCAGACTGTAGTCCCAATATATTAGATTACTAAAACTGTATGTATTATTGATATGTAACTCTGATTCACTGAAATTTTCTGTCGGGATACCGGGTTGCCCGTTTAAAATCGAGGCTTGGCAATTCTCTTCCGGACTCTTTTATTCCCTGACACTTTTGTGAGAGCGTCCAAGACACGTAAATACGGTCGGCGGTATTGATGTAGGAGTCACGAATGTCTAGGTGTGTAAGAGCATGACTGTTCCCGGCCTCATCATGGGATTTTTGTTGGTACTGAACAAATCGCCTTTTTTCATTACCGTAATGGTAAAATAATTCAATACTGGTTTTTTATTTACATTCAGCTGTGTATACAGCTTCTAAGCTTCATTGCTGTAACAGTATCTGTCGCTCTATGCCCAACATTTTTACCATGATTTTGTGTTGTTGATAATGTAGGACAGTAGCAATCTTGATTCACAAGTTATATGAAAGGGTAGGTCCTAGATCCGAACCCCCCTTCACCTCTATTTTGAGAAATCAGTAACTTTTTATCAAGTTTATTATTTTGGTTTTTTACTGACAGGTAAAACTACAATGGCTGACGCCTTGTTGGCTACCAACGGTATTGTTTCTTCGCGCCAATCAGGGAAATTGCGGTATATGGATAACACTGAGGGGGAGCAAGAGCGTGGCATAACGATGAAATCTAGTGTAATTGGTCTCATTTTCAACCGGAAAGTCTCCTCTGTAGATAAAAACGATGAAGATTATTATCTTGTGAATTTAGTGGACTCTCCTGGTCATGTTGACTTTTCTTCCGAAGTTTCGACAGCAGTTCGACTATGTGATGCTGCAATTATCGTTGTTGATGTTGTCGAAGGAGTATGTCCTCAGGTAAAGTGTTTGATCGTAAGATGACTCCTCTCATAGACACGTACGGTGCTCCGTCAAGCTTGGGATGAAAGACTAACTCTGTTATTGGCTTTAAATAAGATCGATCGATTGGTTGTAGAAATAAAACTAACTCCGTCACAGGCTTATGAAACCATGTGTCGAGTGATAGAACAAGTCAACTCCGTCCTTGCGGAAATGTTTTCTGCAGATATGACGCGTCAAAGAGATGGTATGTGGCAGACGAATATCGACGAACTTGTAAGTACTTATCCGTTTTGTACATGTATTCATTATCGGTTGCCAGATGAAAATTGATTAACACAAGCATGCCGTAAGTGATCCTGTCCATGTTCATTAAGTAATCCATTAGTTGTGTCTATTTCGCATTGGGTACTGTTGACCCCTTGGGATATTGTATACGTGGGATGAAACTATAGGACTGTCGCTTTGTTGGTCACATTGTATTATAATAGCCATTTTCGGTTGTTATTTCGAAATGCGTAAGCATCTTGGGGAATTCAGTAAAATGTTATGAATAAAGTGATAAAATGATACTTCACAATAACTTTTTCCAGCATTAACTTGAAACATTAGATAGTTTTGTTAATTTATAATCTATTAGCTTATTACAGCCCATAGAGGGACCATCTAGTTTATTGTGGCTCAACATTGGTGTCAATGAAGTTCTGGTTACTTATCTACATATCCCACGTGATCTGTTTTTTTCTATTTTGTGACATTTTCAAGCGTCTTCATTATTCGAAGATTGTAAACTAAGTATGTAGGTTACATCTGACACTGATTGATCTCATTTAGGGTACCGTTGAAAACCGAACATCACTAGTCATACTAAACTAAGCTACATCGAAATCATAAATCGGTCTAAGTTAGACTACGATTGAAAAGAGATGGATGCACTGAACGGCCATCTCCTCCTAGTATGGAACTCTTCATCTGTGTGCGTCCAAAACTTCCCAGGCGGGAATCAATCCAAGAACATTCAGTCTTATGCGCAGACGCTCAACCTCTAGGTCATTGAGCCGGCATCCAACGGTGTTAATATCGAAGACATTTGGCGACTATATTCCATTTTCTTCGGTGGGTAACTGCCTCACACAACACGGATTAGCTCCGCTGGTCACGGCATCCATCCATCCATGCACTTTCAAATGTAATTCATATTGATAATTCCTTAACCGGAGATAGTTACATCACCTGTTGATAATTGGTCTGAGTGATAGTTCTTTCAGGTTCTAATAATAACTTGTAGTTTCTACTATCAGCTAAATGCTGTTCATAACAAAACACATCAATAACATCATTAGTTAATTGAGAATGTAAGTTATATGTGTTTGGTTTAGGAACTTTAAGTCTCATTATCTAAGGAACTATAAGTGTATATTGCATTGGATCTGCAGAATGCTACACGCCAGTTGTTTGCTACTCTTTGACTTCCAGTCTTCTCTTCTATTGATTTTTTAATTATAGTTTCCATCAAACACCACTATATTCCGTGAATTTTATGAACTTATATAAATTCTACTATACATTTTCCAGAACCTTTCAAGTGATGTACAACATGATAATTACGTGTATGATTGGAGCAATAATCTTGGGAAAGCTGACGATTCTAACTTGTACTTTTCACCTGAAAAAGGGAATGTTGTATTCTGCTCTTCTGTCGATTCGTGGGGATTTCGTGTAGACCAATTTTGCCAGACCTGGTCTGAACGCCTATCTATTCCTTGCTCAATTTTACAAAAATCCCTATGGGGTGATTTTTATCTAACTCCCTCTCCTACAGAATTAAATAAAATGATTGTCAAACCTAATGCTAGGCAAAAACAGAAGAAGTCAATTTTCGTTCAGTTGGTCTTAGAACCTTTATGGAATGCATATCAAGTAAAAAATATTGCAGTTTCTAGTGTATGCATTTCTTAATATATTTTTTCCGTGCTTAGACAAAGGATAGAATAGGATGTAAGGAAATTTCACACTTAAACATCTGGATGATGCTAGACTTCAGTTTGATGTAATGGTGGCTGTCCAAGTCTTTCATCAAAGTAAGAATTCCCGAAATAGCGCACTTTAAGGCAGATAAAAGTAGATGAGCTCATCTGGGCGTGTCACACTTTGAATTCGTAATAAGCACTCAATCAAATACAAAGGAATCATCAGTTAGTGCAAATACCACAACCGCAAAAGCTTAAATAGGAATCCATATTTTAGTAATCTTTTGTACGCCTTCTCCTTAGATTCATCGTGTGTCTGTCTGGCTGTGTATTGGGCATAGTGTGTGCATGATCTGGTTCCTGGAATTGTTTCTGACCAAAATGTCGGTCTTGTGTTCTTCAATCATTGATATCTAGAATTCGAACCATAGATTCTGCAACATTCTTCACAATCCACGTGACTGGTCGAATATCATTTCCACGATACTATATAACTTATGCAGACTCTAAATACCTCATATTCGAGCGGAAAATCCTTCCTTTTAATAACTGTGATGGAGTTTCTTTTCCGTCACAGAATTTTTATCATTTCTATATTGCAGTAGAAATGTGTCTACTCTCCTTTCCAGTTCATCGTATGTTGAATGTTTTGTGATGTAGAATGTACTCATTAGTATTAGAGCTACCAACGGAGATTTCGACGGAGTCACCTGGGTCTTTGTAACGTATTCGGTTGTTGTAACTGGATTGGATTTGAACCATAGATTTATAAACCATTTTAGCGGACCTTTCGTAGATAGTGGGAAATCAGTTCCTCGATACTTTGTAACAGCAGACTGTGAAGGATATTTTTTTGTCTAAGCGATTTCGTGGATACGCACTGCTGAGGAGTCCCATACTAGAACGAAACAGCCGTCTAGTGCTTCCAGGTTTTTCATGGTATTCTAGCTTTAATTGACTCATGAATTCTACTTTACGGCATTCAAAATTTGTACATCTTGCATGATTTAGAAGTTCTTTGAGAGTTTTGTAAGGAAGTGAAATTGGTTTATTTGGAAATGCCAAATATTTTAGTAAGTTGTAGACATTCTTTCCGATAAATTTAAGGAAACGAGCCTTAATTTTATTATCCTTCACATCTTTCCTGGTCATAATCCAGATTTCAAACCTTTCTTGTAATCCTCGAAAGCTTCAGAATTTGAATGTATATCCAACTGCTCAATCACAGTCCCGATCGCGACGCCATTATGATAATTAGAAGTACTCAGATTGATTTGCTAAGTAAGAATTCCTGAAATAGCGCAATTTAAGGCAGATGGGACCAGATGAGCACAACCAGGTGTGTTATATTTGGAATTCGTAATAAGCGCTCAATCAAATACAAAGGAATCATCAATTAGTAGTAATACCACACTATTATTGATATCAGTTTCAAAATCCATATTTTAGTGTAGAGCTGTAATATTTAAATGCCTTTAATAAGTTCCCCCTGCTCACAACAAGTGGCTAATTATTTTACTGTTTCGTTTACTGTTCAAGACATTATTCTTTGAAGATAAACGTGATAAAGTGTTTGCAATGGCTCAAAAGGTTGGTGTGAATTTAGACCAACGTGTTATTCGTAATGTTGATAGTCGTGGAGTGTTACGTGCTTTCCTGAGTGTTTGGTTGTCGTTAGGTCATACACTTATGCATGCCATAACGGATATCTGTCCCAGTCCATCTTCAGCAGTGTCTGCTGACCGAGCTGTACATATGTTGTATGGAGATACAGTTTTATGTGATTCAACACTTACCAAAAAAGATTCTGTCATAACAATCGATCAAACTTCACGTGTACCAATTAATTCAATATATTCAACATCTGGGGCTAGCTTAGGTAAGTAATGATGTGTGTTATGGCTACGTATTTCATTAAATTTATGTTGTATGAAGTGTTGATTTAATCACACATATTTCATTGATTCACAGATTACTTATTCAACTAACTTTCCCAAGTTTACTATCGTAACCAATGGTTGGAGACTCTTGATGACATGGCTCAGAATCGATCACAATGGCGTATATGTATACACTCTCTGCCTTCCCTTAAACTATGAGATTAAATTCGCTTCATATCTTCCTTTCTACGAACTAATTCTTTCTTCCTGCACTATATCCTTATATGGAGTCTTTCTTTTATATATTACCAACATTGACTTAACTACTCCTATGAATCCGGTGTTCATCTTGCTGTGCTAATACGGTATAGTAACTTGGACCGATGCATATATGTGGCTGGTCCTACGTTGTAGCTGACTGACTGACTAAATATTATTGTTAATATGAACTTATTATTGTAGTACAACATAATGATTTGAAGCGAAAAAAGTTTTGGAGAATGAAACTTAAAATTCTAACAATAAAATCATTAAAACACATCAAACTACAAGATAAAATGATGAATTTACTTCATATTATAAAATGTAAATGTTAAAAATATACCAAGTAGAGGTATATATTGACTGAATAGCATCAAACTATTCACTAGCTTCCTGATCAAATCTCTTAACTTCGATACTTGTTTTGCTTAGTATACGATTGTACAGCTTGAACTGATTGGAATGTAATGTCCACTCGATTGAAATTGTATCACTAATCATCAAAATAACTACAAGTAACACAGAACAATAGAAATAATGATGTAATTACAAGTCACATCAATTAATTGACCAAATACTTGGTTAGTGTATAAAACAATATGAATTAGGTTAAAAAAGAAGATAATATAATCGGTTAAGTGCCAATGTAATTCTTGATATGTACTTCAGTAGACAACCTATATGCTAATGGGTTCGGCTTTAGTACAGAGGTTGACCCAATGAGGTCGTAATTGTTAGGTTGCCCGAAATAAAAAAATTCCATAAGTTTTAGAGGACTCCTATCAGGTTTTGAACCATTATGAAGAGTTTTAAGACGAAAGTTGAAGGTCGATGATAAAACCCAACATTACATTAGTGTAAACGAATGGACAAGGGTAAAACAGAACATTACATTTTATTACCAGAAAATGGTTGGTATATCGGTATCATGGATATTCTGTACAACCGATTTGGCAGGCCTCATTATATTACAGAAGCATTTCTAACAGACTTAATGAAAAGCAGTTCTCTGTGGTTACAAATGCTTACAGCCAATCAGTTAGTTTAAGCCACAGATCTATAATGTTATCAAATAGTAAAACGACAACACAGTCTAATCTCTATGCACTGTCAAGGGGCGAAGCCGTCAACTTATTATTTATTTATTTTAACACATAGATATTGGTACAAGGAGGCACCAAATAGATATGCGCCACATAAATCATTCGATTTGTGTGAGGGCTGTGATACTGCCCGGGTGCCCAGACCGAAGCAGGTGGTTTTCTTAGAGGGCCACACCCGTCAACTGTCGAACTGAAAACTATGATCACTATTAAATAAGCTTAAGTTGAAGTTTTCATCTTAATTTTATGGCTATTTCACATTAAATGGTCTAAAGTTGATTTGTTCATGGTCTAAGCTACACTTTTGCTTAGTTATATTGGAAAGTGTTCACGAATGTAGGAACGCAATTTACAAAAAAATTAGTCCATATAATTTGCTCAATGGAACTAGGTTAATTAATAAATACAGTAGGAATTAATTGCTTTATGTAATTCATTTTTTAATCTAAGTGTCACCATCGAACACCGAGATAGCACTAGTTGTTCCTTTTATGCTTTGAACGTCCTCTAAATTATTCTGTGTAACCCTTGGATTATTGTTTTTAATGGTGTGTCACCTCGTAGTTGTAAGCGTATAAGCAGAGATCTTGTATTAACTATCCGCCCATCAACTACTCTGGCTTTCGCGACGTGTTTGTTTATAAACGTCTCAAGGTATCACTAGACCATTCTACCTTCATAATCCTCTTAACTTATGAACATGTCGACTTTATTAACTGCTTAGGAACCTGTAATATTCCTGTACATTCACGGTAAATTTTATTTGTATTTTGATGATGATTCAACTGACGTATATAGTTAACATTACTTTAGAGTCATTTGAACATAAACAGTTATTTTGTTAACAATCCCTAAATCTATTTGTTGTAATATTAAAAGATGTATTTGTCTTCAACTCACATACTTATTATAATTTTAAACACGACAGTCAGTAGATGCATCTACTAAGCAAACATCATGAATCATCGACTTTGAGGTAAGACATTTTTATACGAATCATTTATTGAAAATTAGTCTGATTCTAATTTATTTACACTGTACATTAACTCACTAACTATCGTACAATTAATCATTTCACAGTTTCTTAGTTGATAATGTCAATACTGTTTCTTGTATCACTGCAAATTATATTGTTCAGTTGACAAATTAATCATGGAGTCTTTTCTTATTTGAGTGATTTATTTCCTTCGTTCTACTTCTTTTCAATGTTTCAGCTCTTCAATCTTGTGATTCATCATCACTGGCTCCAACTATTATTTTTGTAGCTAAAGTATTTTGGACTGATAAATTACGTCTCACTTCAAATGTTACTAGTAATCCTGCTTCTAAAAATACCAAGTAATTTGTTTGTGTAATTTTTCATACCTTCGTAAAAATCAATTTACGTAGTTTTAATTTATATTATTATTATTATTATCTTATCTACCAGGTGCAGTTTCGTGTACCTGACTTTGAGCCACACTATGATTCTGTTACCCACTTGCTCAAGCTGAAGTCAGTAGAGCGGTGTTTGAACGTGCAACTTAGTGACTAAATGTTGAACGCTTTCATTACTCAGCGGCATCTATCCACTCTACAAAAATGTGTTCTGTTAAGCCAGTTATTTAAATGAAAATGTTCTCAATCTTAGCTTAATTAAATCTCAACATTTTACATTTGTTGACTGTCTATTCACTTTGTACCAAATATATTTATTATCTTTTCCATTTTATTGTCTGTTAGGTATATCTTATTTGACACTTAAAAGATAAGTATTGTTTTTTTCATTTGTACTACTCAGGCTGATTAGCGTTTTTTTAGCAAGGTTGTTTTCTACGGGTTGCTACTTCGAGACCAACAGTCCGGATTCCGTTAGGATCAGTCGTACACAAATCGAATCGCGACACTACGTATGATCATCGAGCAATAAATTGAATGGAACTCATCACTATACATCAATTTCCTTAACTGCGAGAAAGCATTTTACAGTGTGGGTAGGAGCACTTTATGGTACCTTGTTCGACGCTATGGCGTATCTGAGAAGATCGTCAACATCATCCTGAATTCATACGACGGACTACACTGCAAAATAGTGTATGAAGGATAGCTACCAGATGCATTCCATGTGAGGACCGGAGTCAGAAAAGACTGCTTACTCTCCACCTTTCTCTTTCTTCAACTGGATTATTATGACTTCCACGTCTGAGGGGAAGCACGGAATACTATGAGCAGGTTAGATGCAACTAAACGATTTGGACTTCACAGATGACCTGACTCTTCTATCCTAAACACACAAGCAAATATAAGTGAAGACAACCAGCGTAGCAAAAGCCTCCACATCAATAGGCCTGAACATACACAAGGGAAGAGCAAGATCCCCAAATACAGCACGTATAAAATCAACCGAATCACACTCGATGAAGAAGCTCTGGAAGAGGTGGAAGCTTTCATGTACCTGGGAAGCATCATCGATGGACAAGGAGGATCGGATGCAGACGTAAAGGTGACGATTGGCAAGGTGAGGGCAAAATTCCTACAATTAAAGGTTATATGGGACTCAGAACAACTGTCAACCAATATCGAAATCAGAATCTTCATTGCGAACGTCAAGACAGTCCTACTGTACTAAGTTGAAGCGTGAAGAACTACTACAACCGTTATCAAACATGTACAATTATTTGTAAACAGTTGTCTACGCAAGATACTCAATGTCCTTGGTCGGATATCATCAGCAACAACTTACTGTGGGAGAGGACATACCAACTTCCAGCTAAAGAGGAAATTATGAAAAGACGTTGGAAGTAGATAGGACACACATTAAGGAAATCATCAAACTGCGTTACGAAAAGAGCGCTAACTTGGATTCTGTTGGGGACGACATATCCCAAAAACTCATATTTGTAGTTTTATCATATCGATTAACTTATCGATTAAATGATTAAATAGCAGTCAATTGATGAACTCATTGATTAATGCTTAAAAATTTCCCATGGCAATATCGATTATATATGCTTGTATATATGCGTTTTAAATTGTGTTTGTGGGCTCGCTCGTTTTCTGGCTGTTTTGCAGAATATATTTTCCATACCAAGCTTGGACTTCTCCTTCTAGATAGCGGGGCTGGAACGCATCAATAGCTAGATTACTGGTCTTTGGTCACTGAGTCTTGTTCTCGTTCGCAGATTAAGTGAACTCATGAAGCTTCAAACCTAACAGATTCCTTAAGGGAAACGGAAAAGAGGAATGCCAAAGAGCACACTACACCGAGAATCGGAAGCAGACATTGAATTGCAGCTTCAAGAAAAGAGGTTTCTTATTAGCCGTTAGTGTCACTATTTTCTTGCTTGTTACAGGCAAGTGTTTCTTCAGGAAACCCTGTGGATATCCCAATCCAATCAACATATTATGAATGTGCTCTAATTCCTTATAACTTTTTTGAAACCAACGTGTTTCTGTGTATTGTTGAAGATGAAAATGATCATCCAGTTAAGAACTTTCACCTCACGGTGGTTTTCAATCTTATATAATTTTCTACGTAATTTTTTGATCCTGATGACAAAGCGGTGTTTCAGAGTGATTAAGATATTTGAACCTCAGTCACTAGGTCTCAGGTTCGGAATCCGCCTCATCCATTTTGCTTTGATCAATCGGGTAGTATCATTGCCCCTCAATTAGAGTGTGGCTCAAAGTTAAGTGGTCGTATTTTTACCTGTTATAGCTGTCTAACATGTTCATTATTTATATGCATGACAAATCTATGCTGTCGTATTTAATTGTTTGAAATATTTGTAACCTTTAAAAAGTCATTTTGAATTCTGTATTTATTCTTTTTAGACAAGAGAGTACAGATTCTGATCAGATTTCACCATCATGTGATACAGCGAATACCGATGTAAATAATCATCCAAGTGGAATACAGTCTTCTATCCCCAAACAAATTAATCTACGATCACCTTTGTTACTGTGTAACCCCTTCACAGATACTGATTTTATTGCTTTAGCTCGAGTATTTAGTGGTTCTGTTTATCCTGGTCAAAAATTGTTTGTTCTTGGACCAAAATTTAATGGTAGAAAAGTAAGTAATAATTTACAGTCATAGATTCAATATTTGTAAGTGCTTTTATTTGTTGGAACGATCCAAAGTATTCCCCGGAAAAGTTCAAAGGGACCCAGAAAACGCTGGAAAACACTTTATCCAATCAGCGTTTGATAGAAGCTCCTCAGAAACATGTAGAAAGTAAAGAGTCACGTGTCATATTTCTGAGTGGATAATTACTTATCCTGCTACTATATCTAGTATGGTTCCGGAGTCTTCCAGGACCCCAAGGCCATCTGAAATACAATAAATACCCTTGAATTTCTTTACACAAGCTAACTTTGAAGTAAAACATTATTTTCACACTTCGCACCTTTTCTCATACGTTCAAGTTACCCTGTAGATTTTGCATGAGTTATTAGGAGCGTTTCAGAAACCGATTCAAACGTTCAGCTAGAAGACTTACCATTATGAAGCTGCATAGAACATTCTAATATATAACTAGTTTAATATTCTGAAATTTAATCAGTTAAATGTGTCTGGCACATTAGTGAAGTCCACGTTCCATCAGGGGCTACAATCCAAATCATTTAGAGTATTTACAATCACAAACATTCTTGTCTAACTAGTCGAGGAGCGATTAGTTCACTGTGAGACTGGTTTATGAATAGCATTCAGTCACTGAACTGTAAACAATAAAGTG
Organism: Schistosoma intercalatum; assembly: GCA_944470365.2. Taxonomy (NCBI): domain Eukaryota; kingdom Metazoa; phylum Platyhelminthes; class Trematoda; order Strigeidida; family Schistosomatidae; genus Schistosoma; species Schistosoma intercalatum. The sequence goes on from OX103726.1 coordinate 39,632,464, forward strand.
ATGAATAGTTTTCAGTTTTTATATATTGGATTCTATGGTGTCGCTTTGTTAACTGGCTAGTTTCTACAGTTTTTACTCATCAAATAGGTGATAACTAACGCTACTGGCTGGTTAGAACAAAATATCACTGATACGTTCTAACAACAACCTTTGTATCTTAAATTTATCTTGAAGTACCTTCCTTTTTCATGAATGTCTAAATATTACATTTCAATAGGCTAAAGTTTTTTAATTTGTCTAAACATTTTCATATATTATTCAAATTTGGGTTCCTGCTGTTTCAAGTTCACTGAACTAGCCAAGAACAACTGTTTAAATTTTAAAATACCAGTATGCATATCATGTTACATAGCGTAGCTTCCATTTTTTTAAGTTTACTTATTTTGCTGTCAGGTTCCTTCATATCTCTTGGATACAGATCCTGAAAGTCTCCCAATTGGTCCTGTTCGTTTGCGAAACGATGATGAAGATGCCGAAATTTCATTAACTGGAAATGAAACCGGTTCAATTGATAATTTTTGCACATTTAGTCCAGTAAATTCTGGTTCTTTACCTGTTAGTCGTTCAGGATCTGTTGGAGGTTCAGGCGAGTATAGATTGACTGGTCCTAAATATTTACGTCATGTTTACGTAGCTTGCGTTGTCCATGTCCTTCAGCTATTAGGAGGTCAGTCGGATTTCGTTAAACTTCTCGAACCTGTACCATCTGGAAACATAGTAGGTCTTACTGGACCAGATTTAATAGCTTGTCTACCGAAATCGGGTCTTTTGGTCAGCCGACTATCTCTAGTTTCTTCATTTAATAAAACAGATAGCAGTGAAACTGAACTGGCTCCTGTTCTCCCGTTAGCTGGATTAGCAGTTTGGCATGGGGCACCAGTAATTTCAGTTGCTGTTGAACCTGCATCTGCTACAAATCCTGAAGATGTTTATAGATTGGAACGTGGTCTTCGACTTTTAGATCGTGCTGATCCCTGTGCTGAGGTAAGTTTATTTTAATGTTACTATTTGCTAATAGTGAATTTATCAATAGCTGTAAAAATATAAGTTATATATTTCATCTCTGACTTAGTCAAGATGTATTTTATGACACTAAAAAAATTCGTTATTGATTTTGACGATATTTAGCTAAGGTTTGTAGTGAGACTATAAATCAAGGAACAAATGTTCCAGTTCACATAAGCTGGATATTTTAAGGTGGTAATTACTACTGACCAAAATGTAGAGCTGAGATAAATGTGAAATTACCGTTATTAGTTGCAGTAACCAAAGGTCTTTCGACTTCTGTTTTATTTTAAGTTCCTTCCCAACATGTTTCACAATGTCATTTGACGTGGAGAGGTGATGTAATGTTGTAAAATTAAGTATTTAATTAGTACTCTTCTTACATTAACCGGGAGAGCCACTAAAAAGTAATATACTTCAAGACTAAATAAGTAAATCCTGCACGTGTTACATACGAGTTACGTACATACATATTGCGTGTACTAGTAATGGCCTTATTAGTACAATATATTCTATTCAATAGATTTTAGTTCTATGAGCTGGATGGTTTGATCGTGAAGCTTTCATTGTTCTTCTGAACAACATTCTCAACAAAAATGTCAGGTAGAAGTGAGTTATATTCAAATTTCTCTATATAGGACTTAGTCTGTCCTGAGGTCTTGTCATGCAGTTAAGAACTGGACAAGAAAGATTTAATTTTAGGAATGAAGGTATAGAATAGTTTTGAACCTGAACATTTAAGAGAAAATAAAGAATGAATATATCTACATCATTTTGACTGATTTTGAACTATTTCTCCTAATGAGATGGTTGGGCCACGTGTTACGAATTCTTGAACACCGATTACCACGACGTGCAATGCTAACCGGTGTTCAAGGTCTGAAGGCGAAGTCGTACTGCTGACTGTAGAGAGGTGTGACAGCAGTAAGGTGTTTCCCTCGGACAACCAACATGACAGCGATGCTGCCTTCCCACAAGGAGGGGTTGGGTTAGAAAAGGTCGACCCTAAAAATGTCACACCTCACTTTACCTCACGGATTTCCGTCTCGGGCGGTAAGGCCCTTTGAAGAACGGAGCTAACACGTCAAAGACCTTCCGCAAAAAGGCCGTGCGCGACCGGCCTCAAGCAGTTGTCCCTTGGGCTCTGCGGTCACGCTCCCAAGTCGTCAAAACCAACACTAATCCAATTTCCTTTTCAGGTTCCTCAAGAAATACCCTTCCACGGTGTGGGCAGCCGGGAAGTGACACCAGCCCTCATACCCGTAACAGCACACGAGACCAAGTTGGTCACATTCAAATCCTTCCTGCACTTCCTAATACCTCTCTTATCTCCATGACTAACCCTCCTCACGTCTCGCACCGCTAGGGCAAACGATTCGAGTACGTGGAACGCTATTCCTGGTCTCCTGAAACCACGCTCTAAGCTACATGTAGGAGCTTTTAACGTCCGAACACTGTGCCAAATAGGACAGCAGGCTTCCTTAGCTAGGACTTTAGAATCTCGCGCCATCGATGTGTGCTGCGTCTCCGAAACGCGCATACAAGATCCGAGTAGCGTCATTCATTTGACCTCACCATGCCAAAATAAAGAACCGACTCGATTTACGCTTCGTGTATCTGGAAGCCCTGGTTCTGCTTCCCCTGGCCTCGTCGGCGTAGGTATAGCATTGAATCCTAGAGCAGAACTAGCTCTCTTAGAGTGGATCCCAGTAGACAGTCGTTTGTGCGCTGTCCGACTGAATGGAACAATGAGGATCCGAAAAGATAGGGACACTCGTCGTTGCCTCTTCGTCGTCTTTGCCTATTCTCCCACTGACTGCAGCTCAGATGATGTAAAAGATGAGTTTTACAGAAAGCTTTCCGAACTTCTCCGAAAAGCTAGTCGCTCTGATGTAGTAATAGTGGCAGGTGACTTTAATGCTCAAGTAGGTAAACTAAGCGATAGGGAAAGACACCTGGGTGGATCTTATGGTGTCGTGGCTCAAAGAACAGATAATGGCGACCGTCTGTTGCAGCTATGCTCAGATAACCGCCTGTTCTTTGCAAATACTAACTTTAAGTATAAGGAAAAACATCTTTTAACATGGCGACCCCCTAATTCGTCCCAACGTTGGACCCAAATAGATCACATCGCTATCAGCCACCGATGGAGGGGCTCGATAGAAGACTGTCGCTCATTCTGGAGCACATGCTTAGATTCAAATCATGCTCTAGTACGAGCGCGTATCTGTCTGCGTCTTACTGGACGTAGGAAAGACGCTGCAAGGAAACCTCTTAGGGGCCTACTTAATGATAGTCAAGCTATGAGTATATTTCAGGAACAACTAGGAAAACAGTTAGGCAGCCATGTATGTGATGCCCACCCCGATGCAGCATGGAATGATATCCGAAAAGCTGTGGAAACAGCAGTGATATCTGCTAGTAAGGTAAACCAGAAGGTTGGGGAGCAACACTGGATCTCAGCAGCATCTATCGCACTGATAGATGCTCGGAAACTCATTCCACCTGGCTCTGAACATAATGAAGAGCGGAGTCAGCTTAAGCGCAAGCTGACAAGAAGTCTACGCAATGATCGTGAACAGTGGTGGGTAGCGAAAGCAAGAGAGATGGAAAAGGCAGCGGCAATAGGTAATAGCAGACAATTGTTCAGACTTGTTAAGGAAACCGGAATTAGGAACCCGACCGTTAGCGAAACAATCTCAGAGAAAGATGTACATATTATTCATTCTCAATCCAGGAGATTGGATCGATGGGCAAAACACTTTAGAGATCAGTTCAACTGGCCTTCAGCCACACTTCGGTTTCCCACGATCTCTAGTCAACCTGAATGGCAAGTTAATGTAAGTCCTCCGTCCCTTTACGAAGTTTAAAAAGCCACAGGAAATCTGAAGCGTGGGAGAGCAGCAGGTCCCGACAGGTTTACTCCTGAGATTTTTAAGGATGGTGGTCCAGTATTAGCAATGAGATTAACCGAGGTCTTAGGTAGAATTTGGGAACTGGACGTAATCCCATCTGACTGGTCTCAATCACTGATTGTGCCAGTCTATAAGAAAGGACAAAAGTCCTCTTGTGACAATCACAGAGGAATCAGTTTGACTAATATAGTGTCTAAAATATTAGCCTCAATAATACTTCGACGCCTAATCAAAGCTCGTGAAGAGCAGATTAGAGAAAACCAGGCCGGTTTTCGACCTGGGCGTGGCTGTATAGATCAGATATTCACACTACGTCAGGTTCTAGAACACAGACACACATTCAGATGCCCCACAATGGTAGTATTTCTCGACCTTAAGGTGAGGTTCTATGGCAGTGTTTGTCACTGAAAGGAGTACCAAAGAAGTACATTAACCTTATAAAGGCTCTCTACTCGAACACAACTGGTAGAGTGAGAGCTTATGGCGAACTGTCATCAGAATTGATTACCTCAAGTGGTGTTCGTCAGGGCTGTCCACTCTCCCCATTCTTGTTCAACTTTGTGGTCGACGTACTTTTAGAGATAACACTCTCCTCATCTAAATTTCCAGGGGTTGAACTTCTACCGGGAGGTTCACTTGTTGACTTAGAATATGCAGATGACATAGTTTTATTTGGTGAAGACGCTGACGAAATCCAGTCTTCTGACCACTCTAAGCAACAATGCAAGCATGTTCGGGATGCGATTCTCTCCCTCGAAATGCAAAATGTTGCTTCAGGATTGGGTTACATCGACACCCGAACTAGTGATAGGGAGTGAAGTAGTTGAGTGTGTCGACCTCTTCACTTGTCTTGGAAGTCTCGTCAGCCCTTGTGGTTTAGTGTGTGACGAAATCTCAGCACGGATACGGAATGCTTGAATAGCTTTTGCCAACTTGCGTCATTTATGGCGTAGGCGAGATATCCGTCTACCAACCAAAGGACGTGTTTACTGCGCAGCAGTTCGTCCCGTCCTACTTTATGGCAGTGAAACATGGCCGGTAAGAGTAGAGGATATTCGTAGGTTACTAGTATTCGATCATAGGTGTCTTCGAAACATTGCTCGTATATCCTGGGACCATCGAGTAAGTAACGTAGTTGTTAGGACACGGGTACTAGATAAAGATGGCAAATCAATTGATGAAGTAGTGAAACTTCATCAGTTGAGATGGCTGGGACACGTGTTACGTATGCCCAACTACCGACTGCCTGGACGAGCGATGTTCAGTGGTATAGGAGTAGGTTGGAAGAAAGCTAGGGGCGGCCAGACCAAATCATGGCACAAATCCATGAAGTCACTGACAAGTGGACTGAGCCATGTTGGTAGGTGTAGACTACCTGGTTGGGGACCACGAGATGATAGCAACCGATGGTTAGAGACCCTGAATGACATGGCTCAAAATCGTTTGCAATGGGCGCAGGTGCATCCACTCTCTGTGTTCTCACAAATTCTAATCTCCTGAATTCTTCATGTCCCTTTTTTCCTCTTTCCAAATCTATTTCACTGGATTATACTCCTTGAATAACATCTCCAAACCCTAATCTTCCCGATTACTGCTTATACTCTTGCTACCTCTACCACTACGGGATTTGAATCGACAACTGCATCTCTGTGTTAAGGTGGTGTGGCAACTCGAACTGTTGTACGTACGTACGAAGTTCTACGTTATTACGTTATTACTGAACCGGTGTTCGGGATGGTTGGAAGAAAGTTAGGGGCGGCCAAACCAAAACGTGGCATCAGTGCTTGAAGTCACGAACTTCTAGTCTGAGCCATGTTGGTAGATGCAGACTACTTGGTTGGGGTCCGCGTGACTATTGTAAGCAATGGTTGGAGATTCTTGGTGACATGGCTCAGAATCGATCACAATGGTGTTGGTGTATACACTCCCTGTCTTCCCTTAAACTATGAGATTGAAATCGCTTCATACCTTTTTACGACCCAATTCTTTCTTCCTGTACTATATCCTTATTGCAATCTTGTTGTGTTAATGAGGTATGGCAACTTGAATCGATGCATATGCATATGCCTGGTTCTACGTTGTAGCTAACTGACTGACTCCTAATGTCTCCATCTATTAGTTACAATGATCGCATGAACTTCAACTAGATGGTCTGAATAATATACAGTTATCTTAATTTAAAATATTATTTTCTCTTTTATCCAGGTAACAATTACAGCCAATGGTGAATATATTATACGTGCTGCTGGTGAAATTCATTTACAAAAATGTATAGAAGATTTAATAAAATATTTTGCACCTGAAGTTGAATTACAAATATCTCCATTTGTTGTACCATTTCGTGAAACAATTATTGATGCATGTAATACATCTAATTCTTTATCATTAATTAGCCTGTCTAATGCATCTTATGAGAAAGCTTATATTCAATTTGAAAGTTTATTACAAAAGTTTAATATAACATTGATTATGAATTATGATCAATTAAAAAGTCTTCATTTACAATTACCATCATCATCATTATCATCATTAGGTACTACAGGAGATGATGAATTAAAGCCAACTACTACTACTAATACTGGGGATAATTTAAAATCGATAAGTTGTGGTACACAAAAATTACATAATTTTCATCATAATTTAGATATTAATAATTTTCCTATTAGTATATTTCAATTACCTCATAGTAAACCTAGAACAAGAATATTAATACGAGTTACTGCTCATCCAATGCCATGTGAATTATTAAATTGGATTAAACATTATGGATCTTCAAAAGTTTCTCAATTAATTCGAGCTTTTAAAAGTAAAGTAAGTTGGAAAAAAAAGTTCATATATCTCTTCTTTTTTTCCTGTATGAACAAATTTATAGTGCTTTAGTCATTATGAACATCAGCTGGCGTCTGCTGGGATCACCGGGTAAGTAATAGTGAGGTTAGACGCAGGGTATTAGGGAATGATGGTAAACCAGTTGATGAGGTTGTGAATCTTCATCGACTGAGATGGTTGTGCCACGTGTTACGTATGCCTGAACACCGATTACCACGACGTGCAATGCTAACCGGTGTTGGAGATGGTTGGAAGAAATTAAGGGGCGGCCAAACCAAAACGTGTCATCAGTGCTTGAAGTCACTAACTGCTAGTCTGAGCCATGTTGGCAGATGCAGACTACTTGGTTGGGGTCCGCGTGACTATTGTAAGCAATTATTGAAGACTCTTGGTGACATGGCTCAGAATCGATCACAATGGTGTTGGTGTATACACTCTCTGTCTTCCCTTAAACTATGAGATTAAAATCGCTTCATACCTTCCTACGACCCAATGCTTTCTTCCTGTACTATATCCTTATTGCAATCTCTCTTTTATATATTATCAACTCTGAATTAACTACTTTTATGAATCCGGTGTCCATCTTGTTGTGTAAATGAGGTATGGCAACTTGGACCGATGCATATATGTGGCTGGTCCTACGTTGTAGTTGACTCTCCCCACTCTCGACTGTACCAGGGCATTTCGGGACATTTAAATAGGTGTTGATAACCTAGTTTAGGTTCACAGGACCATCTTAACCACTAGTTAGATACTTTGAGTGACATGGCATAAAATCGTTTGCAACGGCGAAGGCGTATTTACGCTTTGTCTTCTATTAGACTCTGGGTTCCTAAATGTTATACTTTATTCATACCTACTCTTTTCCTCTAATACTACTACGACTGATACTCTCACTACATCTGCTACTGTGTTATTTACTTTAGTAATTTTATCTCGCTGTATTTCTCTAATATGACAGTTTGAACTGATGCATTATATATATCAGGTTCTACGTTGTATATGAGTCTGATCTTGTGAGAAAAAATTTTTTTTCTCTTTTTAGGCATTAAATTACACTAAACTTTTATCTGAATTTGAGCAACAGCTATCAAATATCTGTTCTCAATTAACATCAAAATGTACTACCGCATGTTCTATCAATTGGAATCAAATAACAACATCGTTGTTAGCTTTTGGACCAAATCAAACTGGACCAAATATATTAATTAGTCATTTAAATACCGATTATTTTCCATTATGTACTGTTTGGGGTAAAAAACTTAATTCATCATTGAATAATTCTACTATACATTTAAAAAATGTAAATAAAAAATCGAATATCAATTTACCAATTATTAGTTATGGTAAAGCATTGCTACGAGGTTTTCAACAGGCCACTTTAAAAGGACCACTTTGTGCTGAACCAATGTATGGTATTGTATTTGTATTAGAAGAAATTGTTGCAGAAAGTTTGGATACATTAAAATTACCAAATTATAGTAGTGACAATGCTACTACTACTATTAATAGTAATAATGCTATTTCTCAAGAAAATAAATCGCATGAATCAAATATTAACTATGAATTAACAGCATCGTTACCATTGGAAAATTCAATGCCATCATCTACTACTGCCACTACCTATTCAACTGATAATAAACCGGATAATCAATTATTAAGTAATAAATCTAAACGTAAATCAAAACGATTAACATCCATCTCATGGTTAGATGATGATGGTGATGATGGAATTGAGCGTTTTTATCACAGTAGTTCAGAAGAGCTTGACCAAGATAGTGATAATGATGATGAGAATTGGTGTTCTGATTCTTCAAAAAATGAAGATAGTCAATCTGATCAATTGTCTGATGTCGAGAATTCCAACGTGGCTGTTTTACAGGTAACTCTCTCTCTCTTTCTATATATATATGGCTTTTTTTTAAAAAGTAATTCATTCTATACGTTAAAAACCAGGAGTGACTTCAAAAGGTGATATTCATAGGTTATTAGCACTCGACCATAAATGCCTTCGAAGAATTGCTCAAATATGTTGAGACCATTAAGTAATATTAACTTGAGATTCAAGGCAGTAGGAAGATCGCAATGATGAATCTTTATCAACTGATGTGGTTTGGACGTGTATTTTGTATCTCGCCTACTTCGATGTGCGATGTTTGTGTTGTAGGAGTAGTTTGGAATTAAACAAAAAGCAACAAACGGATTTTTGGGATCGATCCATGAAGTTGCTTACTGTTGAACTGAATCGTGTTAGTAGGCGCGGATCCTCTACTTAGGATCTTCGTGATTATATTCTAACCAATGTTTAGATACGTTGGTTGGCATGGCTTACATTTGGTCGCGATAACGTAGATAGATTCACTCTTTTTCTTCCCTTAGATCTACAGTTTAAAAATTATCTTATACTTTTTTATTTCATGAATCCATTCATTCTCAAACCGTATTGTTGATCCCTAACTTTTCTATTACCACTGATACTGTTACTGCTTCTACTACTTTGGTATCTATTTTGGTAAATTTCTCTCTCTGTGCTGATACGATATCGTTACTTGAACTGATGCATATAAATGCCAAGTTTTATAACGCTTGTAGCTGACTGTCAAACTGATGACCTGGTGAAAATAACTCAGTCTCAGTGGAATAGAAGAACATAATTGAATGTTAAGTAATGGCAAGGTATGTTTAAAACCACGTTTTATGCTTAAGTATCTAGAATGTCGTAATTTATGGATTTCCTTTTTTCCGTTAAGCTGTAAAGCATCAGCGGGAACTAAAAAAATATCGATTTGGTTACTGTATAATAGTGTTGATTCATACTCACAAGTCAATTTAATCACTTAATATTAGTTGTTTAACAAATAAAAGTTTATGCGCTCGGTCTTGAGCCACACTTTGTGTTGTAAACGTTCGTTTTCTCAGAAAAAAATGGTAGTGTCTGATAGAAGGTTCCGAACCTTCGTCTTACCGATCAAAAACAGAAGGCTTTGACCACCAAGCAAACTGATCCATAAACTCGATTCTAAAGTTCAATTAGTTGAGTTTCCACTTAATCATGTCCATTATACGTGACGAAAATTATTTCCTGTGTTTACTTTCATTCTTTGATGTTATCTTTTCCTAGAATCCCGAAACGGAAACTTGTTTTGACACAACCAAAGAAATTCCTTATTGGCAACGACGATCCGATATGTCATGGTTACATGATATTCCACCAGGTCTTTTAACACCAGCTATGACACGAGCCTGCATAGCTGCATTTCAATCCTGTCCATTTCAACGCTTAATGATCGCTGTATATGACTTGGAATTACAAGTATGCTTACTAATTATGTATTGAACTGTTTCTAGTTACTTTTTTTAAAGTTTTTAATTATTTACTTAATTGTACAACTCATAATATCATTGTCATGTGCTTATTAATTTACATTCCAGTCAAGAATTAATCAATATAGTCACGAATTTGTTATCCATTTCTTTACGCCTTGCTTTCAAGCATAAAAACAAATCAAATAGGAAGGAACATACAGTTTAAACTTATGGAAACCAAATTTAAATTAGATTTACGAATTGATTTATGCACACACTATATTTTAGTTGACATTTCATAATATTTTATTCTTTGATCTTAATTTTCCAATTCATTCCCTTGCTTGTCAATAACAAAAATTTCAACTGTTGTTTTCCTAGGCTCGAAGTGATGTTTTGGGACGCATGTTTGGAGTTCTTCGCAGGCGATATGGCAGAGTTGTTGGTGAAGATTTTAGAGAAGGCGAAAATACTTTTGTTATTAGTGCCAGATTACCTGTTATTGAGAGTTTTGGACTTGCAGATGAAATAAGAAAACGTACTAGTGGTGTTGTCAGTCTTCCACAATTACGTCCCGGTGGTTGGGAATTGCTAGATATCGATCCGTTACAAAAAGATATGTCTTCTATAGATAGTAAAGAATCTTTTAGTGAATCGTTTCGCACAAAAGGAGGTTCCAGTAAACTTTTTCGATCGAAACTACCTATCTCAAGTCTTCATGATGGTGGTGGTGGTGATGATGGAGCTGATGAAAATATGGATGAACCCACAAGTCGAATATCTAGAGTACAACGTTATATTCGAGAAGTTAGACTACGCAAAGGATTACCATTAAATGAACAATTAGTGCTTAATGCCGATAAACAGAGAACGTTAAAAAAGAATAAATAGATATGCTATTTTATAAATAAAAACAACTTGTAAATTATATTTTAGAGTTATATATAATTTTCCATTTGAATAAATCATAATCTGTTTTGATCCGAATTCACATCAATTTTCTATGTATCTTAGTATTTCTAATGACTACTATTAGCCTGATGATTGATTTTCTTGACTTTCTGTAAGGAGCTCCCATTTTATTTTTAGGTGTTTCTTTTTGAATAATATTATCGCCAATCACTGTTGAGATTGTGACTTAATGGATATTATATTGTTTTCGTTGTGTATTAGATTATAAGATTTAAATATTATTTACTACACATTCAAATGTTTTCTTTTTGGCAAAACAAAAGCATTATTGATCGATGGCATTCGATCTGGACTAAGAAGGACTTGATACACAATGACATTGATCATCACCCAGTGATCAATCAATTGTGATTACATCTCAGTCTTACAGGAGGTCGGTCGCGGCCCGGACAGCCCAGTGGTAACGTCTCTGACTGTGAAACTGGATGTCACGGGATTGAGTCCGTTAGGGAGCACCAGTTCCCTCAGGATTACAGGTACACCTTACTGACGAGTGCCAAGTAGCATGGAACCCCGGTCCAGGGGATCCTATCGACTACCTCCAACCACCATTATTATTGACTATTATAATGTACGGTGGATATGATTCACAGTTCAGAAAATTAGCTTAACTCTTGGTAAATAAATTATTTATTGATTACTATTTTGTGTAGGTTTTAGTTTATGTATTAATTCTAATCCTTGTGCAAACCGTTAAGCTCAAATCGGAGTTTACATTCTATAAATCCATACAGTTATAGTTTGTCATTTAATGGATAATCGAATTAATCCAGATAGACATCGGTCAATTGAGAAATCATCTGAATAAATACATGTAATGTACAATTGACAATCGTTGTTGTTAATTCATGTTTAAATTTCATTTATATATTCCACTTACATATTATCATATCAATTTGGACAATTTGAAAGTTGCATATATGATGTATCTTGATTATATGATAATTTATCAATCTGCTGATACATATTTTGTGTACTGTTCACGCTTCTGTCAGGGGAACCAAATCTACAAACAAAAACAAATTTCAGATTAAATCGATAGTAATAGCTTTACAGAAAAAATTTGTGGCGAGATTATAATTTATAGACAAGCCAACTAGGAGCGAGTGAGCGATTTCAAGGTCATGGTGCCTATTTCAACACCTATTGCTCATGTATGATCTGTTTACAGCGGATTTCAAGGAGGATGTTTTAGTTGAGCGGCTACAACATATGGGATTACTGAGAAGTTTCTGTGTTTGTGATTGCAGTGTTCAAATGACTGCTGGACATTGTGCAGACTATCGTGACGATTTTGTATTTCGATGTAACATATGTTAGAGGAAACCATCTGTTAGAATGGGGACATTTTTCGTTTGATCCCGATTGACACCAAGACAGATTGAGATAACTGTTGTAAACTGGACAGAAAAAACACCAGTAACACTGGCTGGAACCTTTGCAGATGTTACTGAAGCTTCGGGAGTTCAATGGTATGAGTATGTAGTGTCAGTTTTTATGTTAAGCCCACACAGCTTATTTTAGCTTCCAGACAGGCCACGTTATTCATTCATCTTGAGTCCCACTTTCACTTTGTTAATTATTCGCTTGTCAACCTTGACTTTTTATGTGAGTGCCTGTGTGTGCATTTCATATCTTACCACATGTCTGTAACCTATTTTTGTCTGACTATAAATATCGATTAACGCCTGATTAAATAGAGTTGTCTCATATGCCTTCTCCACTGCGTGTCATTCCGTTTCGCTTCGTCTCCTCGATTGTCCGTGCAGATCAACGATTGCACGAAATAAACGTATTTAAAACTTCGGTCTCGTATTTGACTTATTTAATTCCGTTATTCACTGACGCTATTTTAGTCGATGGTTATACACGAGGATTGACGATATGCACATTTCGATAGCAACCATTTATCTGATCTAACTGGAATCAGATATTCCAGGGCCACTAAAAGTACTGTCGATATATAAGCGCAATAAAGATGGAAAGCTTGAATCAGTCGTTTGTAGGAATCGGGCGAATCGTAGAAATTGATGGAACAGTTGTTAGAAAACGCGAATCCAATAGAGCAAGAAGTATTAAGTGCTTAAGATTTAAAACCTCAGGTTAATAATAATTTACCTTCCTAAATAAGTCTTCTTGTTTAGATCTAGCTATTATCTGTTTGAACTAATCAGTCTAGTGATACATTATTTCTTGTTATTTGACTAATAGTCGTAATGTGGGTATGTTTCAACCAAACAATCTCTAATACATGTTTAAATGTTATTTATTTGATTACAAACATTGGTCCAAGGGGCACCAAATACATATTCGCCACACAATAACAATGAGGCCAGTAATAATCATTGATTCGTGTGTGTGTGTGTGTGTGGGGCGAGTCTTGAGATGGAATATTTAAGGAGTTAACTAATTGTCAACTTGTTTAGAAATAAGTCTGTGAGAGCAGAAAGGAAAAGGATGAATAGCAACTGGAAAAGGTTGCCCAGAACAGAGTTGAATGGAGAGTGCTGGTGGGCGGTCTATGCTCCTCCACGAGGGGTAACAGGCGTAAGTAAGTAAACGTCTTTGTCACTTGCACTTAAGTCTTTCACTTGTTTTATTCAAGTTATTGTCAGTTATTACTAACGTAGGAAATAGCATGAGCATAGATCAGTCCAGGTGGCCACTGATTGGTGATTCCCTACTGTATCGTATTTTGAACTAAACATCTTAAGATCTCAATCTTGCTTCGATCTCTACGTCATCAGATTTCGTTAAAACGTGTTTTTCTATTTTACTGTAGTGTGTGCATTGTTTTACTGATAAATTGGACAATTAATCTTTTATGCCTGATATCATTCATATGAATGAAATTATTTATTCCAGTTATCAAACTGTAAAATTTGCATTTTAACATGTTAACTTAGCAAAGACCAGTAATAGCCTTGGAGTTAATTAGTTACAGTATGCTCTTGTCAGCTGAAACAATATGACTTTTCATTTAAACTCATCAATATTTGCTGGATGGAATTTGAAATTAAGAAGTTGTTTATCGGAGTCAGTAGTAATTATGACAAGTAATTTTTTGAATAAATCTTCAATGGCACATGTATGTTATACTGACGGACTAATCAGGTTTAGATACAAAAGGGATCAAGAATAATAAATTTTAATGGATGACTTAAAGGTTCTTTATATTTAAAATCAGGAAACTATCTACATTCGTATCAACTGCATCTTGGCTGGCTGTGGGCGGATCTTACTTCGTCAATGTTGTTTCAGAGTCATCAAAGATCATTTGTACAGTTTGCTAATACTAACATTGAAATATATCAAGCTGAGGTCACCTTCCTATTAAAAACATCTGAAAAATCCATATAGCCCCAGAATGCCGCGGTATGGCCGAGAGTTAGGAAAACCAGCTCTTCCTCTCTAAATACTCGCACATGGCCACGTGCATACAACTACTGTCAGGGAAGTCCTACTCACTGCCTTCTCTCAGTACTGCTGTTGTCTACAAAATTGAGAGGGCGAAAAGCGAATGTCTAATGCTTTAACCAAGTTGATGGATACGGAGTATTCACTTAAGGGAATCGGAAAACCCTGATTCCAAACCAATGATGAACATGGGTCCCAGGATCCTAAGAAAACAAATGGTGTATGTCAGTCTTGAGTGCTGTTAGAGGTATGAGAGCGGTTATCACTTTCCGGTTGCCCACACGGTGGAAGGGTTCCTCTGGAGGTACCTGTAAAGGAAATCGGATTAGAGGTGGTCTTAGTGACCGCAGTGCCCATGGGACAACTGCTTGAGGTCGGTCACACACGACCTTTTTATGGGTAATTTTTGTGTTGGCTCCGTACTTGTTGAGACCTTACTGCTGAAGACGGATATCCGTGGGATAGGGCGAGGTGTACATTTTTAAGGTCGACCTTTTCTAACCCCACCCCTCCTTGTGAGAAGGCAGCATCACTGTCATGCTGGTTGTCTGAAGGAAACACCTTACTGCTGTCACAACTCTCTACAGCCAGCAGTACGACTTCGCCTTCGGACCTTAGGTTTGTTGATTTTAGTTTTACCGTCCTTCAACCGACTTGTCTGACATGGTAGGACCTTGAGTAACAGTTGTTCCAGCCAATATAGCTCGGTTGCTTCATCACGATAGGTAAACCCGACTACCACTTCAAGGTAGCAACAACGTTCGGGAAACAGCGTATGAACCTATTGTTGGTCACTGACTACTACAGAAATGCATCTCCTGACATTGCTCCACTGTCTATCTATTTGGTGCCTTCTTGTATCAACGTTTATGTGAATAATTATCAAATATTTTGTGAAAATTTTCATTCCATCATCATCATCATCATCATCAACAACAACAAAAACCATATAAGGTAATTAAAATTATATTCAGACATTAGACAGATATTTTACTTCAAATTCATAATTATAAAGAATTAAATTGTACTTTTTTTTACCGTTATCGTTGATTATCATCCAATTCACAAGATCAATAAAAGAACAACAACAACAACAAAAGCAAACAAAGAAAAAATTATTAACTAATTTAAATTCAAAGGTAAGTTTTAGTCAAATTAGGTAATTTAAATAATAATTTACTAAGAAACACGAAGCCATAATAATTATTAGGGTAATAAGGCATTACGGTGTTCAATTTGTGCAGGGGTGGGGGATGAGGGTGGGAAAAACACAATGTATAGTTGATAGTTGTTTGCTCCATTCAAACATCATTGTTACAACTTGATGACATATATTATATAATAATAATAAATGGGAATAATATTGCTTATAGACGTAAAAGGAGTAGAATCAGAATACAGTATTATAAATAATGTTAGTGAATATACTTTAATTCTTTGAATAGAAAACAAACAAACAAACGATTGAAAGAAGCATTAATCGGTCAATACAGAAGTACACTTATGTGTGCAATATCTGTGTAACATGCAAATCTGTTCAGTTAACAACTATTAACAATATAAATAATCATCATCATAATAATAGTAAACAGTTGATTTTCTTGTTTAGCAAAGCGAAATACTAACGAAACAAAGAACAATACTGTATGTATAGTGAATACTTTCCAATGGTGAATGTTTATTTTAGTCACTCTTAAAGTCAAAAAAGAAAAAAAAAGAAAAACATGCGAAAAGAAATTTCGGAAAAGCCTAGGGTAAAAGAAAAATAAAACTATGAAGGATTAAAGCAATGCAAATTGTTTTGTAATAGGCATTTGTAAATTAGATGTTTTACTGGTGTGTTTTTTTGGAACCATTCACCTTCCCCCCCTTATATATGTAAATATATATTGGTGTATAATACTTTATTGTAATGATTACATTCATGCAAAGAAATATCTATTATTATTCATTTAAAAGTACAATTATAAGCGTGTAATTATCATCAAATTTGTTATGTTGTCATGAAGGATACTAAATTGGTAGTTGGATAAATTGTAATACAGTTGACTTTTTTTTAAAAAAAAACACAACAACATTTGATTGAATTAGATAACATCAACAGTGAATGGACTTCCTGGTACATGTTGTTCACCCCATTTAATCATAATTAAATGACGACCACGATCACGTACAGTATAACTAATTGAATATTGACCATAACCCATATGTTTGATATTGACTTCTTCACAGGCTACAACTGGTCCAGATACTCCAACATATAGTACATCATGACCTAAAATGTTTTTTTTTTGTTTTTAAGAAAATAAATGACAAGAAAATGTAATGAAAATTTAATTTATGCACAGTGGTTTTAAACATTGTAATACAAGTATCAATCGAAATTCATTTATATCAAAAGGGGTTTTGTGGAAATTGTAGTAATTTCAATAGCTGAGATCATGAGTCAATTGAAGCTAGACACTAGGTCATGGGTTTGAATCCCGAGAGGCGGAATTGTGGATGAGCACTGCTGAGGAGTCTCATAATAAGAAGAAACGGCCGTCCAATTCTTCCAGATTTTCCATGGTGATCTAACTTCAATTGATTCATGATCTCAACTATCGAGATTCATTTGTGTTTGATGATTCACCTTGATTAAGATTTTAATTTAGCTCAACTTAATAAGCTTACTATTTATTGTATCAGATTTCTATTCAAGCTAAGTAAATATGATAAGCTGCTGATCGTTATCATTTAGATAACTATTATCATTCAGTTCTTCAGTCTGGACACCCGGTCAGTATAATAGCACGCATACAAATCAAGTGAATTTTGTGGTGCATATGTATTCGGTGCCCTTTTGTACCAATATTTGTGTTCAGATGAATAAATATCATTGACACTCAATTCATTATAAATTTTTGTGACTCAATTAAGCTCTGTTCACATACATTTATGTTTCATGTAACGTAGTGGTGTACTGAACAAGAACACCAGTGAGGTGAAACGAATGTATTTGGGCACAAAATTACAGAACATCTCACTAAATAGTTAATTCGCAAAATATCAATCCATCGTCTCAAACTTCATTGTTCCTTTTGCAAATATCAGTCCATTGTCTCAGACTTCATCGCTCATGCATTTTCATACCACTTGCGTACCGTTTCCGTTCTTTCCTTATCTATCTTCTACTGAAATACATTCTATGCCTGACCACCGTTATATACTACTGATATGGATATAAGTAACGCACACCAAAGTATTAGTGAGTTATGTAACTATAATCGGTCCTTTTATTTAAATTGTAATATTACAAATCCAGAATACATAATAATACAATCTTATAATGCATAAATGAATCTACATTACATGAGTACATGGATTAGAAATTATAACATACTATTCTGAACAGAAAAGCAACTAGCGTGTTCTACTTTAGATAAAGCAGTATCTATTCACCTAAATTGCTTGCTATTAGGTGTTAATCATTTTATTTTCTAAGCCTTAATAATATATAGGTGTGAATAATGTTTTGCCAAAAGGAGTTAAAACTTATCAATGATCTACTGAGTTATAGTAGATCTTCATCAAAGTTCCTAATGTAACATATATCCATAACAAAAGCTTAAGTGAAAGAAACTTTTCCTGAAAGTCTTATAACCAATGATACGACGTAAAAGAAAACCCTCAGAAATAGCATGCAACACAGTAACACTTTTTTTCATTTAAGCAGTAAGGAATTCATGAAATAACGATAAGCTACCTAGTTCCACCACCTATATGTGTATTGTTGGATGCGCAATATTATGAATTGCTTAAACCGTTACATCCCAATCGCGCTCCACCCACTTTAGTTTAGGAAGTGGGATAATGCCATCAGACCTCATCCTTATAGTGTCGCTCATACCAAAAGGAACTGGTGAGTTACTTAAAAAATTAACTCAATGATGTCAACGTTAAAGCTTCTCCTTGAAGCTTGAAGGCCCTGAATTTAATCTCTAGACGGATGGCAGATACATACCAATAAGGAATTCCATACTACAGTAAAAACGGCTTCCCAATACATCTTGGTTTTTACTTAGAACCTAACTAAAATCAGTTAATGATGTAAACAATAAAAATCATGAGTTCCCAAAAAATATGTTAAACAAAATAAAAATTACATATTTAATGTATCATCCAAATTACCTGCTTGTGATGCATTAACTGTAAATGTATTCGTTTCATTAAGATATGCTTGTTTAAGTCCTGGTCCAGAGCATGTAACACGATCTGGTCTAGATGGACCAAGATTAGAATGTGGTCCATTAATTAAACGTCCTCCTGTTTCTACAACAACATGTGTTGTATCAGTTGTGATTGTATCGTGTACAGCATCTCCTGTAACAATTGCCTATTTAATAAAATATGTTAAATGAACCATCATTGTTCGGTTTTGTTATTGATCAAATATCATGATACCATTTTTTTTCTTGTTATGACGTAACATTATCGTTTACAAGTTTATACAATTCTATCTTTGAAGTTGTTCATACAGATAAATATGATAAAGGTCAAAATTAATCTTCGTGGTTTATTGTAGGTTAAAATGATGATCTGTTAATAAAAGTAGTACTGGTTATCTTTGTTTTTCATCATTAACACAATCATTGAATGTTGAAGAAAACGGTTTATTTTAATATACTATTTGTTAGAAGGGGTTTTGTGGCGATTCTAGTAATTTCAACAGTTGAGATCATGAGTCAATTGAAGCTAGACCACTACTATGGAAAACCTGGAAGCACTGGATGGCTGTTTCGTCCTATTGTGGGACTTCTTAGCAGTGCTCATCCACGACCCCGCCTCGCGGGATTCGAACCTAGGACCTATTAGTTTCACGTTTTCGTTTCGATAAAAGACTATAAAACAGTATGTGGTACTGGGAGACTAGGTATCTTTATTGATAAATTTAAAGATATTATACATATCAGTCAGTCAGTCAGTCAGTAACAACGTAGAACTTCGTACGTACGTACATCAGTTAGAGTTGCCATACCACCTTAACACAGAGATGCAGTTGTAGATTCAAATCCCGTAGTGGTAGAGGCGGTAAGAGTATAAGCAGTAATCGGAATGATTAGGGTTTGGAGATGTTATTTGAAGAGTATAATCCAGTGAAATAAATTTGGAAAGAGAAAAAAAAGACAAGGAGGTTTCAGGAGATTAGAATTTGGGAGAACACAAAGAGTGGATGCACCTGCGTCATTGCAAACGATTTTGAGCCATGTCATTCAGGGTATCTAACCATCAGTTGCTATCATTTCGTAGTCCCCAACCAGGTAGTCTACACCTACCAACATGACTCAATCCACTTGTCAGCGATTTCATGGACTTGTGCCATGTTTTGGTTTGGCCGCCCCTACCTTTCTTCAAATCTACTCCTATGCAGCAAAACATCGCACGTCGAGGCAGTCGGTCGTTGGGCATACGTAACACTTGTCTCAGCCATCTCAACTGATGAAGTTTCACTACTTCATCAATTGATTTGCCATCTTTATCTAGTACCCGTGTCCTAACAACTGTGTTACTTACTCGATGGTCCCAGGATATACGAGCAATGTTTCGAAGACACCTATGATCGAATACTAGTAACCTACGAATATCCTCTACTCTTACAGGCTGTTTTACTACCATTATACATATATTGAGTCTCAATAATGGGATAAAACACTCGTGAAGTGACCAGTGCTATTTTTTTCCTCTTTGATTTCTCATCTTTGTTTATAGTGCTTGATATATTCGGTTGTTAAAATAAAATTTTTTATTGTTTATTATTATTGTGACTTGCATCGGTGAATTTACTTGATACCAAAGTGGAAGGCAGTCATGGATGGTGTAGATTTCAGTGTTTGTCTAGCTTATTAGTTTCAACTGATTAAGTCAGCCAGCTATTCTTATACCATGTTAGGCGTTTGAATTTAGTCGTTAGGAAACTGTGCCACTAAGTTTCGTGCTAGTTGGCACTCATCAGCATGGAGTAAATACAAATGTTTGGTAACCAATGTTCCCTGTAGATTCGAACCCATGTCATTCAGCTTCAAAATCTGCGACATTACTACTAAGCAATGGTTTCCAACTGCAGATCATCATAATACACACAATAGCAAGTCCTTTGGACTAATATCCACATCACGTCTAAGCAATAAAGTAATATAATTTATACAAGTGATCTAGTTACGCAGGATCATAAGGATCAATTATTCATCTTGGAAAGTTTCTAATGGTCTAATGTTGGTCATCTATAACGTTAGATAAATGGATTAATCAAATAAATTATGTCTATCTTCTAACAGAATAATTAAATACTTAGACAAACTGTGAATACTTTGCTAAGATCGGTCAAAACAGTAAACTCAGATGACCATAAATTAATATAATTGTGATGTTTGAGTGACCAGGAAAATTGAGTTATTGAATGAACTTATTGTTATCACAATTGTAGATAAACGTTCTAGGGTTTTCTAAAAACAAAAACATAAATGGTGGTGTTTTTTCATCACTAGATGCAATTTCATGATCATGCCTTTTACTACTCAGCGCCTTTAGATAATCGGGGGTCAGGTATGAACCAAGTTAATTATGAATCTTTTATAATTAAAAAAAGCTTACTTTATATGGTGAACCTATAATATGTTGTGAATCACCATATTTAATACTGATAAGATATTCACCAGGCGATAATGGCAAATAAGTGAAATCGTATCCATCTGACCGTTCAGTACAATTTAGTTGAACTTTACTAGGACCATCCACAGTAACTGATAAAGCACCACTTCCAGCTTGAACAGTATTTACGAAAAATCGATTGCGTTCACCTGAGTAAGATAAGTAGACAAATGATATTAAATTGATGGGTATATGAATAATTGGGTCTTTTTATAGAAAGAGAGAAGGTTATATGAAATTAATTTTTGTTCACGGAAAGTGAGTAAACCTTGGGTCTCTTCAACTTAATTCACATCCATAAACAAAGAATATGTTATTATTTACATGAATGATCTTCACTATATCTTCTGGCTTCAGATATAGAAGGGAATGAAAGAAACGTTTGACAAAAAATACGTTGTTTTCTATATCGTTCTAGATGACGTATAGTGAATATACTAAATAATTTATTAAATCATTAAACCATTAGACTGAATTTTCCAACAGATCTTTACTTCAGTCTTGATTCCTATGGTTTATTATATTCCTTATAGAAATAATAACAGTCCGAATGACGAAAATGGAAATTCTCTGTAGTGTATTTCTTGAAGCCTTATTAGTACCAAATGTTTGTTTTATGAACCAGTAAATCAACTAAATCTAAGATATAAGAATGAGAAATTTAGTCATATTTATTGCAGTAAGGATATCTGAAGCTATTTACCAAGCAGTTTCATTAAGTGCCTTAAATTATTCGGCTCATTCTTGCTATTACTGTAAAACTGATGAAACAGGAAGGTATTTTTTTTATAAAAAAACCATGTTACTACTTACTATATTTAAGTAATGTAAAATATGTGTCAAAACTATGATGTTTAGCTTAGTTCGGTTGGTGATTTCAATAAAACTAAGATAAATTAAGTGGTTGTAAAAAAAACCTCTCCAATAAGAATAAGTTTTTAACCACAGTATCCTTAATGAGTATCAATTCCTGATAAGTGAATATATTTAACATACCAACACGTCCATGAGTCAAACCTTCCCCACTGGCTGTAACATGACCAGTTTCTTCTTGTCCAACTAATACACGGAATGGACTTCCAGGTACTGGACGTTCATCCATTAGTACATGCACCAAATGTGCTCCATTTTCATGAGGTGTAAATCGTACTGCGTGCTGATCAACATCCACTTGGTGTACAAGTGCATCTGACTGTATTCCAGATGGAGCTACTACATATGCTCTCATTCTACCTGTCATTCCCGAGTAATTAACTGTGAATGCTGTTGGACGCCCAATCTATAAAGAAAACAACAGGAACAATAATATATATGAAAAAGTGGAAAATTTTCAACTTGATGGATTGTCCTTAGATTCCATTGATTTTACCAATATAAATCACTGAAACTAAAAGAAAGGTTAAACGTGATACTGGTATTTAGGCGTTGACAACACTGTTGTCCATAACTTCTTTGTAATCGAGGATCCCAAAGCCATTCAAACCGGAAGTCAGGAATCAAGGGGTTCGGATATATATATTTGGAAGATGGTTGATGCGTTGAGATGCGCGGCACGGTGTACCCAGTGAGGATGCCTAATCGAGCGTCATCAGTTAGGTTTATTTACCGCTACACGATTTTTCTCAAGATGTATAAACGGAAAATATTTTAGACTTTCAAACCGTTAAGGTTATTATTTTGTCACTAATTTCTCTTCTGACGTCACAGTGATTACAGTATGTTTACTACACTCCTTTTCGATACATTGATTAATAACTTTTCCAGTTTACTATCAACCTGAAAAAGTGATAAGCACGGTAAAAATCTGTTTTTAAAGAGAGAAAAATATGTCCATAGTTTTGGCCTTGGTAAATTGAGTCTAAAAGGTAGACGTCAATTTGAGATATTATATTTCGTTTCATATGACTAAATTGTCAAATAGAGCTTTTCTGGTTACGAAAATGAAGTCACAAGACTTTATTTGACAACTTGTATGGATTATGTTCTATATATCATTACGTAAAATTTTTGTTGTGAAGAGTTTACTTTATGGTTAACAAGCTTGATAAGACAATAAGTATAACCTTTGTTACAGAAATAACCAATAACATTGTGTTACTAATCATCATTTAATTCCCACATACAATCAGATGGATACCCGTATAGCGAATTTTTTGAGATCGCTGTTTGTTATTTAGATCATAAACCTATTAATTATTAGCAGTAATTCCTAAAAGTCTCCATTCTGAAGCCGTGACCACTTGGGTTCAGCAATATAGGGGTTAAGATAGTTATCTATTGAAGACAATTGTAGATATACATGTAAACCATTAGGGGTGATCCGTAAGACCTGAAAGTCTTGGGTTCAATCTCCAGTGGGATAATGGACTCGCATTTATCTAGAGTCTCATAATAAGATAAAATAGTTGTCTGTTGCGTTCTAATACTTAATGGATCCTTAACTTAGGTCGGTTTGTAATCTCAAAGCCATTCAAATAAATACGTTTTGTACGTTCTAAACCAACATTCAGATGCTTTTTACCACAAAAAGATGATTGGAATGTAAATGTTACACTTCGAAATTTTGCTTTTTATGTAATGAAATAATGACACTTTGACATTTAAGTGAATTTTAGTCTTAAAAGAGATTAGTATATTTAGCAAATAGTTGATTTTAAGTGGGGAGTATAACTACAAGGGGGTAGTTATTAAGAAATATGTTGCTATATAAAAGATTTTCAAGGTTAAAATCATTAGCCTAATTGTCATTATTCTAACATACAGGAATTTTATTACTGTATATATAAAAGTGAGTTGATACACCTGAAATCATACTTGATTTTAATTTGGATATTAGACCAGTGATTAAATTACTGAACTATCGACCTTTGGGATCAATGATCCTAAACTCTCTTCACATATTTCAATTTGGTCAACTCAATAATACCATCAAACTTTAAAAAAAAGAACGATTTATAACTCAAAGCCACGTACGAAAGGTCATTTTTTTAGTGAAGACAATGGTAGATGTGTCGCTCAATTTCGTGGATTAGTTGAAGTTGGACTTTAACTCCGTCGAAATCCAATCAGCTCAGTGGTCTAGTTAGTTAAGCGCTTGGCACGAGACCGGTAGGTCCTGGGTTCGAGTCCTGCGAGGCGGTGGATGCGCACTGCTGAGGAGTCCCACAATAGGACGAAACGGCCTTCCAGTGCTTCCAGGTTTTCCATGGTGGTCTAGCTTCAACTGACTCATGATCTCAACTGTTGAAATTACTACAATCTCCACAAAACCCCTTCTGATACATGTTTGGTTGTAAGCAGCTTGTAGTGACCTACTTTTATCAAGAGAACGCGATTGGTTTAATGGAAACAATTATTATTATAACCAATTGTACTAGTGATTGTTTTACTGTACTTCTTTGTTTAACTGTACTAAAGACATTCTTCCTTCGGTTGATTGTGAACTTACACGCACTTACGTTTGCTCAGTTATTCCGCTTGTACCCTTTCGGTATTCTTTCGACACCACGAGATCGCCAGCAAATATATCTTGCTACAACCTCCAATCGCTTTCTGATATCTGGTACTCAACCTTCTTGTAGTGGTGATCATAGTCAATCTCGACTCGACCCCACAATACAAGCTGATGAGAAACCACAAAATATAATGAATTCATATTATTCTACATCAATATTTGTTCTGGCTTTATTTAAAGGAACTAATTGTATGAAAAAAATTGTTTTTCCGAATTACTTACCGACAGACCACGATCTTGAATACTTGTAATATTTAATAATTTAGTTTCAGGTGTATAGAATGTTCGTTCCATTGCTTCATTTATGATAACACGAAATGGTGAATTCGGTATATGATCATCATTGAAGCGAATAGAGCATAAATATTCACCTGGTTCAGTTACACGATAAGAAACTCCACATGAACCATCTTTCCTATCCTTTAGAAGATACAAGAAAATTGTTATTGAACATATTTTAAAACGATATTGAAAAATTTTTGCAAAGAATAATCTGTTATGTATAAAAACAAAGTTCATGGAAGTTTAGGGTTTTGTGGAGATTATAGAATCCTCATGATTGAACCATATCAGTTGTGTGGGATAGTCATCCATCAGATGCAATGGAAGATGGTCGCATAATATCTCAAATTGACTGACGTTAGAGGTGTACACTATTGAATGCAGGCCTAGTGGTTTAGAGATTAAGAGCTCGGGCAAAAAATCAAAAGTCCCAGATTTGATCCTCTGTGACTGGATCTTGAGTCCGCACTTCTGGGAGTCTCATACTTGGACGAAACAACTCTCCAGGGTTTCCTTTTATCCATTGGTGGTTTAGCTAAAATCTGTTCATGTTGTACCATTGATACGATGCCCTAAGATTAGACCTAACAATGGAGTCTTCACTGATTGGATAATGATTGACCTATAAACTAATCCCCTTCAATAGCTGATGACATTTTACCATGCTTATTTTGTGTTTATGTTCTGTATGTAAGCTAGTAATAAGTCAGCTAAATTCGATGAAGCATGGAAATAGCTTGAAATACATGAGGTGGAAGTCATAGTAATGGATGTATAAAAATGTTTATATAATAGTTTATTTTATCCAACAATCAATATCCACGTATGGATGAGGGTTTTTAGCTCTTAATTAACTCCAGTTGCATAATGACAAGTGAAATATAAGAGTTTATGCAGTGAATCAATCGTGTTACTAATAACAGAATAAAATAAGCCAAGTAAGAAATATGTTTAGAACATGTATATTTCATTCATTTGAATGTTAGGTGACAGATAAACAATAAAAGGTGCTCTGAACAGATAGCCCATCGTAGTTGACAAGACACAGAACCCTTGAATATTATGTGACTTTCATTTTAAAAAGAATATACGAAATACTAGTAAGTGTGTAGACAAGTACGTACTACAATGAGTCCGTGTATTGAAACACTAAAGCTTACAAGGGAATAATTAGCGAATCTAAATCTAAAACATTATACAGAAGAATCAATAGGTTCGAAATAACTGGTCTGCCTTGAAGACAGTATAATTTACGCAAGGATCATTTTAGTCTTTCAATTTCACCGTTGAAATTTCACACGTCAACAACCCGATATCGATTGTCTAACTCACTCCATAATGATCGGCCTAAATTGAAGGAATAAAATGGTAAAAAAACGTGGCTAGGAAAACAAATGTTCGTTTTTTAGCTCAAACAATATTCTAAATCAACAGTGTTCTAATGAGAACTGAAGCCTAGTCAAAAGTCAGACTTCGTAGCATTCTCAACATAACATGTAGTTAGTTTAAATGTTATCTAAAAAGTATCTTAATGAAACGCCCCCCCTCCTCAGTGATCTGGTACGTTCGAAGGTTGGAAGAATCATTTCTCCCTCTCCAAATACTCTTACATGGCCACACCAATACAGTCACTATCAGGGAAGTGCTGCTCACTTTCTTCTCGACGCAAGGATACTTTTTATTGAATTAAGAGGACCAAAAGTGAATGTCTGGTGCTTCAACCGGGATGAAGAATATGGAGGAGCTATCTAGGGAGTAAAAGAACTCTGATTTCAAACCAAATGGTGTACATGGGTTCCATGATCCTGAAGGAACAAATGATTTATGAACCTATTGCTGGTCACTGTGTACCATGGTACTGCATCTTCTTACGTTGCTCAATTGATATCATAATACCTTGATATAAGTATTTCTCTCATATAGTCAAATTATTCACTACCTTACATTTATTATTAATAATAAATTGTATCATAACTAACTTCGAAATTGATTTCAGCTTTACTTGGTCCTTCAATAGCAATTGATAAACCACCTGCACCAGCTTCACGAGTATAAATACTAAAATCATTTAATGAATAAGTTAAACCATTTTGCAATCCTTGACCGGTAGCATGTACTTTATGAGCTCCACCTTCTGTAATAGGACCAACAGTAAATTGAAATGGACTTCCTAGAAAACAAATGAAAAATGATTCACATTGTAGATTGAGAAATATTATTAGTTTTGAATTGACTATAAATAA
Organism: Schistosoma intercalatum; assembly: GCA_944470365.2. Lineage (NCBI taxonomy): Eukaryota > Metazoa > Platyhelminthes > Trematoda > Strigeidida > Schistosomatidae > Schistosoma > Schistosoma intercalatum. Next base: position 39,659,634 of record OX103726.1, read on the forward strand.
ATATACATATATATATGTTTTTTACTTACCAGAAATATGAGATCCTCGATGACGTACTGAAACAGTATGTACACCCATTTCTTGTGGTACAAATTTAATGGTGTAATTCACATCATCCATAGCTAAGACATCACATCGTTGACTTACTCCTGATGGACTAGTTACATTAGCTGTCAAATCACGAATATTTATTCCTGATATATGAAAAAATAATGAAACACGTTTTTAAAAAACAAACGTTATTTTCAAAATAACTAGATCTTAAACGAAGCATTCATAGTATGGAATTGTGATAAATAGATTACGCTTGAAGTGGAATTTCATAATAATTAGTCAATATATAGACATTAACACCCGTGGATGCTGGCTCAATGGTCTAGTTGGTTAAGCGCTTGACGCGGAGCTGATAGGTCCTGCGTTCGAATCCCGCAGGGTGCGGGATCGTGGATGCGCGTTGCTGGGGAGTCCCACACTGGGACGAAACGGCCGTCCAGTGCTTCCAGGTTTTTCATGGTAGTCTAGCTTCAATTGACTCATGATTTCAATCTGTGAACTTTCTAAAATCTTCACAAACCCCTTCTGACAATATATAATCAGTTGACGAGTCTATAATTTATGGATGAACCAATCAGATTTAGGACAACAGGTCTCAGATTTCGGCGCGAAATTCACTCATTCATTTGTTCAAATAGTGTCTTGGTATTTTAGCTGATGTCAGTTCGTGATAAAAACCATAAATCTAAATCCTAACCGTTACCATCAACTGTAAATCATTATCTTAATTCTTCAGACTGCTTTATAACTTTCATTTAGCCCTATTAAGTAGGTAGATACTTTTAAGGTCACCTTGGCATCGCTCAAAAGTCGCCTATAAATTATGGTCTCATCGGTGATCGTTGCTGTGCGCTATTATTGTTAATTCAACTTTTACTTCTCCTTTCTTATTATAACAACTATCTTACAACGAATTTCGATTATGGTTAATTTTGGTTAAGCCTTTTTATTATTATTCTGTATTATATATATCATTTATTCTGATTATTAATCAAAAAGGGGTGTACAAACCAATATATAAATGAGTGTGTTTCCGACAAGACGGGTTGGGAACGCTCATACTTCTGGATAATTCCCCGCTCCAAATTTCAACTACTCTCTCTAGTTAGCGGAGTCGTGACACATCAGAATATCTAGCTTATTGGTCTTTGATTATAGAGTCTTAGTTCCGTTCGCAGACTAGGTGAACTTGTAATCACATTTTGCCAAAGAACTCTGTAATTTTGTAATGAAATACATTTTACTATCCCCATTTGTGTTCTCGTTCATTACAATACTACTGAACAGTTATTTTATTTCTGAATATGTTCTTATTTAGGGTCGGTCGTCGTGACCAATCGTTACTTATTCATTCTTACATTATTTCAAACAAGCAATAACGTAGTCATAAGTAGACAATATTTCTCCTTTGTAACAAAGTTGAAGTAACTTAGAGTAAACAAATAACACACACACACACACACACTTTTTTCAGTCTCTTTAGATAGTCTACTTATTATAATTAGTAATAATGATTTATCATAAAGTTATACATACTCTCTCTCTCCCTCATTTGAGTATTCAAAAATATACAAGAGAACTAATTGAGTTTGGGACCAGAGATTTTAATAATTAAAATCTTAAACAAAGAAAATTCAAGCTGAGGGAAATGGAGGTAAATATGAAAGCTTAGCGTGAATCTAAGTAAAAGAAAAATAGTAGAAAAACATCAGCGAAATTATTGACGTGAGAAAGAATAATCTTTTTTTGTTTTGTTTTGAAAATACTGATTTTCTAGTCAAACTACCTTGTGCTTTTTATAAATAGATAGTTATTTTCAATAGTTGAATTCATGAGTCAATTGGAGATAGACCACCATGGAAAACCTGGAAGCATTGGACGGGCCTGTACGGGAATTTTCAACAGTGCGCATCCACGATCTGACCTTGCGAGCTTTGAACCTAGGATTTATCAGACGCGCGCGCGAGCGTTTAACTTTTGTTGTGAAACAGTAACTCATTGAAGACAATGGTGGACGGTGGCGCAATTTCATGAATTGATTGAAGTTAGACATTAACATCATCGTATACCAGCCAGCTCAGTGATCTAGAGGTTAAGCGTTTGCGTTCGAGATCGATACATCCTGGGTTCGAAGCTCACGGGGGGGGCAGGATTGTGGATGCGTGTTGCTGAGGAGCCACATACGAGGATGAAACGGTCCTCCAGTGCTTCTGGGTTTTCTATGGTGATCTAGCTTCAATTAAGTTATGAATTCAACTACTAAATTATTAAATTACTTCCTGATGAACAAAACTGTTAGGTTCGTTAAGCTTGAATGCTACTGTTGATTCGGCTTATTGGGAACGGAACGAAGTATCAGAGACTCAATAGGCTATTCTGGTCCGTCGTCCCCGACCCAGCTAACTTGATCAACAATAAAAAAATTATGGATAAATAGTTTGATAAATAGTTTTCAAATAATTTCTGATCGACTAAAGTATCACTAGTGTATAGTTTGAGTGTCAAGTAAAGACTTTAGTTTATAATTCCAACAACTGGTGTTTATTACGTCTAAAATCATAGAATATAACTCAGGTATGTATCATATTTTCTCAGTCGATGTTTAACTTCATTCAAGTTGGGTGAATGAGATTTAAAAAAGTGAAACTTAAAACAGATTAGAGCACTACATTACATGAGCTCATAGAATAACATGTCACTAGTTTAATATCTGATTGAAAATATAGGAGTAGAAGAAGTAATAAACTATCCTTATTCTCCACCAATATTATTCTAATTTGGTTTTGTTATTCTTTTTAAACCATTTAATCTAAAAAGTTGGTGAGATATCAATGAGAAGCTTTCTAATTGAACACTTTGTGAACATGGATCATTCATTCAAAATAGATTCAGAATTCAAAAACATCTATCAGGTGAATAAAAACCTAATAAAGAAGCCTTTGTTATACGGTCAAAACAGTTTGAACTATACATACTAAAGCAAATTGTCAAATCAATTTTCTAACACTATTACCACTCATTTTATCCACCTTCTTTATTGACAGTGAGGCTATAATTTATGGACGACCTATGCGTGACGCTAAACTGCCCTTGAGAGTGTCCACTTAAAAACTAGGACTAAATGAGTATTATAAACCTGTGTGAGGAATTAGAATCATGATTTAGAGTTGATGATTAAGGTTAGGAATTATATTTCGGATTTTTCATTACGAACTGACATAAGCTATAATCCCGAAACTCTGTTTATTCAAATAGATGAATGAATTTCGCGCTAAAACCCGAGACCTGTTGTTTTATACCTGATTGGTTCGTCCATAAACTATAGTCTTGCCACATTATGTTCTTCTGTCTACCTTGTTTTGGTGTTGAAAACACAAGCATCTACTTCTATATTAATAAAAATGATCATAGAATAATATGTAAGTTAAGAATTCACAAACAAATCACTGTTGGTTCATTGTACTATAAAATGATTCATTTAGTTTATTATCGATAATTGTTATTTACCTGGAATTTTTAAATTTAATTCACATTGACTGCCTACATATGTTGCATCAGCAAGTTCTCTTTGTCGTGTAATTCTTTCCATCATTCTAAGTGATGGTTCACCACCAATATGAACTACAAAAGGACTGCCTGGTACTGGTTGTTCAGCGTATTTAACATTAATTATATATGTTCCAGGTTCAGTTGGACGATATGTAACCAAACATGTACCATCTTGATTATCATGGCATTCAATATCTGCTTTACTTGGTCCTTCAATTGATAGATTCAAGCCACCGTAGCCTAGGAGTTGTAAAAAAACATCATTTAAGCATTTCATTTGAAAGTTAAATTGTATGTAATGTGTTTAATAGAATACTTTGTCCCGGTTTATTGTTTGTTTATTGCTTCATTTCATATCTACATACAAGTATTTGCCCGTTTGTTATTCACTTTCCTCCCTCTACCTAACACCATCAATTCATTCATTACATAAATTTCCTTGAAAATAACTTGATATCAATTAATTTATTAAACTACTCATTCTTGTACATACATTTTTGAATATCAGTAGTTTATACTTAAAATGTTATTTCGGCGGAATACGGATATATGCTTGACCCGCCTGTATTACTGGTAAAAATTGAAATGTACTTAAACGATCATGATTAGGTTCTTTTCTGAACTAGGATTATCCAGTTGCTCAGAGAGGGAGAGAGAGATAGAAGCAGATCAGGTCAATTTAAACCAGTATCTCAAATTTTGAAGCTCAAACAAACTATGTAATTAGTTTGAGGCATAAAATCTATAGCTCCGAGGCCAATGATGACAACAGAAACTTTTAAATTAAATTATCTACCCTGTAGTGACGGGTATTATGTTAAGACTATATATCTTGTTCTGGCATTCGAACAGCCCATTCTATTCATTCTACTTGAGCCACATTTTGACCTTGTTAATTATTCGCTTATCAATCTTCGCTGTTTTTATGTGAGCGCATGTGTGTGTGCATTTCTTACCGCATTACTCATCACATGTCTGTAACTTACTTTTGTGTAACTATAAATATTGATTAACGCTTGACTAAATAGGAGTTGGCTTACCCTCCATCTCCACTGCGCGTCGTCTCTCTTCTCTCTATTCTGTTCGGTGCATATACAAAATATATGTATTCAAAATTCCATTCTCTTTATTTGACTTATTTAATTCCGTTATTGACTAATACAATTTAAGTCGATGATTATGTACGAGGATAGGCGATAACAAACATTCATACGATTTACTTGGAGTCAGATCTCGTGCCACTAAAGTGGAGAGCCCTTCAACAAACATCATCCGATCTGAATGACGATAAAATAACGGGCCCCATAACCTCAGAGAACACGACTTCTAAAATTTTTATTCTCAGAAGCCATATCCCTAGAGGAAAATTTACTACTTTTCGAGATCTAATAACAACTGTTAAAAAAGATTTTCATCTAGACCATTACACCAAATGTATTCGTAGAACCACCAAAATGGCATCAAGATTGAGTTTGAAGTTTTCTTCATCTCCATCTTGAATTACTTTAAAACATAAATTTTATGGTTCGATTTCTAAATAATCAAAATCGAATGGAGATAACCATTAAAAGTTATTCAGATGATGGCTTAGATAAACTAGTTCACTAATTAGGATACTAATATGGGAGTATTTTATGAGTATTTATGAGTATTTTAACTGTAGGAACTGATGGCAGCTGGAAAACTGTCAAAAACCATAGACCATAAGACTCTCTCTAATACGATACTAGCTACGTTAATAGTGTTTAACTAATAACAAATACTAACGATAATGTATGCTTTTTAAACTAATTATTCTACGTCATGTGAATGGATAATTTTACTACCTGAAATTTCATTGCTAAAGATTCTATTTCATGTCTACAAAAGTTAATAGGATTTCTGGATTTTCTTACTAATAAACAAATTGTTCAAAGACTCTTCAATAGTGAAATCAATCTTGAACTACTTTTACCCCCTAATGATTAACATTTTGTACATTACCTCTGTTACTCCTCGTGAAGGAGCATAGGCCAACCACCAGCATCCTCCATCCAACCCTGTCCTGGCCAGTCCTGTCTAACTCCTTCCAGTTGTTATTCATCCTTTTCATATCTGGTTCTATTTTCCAACGTAATGTGTTCTTTGACCTTCCTCTTTTCTTTTCCCTTCAAGATTCCAAGTTAGGGCTTGGCTCGTGATGTAGTTTAGTGATTTCCGTAATGTACGTCCTATCCATTTCCATCGACCTTTCCTAATTTCATCTTCAGCTGGAAGCTGGTTTGTTCTCTCCCACAATACACTGTTTCTGATGGCATCTGGCCAATGGATGTTGAGTATCTTGCGAAGGCAGCTATTTATAAATACTTGTACCTTCTTGATGGTGGTTGTTGTAGTTCTTCAAGTTTCAGTTCCGTACAGTAGAACCGACTGTCTTGACATTCGTATTGAAGATTCTCACTTTGATATTGGTTGAAAGTTGTTTTGAGTTCCATATGTTCTTCAGTTGTAAGAATGCGACCCTTGCTTTGCCAATCCTCGCCTTGACGTCTGCATCTGAACCTCCTTGTTCATCGATGATGCTTCCCAGGTATGTGAAGGATTCTACATCTTCCAGAGTTTCGCCATCAAGTGTGATTGAGTTGCTGTTCTCCGTGTTGTATTTGAGGACCTTGGTTTTCCCCTTGTGTATGTTGAGGCCTACTGATGCAGAGACTGCTGCCACACTGGCTGTCTTTGTCTGCATCTGTTCGTGTGTATGGGATAGGAGGACTAAGTCATCTGCTAAGTCCAAATCGTCTAATTGCTTTTGAGCTGTCCATTGTATTCCATGTTTTCCTTCAGATGTCGAGGTCCTCATAATCCAGTCGACCATCAGAAGAAAGAGGAAGGGAGAGAGTAAACAGCCTTGTCTGACTCCGGTCCTTATTTGAACTGCATCTGTCAGCTGTCCTCCATGAACTACTTTGCACTGTAGTCCGTCGTATGAGTTCCGGATAATGTTGACAATCTTCCCAAGAATTCCGTAGTGTCGAGGAAGTTTCCATAACGTCCTCCTATCTACACTGTCAAATGCTTTTTCATAATCACTCAACTGATTGTTCAACGATGATCCGTAGTGTTGCAGTTCGGTCTGTGGACGACCGATCCTTACGGAATCCAGATTGTTGATCTCGAAGTTGGGCGTCCACTGCATCCTTCATCCGGTTCAGCAACAATCTGTTGAAGACTTTCCTTAGTATTGACAGTAGTGTAATGCCTCTGTAGTTTTCACATTTGCTCAGATCTCCTTTCTTTGGAATCTTGATGAGGTGTCCTTCTTTCCAGTCCATCGGCATTTGTTCCTCCTCCCAAATCTTCTTGAATAGAACGTGAAGTATGTTTGTAGTTACTTCAATGTCTGACTTCAGTGCTTTAGCTGGTATATTGTCGAGTCCTGCTGCTTTCCTGCTCATCACATGTCTGATGGCCATTCTGATTTCTTCCATCGTCGGTGAATTGACATCTATAGGAAGATCCGTGTGTACTGCTTCGATGCCCGGTGGATTCATTGGAGCCGGCCTATTCAGGAGTTCCTCGAAGTATTCTACCCATCTGTTACGCTGTTGTTGAATTTCAGTGATTGGCTTGCCTTCTTTGTCCTTGACCGGTCTCTCTGGTTTACTGTACTTCCCTGCTATTTTCTTCATTGTTTCGTAAAGTTGTTTCATATTTCCTTCCCTTGCAGCCTTTTCCGCCGTCGTTATTAATTCTTCCACGTATTTCTTCTTGTCGGCTCTAATGCTTTTCTTCACTTGCTTGTTTACTTCTATGTATTCAGCTTGTGCTTGGACTTTCTCTGCTCTTGTTCCGCTGTTGTCAATTGCTGTCTTCTTTTTCTTCCTTTCTTTCATCCTGTCCAGTGTTTCTATATAGATCCATTCCTTATGATGATGGGGGCCCACAACCACTTGACTAGTTGAAGTTAATGCTTCTTTGATACCTTTCCAGTTGTCCTCCATAGTAGTTTCTTCTTCCCTCAATAGATCTTGTAAGGCTTGGAACCTGTTGTTGAGAGCTATCTTGTTGAATTCTTTGAATTTGTTAGTTTCTCGAAGGAAGGCTGTATTGAACCTTTGTAGTGCTGTTTGTCCAGTTGTCCAGTTCTTCGTTAGCTTCAGTTGCAAATTGGCCACAACTAGGTGGTGATCTGAAGCTATGCCAGCTCCTCTCCTGGTTCTCACATCTTCCATTGTCCTTCAGAACTTTTTATTGATGGAGATATGATCTATCTGGTTCTCTGTGGTGTGGTGCGGTGTGATCCATGTAGCCTTGTGTATACGTTTGTGTGGAAATATTGTGCTACCTGTGACCAATTTGTTGAATGCCCACAGATTTGCAAATCTTTCCCCGTTTTCTTTCCTCTCACCCCGTCCATGTCGTCCCATGATATCTTCATATCCGGTCTTGTCTATTCCGACTTTGGCGTTTAGATCTCCCATCAGAATGGTGAGGTCCTTTCTTGAGCATTTCTCTATGATTGATTGCAGCTGCTCATAGAATTGATATTTAATGTCGTCGTTGCTATTATTGGTGGGTGCATAACATTGAATAATATTCATTGTGATCCCCTCCTTCTTTATCTTGAATGATGCTTTGATGATTCTGGATCCGTGAGAATCCCATCCCACAAGTGCATTTCGTGCTACTTTGGACAGCATAAGAGCGACTCCCTGAGTGTGTGGAGCATTGTCCTCTTCGTGGCCGGAGTATAGCAGCACCTCTCTCGTGTTTAGCCTTTGTTGTTCAGTTTGGGTCCAATGGGTTTCGCTGATTACCAGTATTGCCAAGTTGTATCTCCTCATTTCCGTTGCTATTTGACTGGTCTTCTCGGTCTCCTACATTGTTCGGACGTTCCATGTACCTATTAATGAAGACCTTCTAACTCCAAGGATGGACAGAGTTTAATCGGTTTGAATTATTTTTTTGGTTAGCATTTTTTAGCGAGTTAGTTTTGTACGGGATGGAGTTGCTAACCCCATGCCCAACGCTCCTCCTTTAGTCAGGTTTGGAATCGGCAGTAACTGTAGAAGAGCTACAGGCGGAGTTCCTTATGATTAAACTCAACATTATTTATAATATAATTGTGTGTGGATAACTTTTCACGCAAACAAACTTGGTAAATCTGTATACTAAATGAAGTTTATACAATTTCTGTAATTAGAATATCCAAATTGCTTGGTAACTTTGCTTGGAGCCCCTCTGGAGCTACTTCCGGTCCCAAACCCGGATAAAAAAGAAGGGTTGGGCATGGGGTTAGCGACCCCATCCTGTAGAAAGCTAAATTGCTAAAAAACGCTAAGTAAATTACTTTATAATTAGTCAATAAATAGCAAATTATTAAAAAAATAAACTCAACTAATATTCTATCAATTAAGTTGCAATGTAGCTACTAGACTAACTGACTATAAATTGAAGCGCACCTTGTTTAATAAAACATAATCAAAGGATGAAGTAATGGATCTTGAATCAGTAGTTCAAACATATAGTGTTCAGTAAGAGATTTGTAAGCTACGAGTTTAGTTCACTTATGAAATTGTTGTTCAATGTTAAATAGTTCTAAAGTAACGACATAATCGTTTGTTACACACACACACACACACACTCCCCGTATACATATACAAAGTGAGAGTAAATTTGAACGAAAAAAACATTTATTTAATTATCAATAACCGAATACATTTTTAATAATAAACTTACCAGCATTTCTTGTATCCACAGTGAATTGACAATTTTGATTTGCCATACCTTCTCTTAATCCATTTCCATAAATACGAACTTTCGATGCATTACCAATTTCATTTTCACCAACATAAATTTTAAATGGACTATTAGCAATATGTCGACCATTACGGAATACATTAACAAAATGTTCACCAATTTCATGAGGTGTAAATGAAATACCTAAGATATAAGAATTATAAATTATTTATAAATAGTTAAGATTATGAGAATCTAAGGTTTGTTGAAGTTCTTTCATATGACAAGTTTATAGTGACTGAGGAAAAAAAAACATCTTTCAAATCAGAAATCATTGAATTATTGTAGACTTTTGTCTGTTACTTTTCACAATTGATTGATCACTGGGTGGTGATCAATGTCATATATGTCATATCTTTCTTATTGTAGATAGAATGCTATCGATCAAGTTGCAATGTGGCCACCAATCTAGGTGACTCTACATTGCGTGCACTATGTCTGGATAAGATGGTGATTGTAGGTAGTCAACGGGAAACGCTGGATCTAAGTTTCGTGCTACTTGGCACTTGTCAGCAAGGTGTGCCTGTAATCTTGAAGGAATTGATGCTCCCCGTGCCACTCAGTTTCACGGTCAGCGACGTTACCACTGGGCTATCCAGGCCACGATCGACCTTGTTGACAAGTGCCAAGTAGTACGAAATCTAGGGTTAGGGTTTCCTGTTGAATACCTTCAACAACCATCTTGTCGGTTACTTTTATTTGTGATGAATAAATTAGTAGTGGTTTGAGTATATTTTAGATAAATCTGAAGACTACTATCGCATTATAATTTCATATATACTCATTTAAGATATTTAATATATTTAAACTTGTTTTGATAAAGAGGAACGATATCTTTTGAATAGGGATAAGTTTTTTGAAACAATGAACTGGGTATATAGATATGATTAACAAGGTTTTACTTGGTAATTTCGAATAAATTGAGCATTGGTTAGATTGTTATAAATAAGATAATATATTTGAAGTATCCCAGTGAGTATAAAAATTAGATTTTCTGACGTTTCGCGACTTTGTATAAGCTACTTCTTCAGAGAATAAATAGCCAAATCAAAATTAATCCGAGTTTAAATAGTACAAAGGAACAATACAAGAATATTATGTTTTTTAATTGAAGAAGTGGCTTACACTGAGTCATGAAACATCAGAAAATCTCATTTTTCTACTCATTAGGATATCTACAAATATAATACTTTTATTTTTAATGAACTGGGTACTCCTGTTTTACTTACACTATCAGTTTGGAAAATTTAAAATTATTCTTTTATCAACAAGTCAATTTGTAAGTAAAACATTTCAATGGTTGAGATTATGAATCAATTGATGCTAGACCACCATGGAAAACCTGGAAGCACTGGACAGCAGTTTCGTTCTATCGTAAAACTCCTCATCAGTGAGCATTCACGATCCCACCTAACGAGATTCAAACCCAAGATCTATCTGTCTCGCGTGTGAGCGCCTAATCACTAGAGCCATTTGACATCCAACGGTGTTAATATCTAACTTCAACTAATCCACGACATTGTGCAATACATCCACTATTGTCATCAGTCAGTTACTATTTCACAACAGACTTGGTTGAACTCTACTGGTCACTGCTTCGTACTAGAACTCCAAGAAATACCTCTTGAAGCCAGTCACTAATGAGTATATGTGAATATTATAGTAATTTCAATGGTTAACAACATAAGTGCAATTTCAGTAAAATAATTAAAGGAATAGTATTATCCAACACGAAAATAGAAACTAACTGTTTTACTGAAAACGATAGTAACAATTAAAGTTGTTGTTGTTTTTTTCTTCCCAAATTTCTGTCTTATTTACTCATTTAAGATGAACATAGTAACCGTTTCTTATATTAAAAATGATTAGTATTGTCATTTTAAATGTTACATAACAATTTAATAAACCGACAATTTGAAAACAAAAACAAAAGCAAAACCAAAAAAACGAAGAAAAAAAAAGGAACTGAGAAAAACTAAAGTCTATTTTGAGTATTTATATGCTTAGTGATAAAATTTTGTTACATTTTCCATTAACTTTTTACAAAACACATTTCAAATTGAAATTTAAACTTATTTTATGTCTTGTAGTTAAGAATGTAAAATTCTTATTGCGGTTTATTTAAATAGTCAGACATTTCATTTGAACATTATTTATAATTATTTATTCATTTAATAGTTAGAAGCACTAGATGGCGATTTCATCGTATGTACGATCCTGCTCATGAGGTTTGAACCAAGGATCTACCGGTTTCACACACAAACACTTAACCTTTAGACCATTGAGCTGGTATTCAACGGTGTTAATGTCTAACTTCAATCAAGTCATTTTTAATAGAGCTATTGTTCATTGAATATGTGGGATTCACCTGAAAATAAATGATAATCGTTTAGGCGGTCAGATGTTTTCTCTAAATTGCTGTTAGAATTATTATTAAGAATAAACATGCTACTAATGTATGAAATTCAGTAGTTCAGGATTTCAAGGCTTTGAATTTTTCACCTCCTCGAAGTCGATATGTAATGTAACCAAAAAGATGACAACTATTTAATCAGTGTTCTATTATTAAGAATATTTACCTACAAATATTCAGTCATTTGCCCTGAACAATCCAGCCTTAACATTGATGAAATCACTATGGTTAGAAAAGCATTTTTAACAGTTTACAGTCACAGTTCCAGTGGAGGAAGAAATCAGGAAGAACTGCTGGAAGTGGATAAAACACATATTGAGGAAAGTAACCAACTGCGTCACAAGGCAAGGCCTCACATAGAATCCTCAAGGCCAAAGGAAAAGAGGAAGACCAAAGAACACATTATGCCAGACATGGGAACAATGAACAAAAGTAGGATAGAACTAGAAAGGAAGGCTCTGGACAGAGTGTGTAGGAGGATGCTGGTGGGCGACCTATGTTCCATTGAGAGTAACAGGCGTTAGTAAGTAAGTAGGTAAGCAACAGTCAAAGTTCAAAAATATTTGGTGTTGTGGATTCAAGTGAACGGGCTAGGCGAACATAGGACCAATAAGGACGTTAGACTGCTCATACTGGTCGAACGTCATTGGTTTTGGCACAGTGCGAAGATTGTATAAGTCGTATTTTGATTGGTAGATAAATCACGTGATAAAAAGCCGGACATAAAGTCATAACAGTTATGTATAAGAATTTTCATTAATCACAGTGTTTCAATTTACCTAGATGTCCGTTTGGTAGTCTTTTTAATGTTGATGGTTGTTCAAGTCCAGATGGGCTACGAACGGTTGCAACAAGATTATAAATATCTGTTTCTGTAATACGCAATGGCATTTCACTGGTGGTACCGACACAAACTTGATTAAATCTGCGTGATTCACCTGTAAAGCAAAAAACGAGAGGTTTTTCAATGTAATATGTAACATAAATTATATGTTATTTTTCATTGGTACAAAGCAGTTGTAAGATTAAAATACTGGTGACTCAAAACAATACTTAGGTTATTAAAGTTCGTTTAGAAAAAAATGGGATCAAACAGTCTTGTCTCCTCCGAAGTATTCCAGAATCGCAGCAATATATTTATCTTGGTGACTGAATTGCAGTCCAGAATTACTATTTAATCTGTAGGTGCACTAACATGGTACAGGTTCTATCTCATTGATATACGTGATACAAACAGTTGTTCGAAAGGCCTCAGAACCTCCAGGTAGAAAATAGAATTCTGTGTTTATCCTTAATTAATAATATTGAATTTCCTTAAAAAATACATTTCAAACCCAAATTATGCTTTTTTCGATCACTTCTTTGATTTATTTGAGTCCCACAAACTACTAATAATGAGATAGAGCGAACCTCTAGCTACAGAATGAATAATCAGAACCATTTTATATAAAAACTACATTAAGGTACGGATCCTCTTTAAACTAACGAATGTTAGGTTCGACTTCATTTTGCTCAGAGAGCTTTAATAATATCGTTATTTGAGTAATCCAAATGTTTCATTATATATATGTGCTTAGTATTAGCTTCTTCTTGTAAGTCATAATAGCCTATGAAAAGATTAGATCCATGAAATTGTATAACCTCACCAGTGACATTTTATGATGAAATTCATTGATATTCAGGTTGCTAGTTGAAATGACAAACATTACACTATTTGGATTAAATTTTGTTCACATAATGTCGTAGTTGGAAGAGACGAAACTGATGAAAACTGTACATGATAAACAGAAAAAAGTACTATATACTTCTTCTAGGGTTTGAACCAACTCTACCCAAAGTTAAGTTTAAAGTACGCTTAAAGTATGTTCATGTATTTGTTTATGAACGGTTTATAATTTTATCATATTTTTTTCTTATTACTGATAGAAGTATGTCAACCAAGAAGGATAATATAACGATTAGGTATATTGATGAGATCGTGTGAACGAAAATACAATAGGAAGATAATGAATAATTAAAGAGATTGTTCCATATCCTTATGTCACAGATACACAGGTAAGTCACAAGACAATATCTAATTTGTTTCCGTATATAATCATAATCTTAATAGATTTGCAACACATTTTGAATACCAGTATAGGGTTGTGGAGATTGTTGAGTTTAGATTGATATAATGAATGGATGAATGTCAAACCGTCATTGAAAACCTGGAAACAATTGACGGTCATCTCGTCCTAATATGGGACTCCTCAGTAGTGCACATCCACGTTCCCACATATAGAGTTCTAGTGGAAAGCCGTAACCACTGGAGATCAACCAGGTTTGTTGTGAGATATCAGCTCACTGAAGACAATGGTATACGGTGGCGCAACTTCGTGGATTGGTTGAAGTTAGACATTAACACCACTGGGTGCCGGCTCAGTGGTCTAATGGTTGAGTGCTCGCGGGCGAAGCCAGTAGGTCCCGGGTTCGGATCCCGCGATGTGCGGGGTCGTGGATGCGCACTGTTTAGGAGTCCCACAGAAGGACGAGACGGCCGTCCAGTGCTTCCAGGTTTTCCATGGTGGTCTAGCATCAACTGACTCATGATTTCAATCTGTGAAAATTTGTAAAATCTCCACAAACCCCTTCTGATAAATGACTTTTGTTAATTAATCTTAAAACATAATAAATTGTCTAATTATTCAAATCATGTGGCAGAAATATGTATCGAAATCATTATAAATTTGTATATTATCAACCAACTGTCTTAAATGTCAATATCTAGTTAAGCCACTTTTTATCATTCATTTATTCAAGTGACTGCTTATTTTTGATCAGTTATTTCAGTAATTATCAGTATGGGTTTTGTGGAGAGTTTTAGGAATTTCACTTGTTGAAATCATGAGTCATTTGATGCTAGACCACCATGGAAAACCTGGAAGCACTGGACGACCGTTTCGTCCTACTGTGGGACTCCTGAACAGTGCGCACCCACGATCCCGCACCCCGCGAGATTCGAACCTAGGACCTATCAGTCTTGCGCCAGGCGCTTAACCAACTAGACCACTGAGCCGGTATCCAACGGTGTTAAAGTCTAGCTTCAATTGATTCACGATTTGAACAAGTGATATTTCAGTAATTAGCAACAATGAATAACTTGACAAATATCTTAATACAAATACAAATTATGACTATTTTAACATACCGGTTATATGTGCTGTGAATGGTGAACCAGGTATATGATTCTCCATGAATTTAATCGATATTGTATATTCACCAGGTACTAGTGGTAAATAGCTTACACTACAAGTACCATTTTTATTATCATCACATTGAATATCGGCTTTGGATGGTCCTTCAACGGAAAGTGACAATCCACCTTGAAATCCCCCAGAAAAAATTGAAAACAGAAAATATTATTAAGTTAAATTTAATGAAAACGGTTTTTGATACTTACCGAGAAGGTATTTTTGACAAAAAACAAAGGGGAGTAACCAAGTTCCCAGAAATAAATGATATTTAACAAAACGGCTACTGTTATTCCTATCACAAAGTGACCTAAGTTCTGAAACCATTCAAAACCAAAATGCACTGGACATCTGTTCCTTTTTAGTGTGAGATTATACCTCATTAGTGTCAACTAAGGATCGGACTTAGGAACTACAGATAACTTTGTGAGAACTTGAATCTTAGACCATTGAGTAAGAATTCATTGATTTATCTGTGTGACGTCCATCAATTCGATTTATTTAGAAACTATCTTCTATTACATCTAGTGGATAACTGAAAACTGATGATCTTGCAGAAATATAGTTTTGTGTATTACCTCAGTTATTTGCCAAGTGCAGTAGATGAAATAGCTAATTATTATGCATTCTTATTTAACAATTTCGTTTAAACACTTTCTTAAGGGGAATTATTAACAAAACCAAGCTAAATACCGTAAAATCACCAAATATTTATTTAAAATAATAACTACAAGGAGAAAAATAAAGGAAGGTGACAAATTGGGGAGGCCATTATTCTCGATATGTTATTATGCATAGTTGGGTTATACATTACCTTTATCACTTTGATCTATAAATTGTATCCATGTCTTAATCTATTCTCAAATCATTGTAATTTAATCATGAGTTTTCTATCTTGTGCTCTAACTGCCTTATTTTGGCACATCATATTTTCATATTTATCGTGAGTCGTAGTCCAATATCTCTTATATTTGATCGTGCATTTGTTTAAGTTAGATTGAGTTCGAATATAGAGGTTTATATTGCAGTTGTCTCCTCTCTTCTATGAATAGCCAATCAGTGTCCGCGTAGCTGATCTTTATTCGGAGTAAAGAATAGTCATTTGCTCTCTGGTCTAATTAGTCATCGATGGACTTTTCGCATTTGACTTCTGAAGGTTATGTTAAGTAGATGTTAACTAGTTCTGAGAAATATTTTACTTACTGACAAGACCAAAGTCATCATACGTATAAAATAGGAAAAAGTGTATTTTATTTTAAGAAGTAAATCCATTTATTAGGTAATGAAGATTAAAAACTGCTTTTTAAGAGAATGTAACTTTACTGTACTTTGTAAGTTTGGAACAGTACACAATTACTAAGCGATCAAAATGGTGAACTTGATATTTTGCATTAGAACTAGATACTATTCAACTAGTGTATCGTTACTTGTAATAGCCGTCTCTATCGATAACCATCAATGGTGTGTAATTGTTGTCATTTATGACTTGCTAAAGTTTCCTGGTCAATGCTACTTATTTGAACATGAGAACATTCACATTGAAAAGCAAGTCATTAATAACTAGTGAATCAAATCTCCATAAACGTCTCATACCATTTTGTATCATTCTTGTTTTACGTATATTCCGTGTTATTAAAATATCACTTTCATTAAGGTTGTATATTTTTCTCATAGATTGGAATATAATGGGCCTGTAAAATTCTTTATTACACTTATTATGTCTATGGCCTATTTGTCATTTCTTTACTTTTATGATATAATCTTCATCTGCTGTCCATTCATATATGGTTGATTCATAAAAATATGGCATTTGAAAATAAAGTGACTTGATCGATAGCACTGAAAACAGTTTTAGACATTAGGGTAAAATAAAATTTCAGTGAGAAATTGTTATTTGCAGAATATAAAGTTAAATTATACTCGCCCCCGAATGGCCTTGTACGGCCGAGGGTGGGGAGAGTCAGTCCTCCCCTCTCCAAATACACACGGCCACATCAATACAGCCACTAACAGGGAAGTCCTACTTACTTCCTTCTCGAGGCGGGGATGTTGTTTAATAAATTGAGAGGACGAAAACCGAATATTCGGTGCTTTAATTGGGTTAGTGAATATGGAGGATACATTTAGGGGAGTTGGATAACCCTGATTACAAACCAATGGTGCACATGGGTTCCAGGATCCTGAGGGAACAGATGACGTATGCACCTATTATTGGTCACCATGTACCATGCGACTGCATCTCCTTACGTTGCTCCACTGCATTGTGGATTAGACCTTTATGTCAAAGGTTTGGGGAATAGCCCCCCAAGAAAATCACTTTTTTCGGTTTGGGCGCTCGAACAGTATTCCAGTTCTCGCACACATCGAATGATTTGTGTGGCGCATACATATTTGGTTCCTCCTTGTACCAATACTTATGTGTTTAAATAATAGTAATAAATAATAATATGTCCCATCCAAATAAATGATTAAGTTAACGACTGTAGAAATACAGAAAATAAATATATTTAATCATATACATAGTTCCGCTTTATAAACAATGGTATTCATTGCAATAGATTCCCTTTAGATTCTACGGTTCAATGTCCACGTTAACAATCCGAAAACTGATCAGGTTTAGGGCAAGGAGTTAGACGTAATACAACCAGTGATATGTTAATACTAAAATTAGGTAATGCAATTCAAAGTACTTTTAATGCTGGAAAACTACAATGAATGTTTACTACCTGTCCAGTGGTCACTTAGAAACAAGCTACCTCTTTCTGTACCAATCAGTTTAGCTGTTTTTGTGTAGCAAGTTATATTGACCAATGTTCTAGGGATTTGTATTTTCGTACTCATAAACCCCTCCCACCGTGGTTAAGCGTAGGTATAGGTAAAACTACTAATAGTTCAATTCCAGCTCATTTAGTGCAAAAAGATCATACACCCAATATGAATCAGTCATTTACAGTAATCTATTGTGTTAAAAACTTGGCTTATGCATATATAGCCTTGCTCTTTGCGTTTTCATAACTTATTTGATCATATTCACATATTATTACTATTGTTATTATAATATGAAGGGGTTTGTGGAGATTTTAGAAAATTCACAGATTGAAATCGTGAGTCAATTGAGGTTAGACAACCATGGAAAACGCACTTAGTTAATATTTCATATGAGCCATTTCAATGCTAATAATTTTCTGTATGATTAAGCGTTCGCGAGCGAAACCGAAGGTCATCGGTTCGATTCCCTGTGGTAGGGTCGTGGATGCACACTGCTAAAGAGTCCCATACTAGGACGAAATGGCTTTTCAGTGTTTGTCTCTTAGTTCAGTCTTAAATTTACCTTTCACATAACCACCTTTTTGGATTCTTGATTCAGCTGTAGAACCTAAAGAGAATTTATTGGAAATAATTTTTTTCGTTCATGTATCGATGTTTTTAGTACGATGGGAATTTTTCGGAGAGTATTGGTATCTGAATTTTAGAAGCATTTATTCTGAAAGCGTCTCTTCGACTTCCTTTTTAAGCGATTGTGTTTTCCGTTGTTCGGGTTGCGGTCTTTACATGATCAGTATCTAGCAGTGAAATTCAGGAAGCGTGTTCCATCCTATTTGGAATTCATCAGCTGGATGTACATCCAATTCAATGCTGATATTCAAATTGGGATTCGAACTCAGTACTTTTCGTTTTAAATGCCGAGGCTTTATTCGTTGACCTACTGAGTTCATATGAACGCTAGATTGTGAAACGGGTTCCACTGTTAGCTATTATCCGACTTAATAAAACCGTGAGAAATAAAACGTGAAATTGTGCTTCAAAGAGAAAAGTGGTTAGTAATGGTGCATTGTTTCAGTGATCAATTAAAAGGAAAAAAAACATAAACCATTCACCATTCATCATCAAGCTTACACACAGTACTAACTGTCATCTGATGTATTTGTTGCTCCTTCATTAATGGGTGGGGATAAGTATATATCCAATTGAAATTCAGTTACATATGGGAACGAACCAATGATTTCATATTCGTTGCAATCTATTGTAATTAGAATGAACGTTTTTATAGAAACGAGTAATTAACAGTTTTATTTTTATTGGTCGTATACATCACGAACTGGGATTAGGCATTTAACCATTTGTAACCAGCTAGCACTGAAAAGATATTTCATCCTATTTCGGCACTTCTTAGCAGTGGGCCAAAACGGTTCTCTTTGAATAAACTCAGAACATCTGTGCTCTCCTGAGAGCAAATTTCTTTTGGACAATCAAGTTGGACGCAATAGCCCATAAATTCAGCACCAATCTATTCATACTAGTACCAACAACTATCTTACTTCCGTCACAGTTCAACCCAGTCAATAATTATTGAAATAAATAATTTCATTATTTACCTGCTCCAGCATCGCGTGTAATTAAAGTGAAATTTGCTGGTTCTCCAGCACGACCACAAGATAATCCTGGTCCATAAGCTGTAACAATTCCAGATCCAACAGCTTCAACATAGAATCTGAAAGGACTACCTGGTATTGGTTGACCATTATAAGTTATTTCTAATTCATGCAGCCCAGGTTCATTTGGTTGAAATTGTGCTGTCACTGTTCCATCACCATTATCCAGTAAAGTTGGATGTAAAATTCGACCACTTGGTGTACGAACCAAACCTAATATGTTATTTTGATAAAAAAAGATGGTTTTTGTCTTTTAGTTATTTTGACAAAACCATCAGGCTTCTATATATTCATTATATTACATCTCCTATCACTTTTTGAGTTGTCGAGTTTATTTGGTATGTATTACCATTTTGATTATGTAATCACTACTACTATTTAAATAAGATAGTGCTTTAATCCTAAATAATATCATTGGGTGCTCATAAGTAAGATATATAGTAGGCTCATATTAGAACGTACAACCAAGCAGGCGTAATCTTTTATAAACTGGTACAATGCCCAACGCTAAATCCAGCTATTAATTTTATCTTTATCGTTGGACTTTATAACAGTTCAAACAAGAATAGGTTTGAGTGAGTGTATGCTCTGGAGGAATGATGTGAGGATGCTACAAACGCTCACCAAAACTGTTTCACTGTTATCTATGCTTCTTCTCTAGAATTAAATTAAATAAGTAATCAGTCACCGGCGATTCCTAGGTCATATAAAAATTAGGATTGATCGTAAGTAACGTTTTTACGATAACAGAAATCAGTCATTTATAGTTAGTCAAGTATCAAGTCAAAATTGATTAATTTTGAAAATGATTTTCGCAAGACAATGACATCAACTGAAGTAGCCTCTAAAGACCAGTGAGCAGTGGATATCTGTTTTATCGTTATCTAGGACTTTAAAAATTCAGATACGATCTCACACGTGACGAAACTCAGGACCTTTAGGTCACACTGACAGAACGACGAAT
Source organism: Schistosoma intercalatum (assembly GCA_944470365.2). Classification (NCBI taxonomy): domain Eukaryota; kingdom Metazoa; phylum Platyhelminthes; class Trematoda; order Strigeidida; family Schistosomatidae; genus Schistosoma; species Schistosoma intercalatum. The sequence continues at coordinate 39,680,055 of OX103726.1, forward strand.
TTGTGTACCGATTTATCTTAAACTGTTCTATATTAAAAGATCTTACAACAATCAGTTGAAAAGGCATCAAATCTTTATTCTAGTACTGGTTAGTTGATTTTTTTCATTTGTTAGTATGAGGCAGATAGATGAATAATTTCGGTTCCATGACCTAAACATTCCTTCTATCATTTGGCACGTCTCAGATCAAGCTCAGACATTTAAGTTAAGTTTTCATATAACATCACCGAGTGACCAACCCTGAGGTTAGCCGTAAAGTATTAAGAAGAGATTGGAAATCGGTTGATGAACTAATTATTCTTCATCAGTGGGAGTGTTTGGGACACTTTTTGACCATGCTCAGGTACCGCCTACCTGAAATGGTAATGGTGACTGGTGTATGTGCATAGGAGAAGAAATCCAAGGAAGACCAAACAAAGAATTAACGTCAGTTCATGCAATCAATGACAACTGAACTGAACCATGTAGACAAGTTCAGACTTCTTGGTTAGGGTTCACGCAATTAGTATCATTAGTGATAGGAGACGTCGAATCACACGGCTCAGATGCACCTACTGTTTGTCGTACCTTAGATCATGAGTCCAAAAACCGCCTTCTACTTCTTTTTTTTCTACATTTAATCTTTTCTACTACTGCTGATATAGTCACTCCTTCTGCTCTAGGATTTTTCTTGATAGCTTAATCTCGCTGTACTGATATGTGGTGTGGTAATTCGAAATGATGCACATATGTGCCAGGTTCTACGTTCCACATAACTGACAGACTTCTATAGGGCTAATCATCTGCAAGTATCTTGACAGAAAGTGGGTGATAATGTTTAGTACCTTGAGCATTCAGTTTTTAGTGACTAAAACACACATTTGTAACTCGTCCCATCTAATTTGTCTCAGAAATCATGATAGTATCAATAATCATTAGTTCATATCCTAATAAATCAGTTTGTGAATCAGTTTTATTCTGGTTGTTAGATTCGTAAATTGGGAACGTTAAACAAGTATTACCCAGATACTCTGAATATCAATTCTGTATGTAATAAATACGTTAGTATATATACTTCACTATATACTCATTTCAATATATTGGAATAGTTAGGTACCGAAAAGAGTAATACAATACCACATTCTTACCTTCCACATGACTAAATGTTGGGCCAACAGGTAGTTTAAAATCAACTGGATGATATCCTGTTGTAATTGTTGAAGACTGAACAGACTGTACAGATTGTACAGTTACATGCTGTACTCTTTGATCCTAGAAATTTTGGTATAAAAGGAAATGTACAGTAAATGATATGTCATTCCAATGACATTAGTAAATTACATTGATTTAACCATTGTCTTTAGTGTTTAAAGATAATTCAGTGAAAAGATATGTGCATCTATATCAATCCAGAAACTGTATTATTAATCTCTGGAAACTGACACCTTTCCTGTGATTCAAACCTATGTAATTCAAAAACGTCGATTGGAGGTGTTATATATAAACTTTTGGTTTCTACCTGTTCAATAATTTGTGATAAGTGTAACCGATTAGATAATAAAACTTCCCATTATTCAAAAAGCAATAATTGGTATTCAGTTTAACTTTCATGAGGATAGTTTCCATATTACCTTTTCTAGGGCAACACTGTTAATCTAACTAGATGGCGGACTGTATATTGTCGGAGTATGATTATCAAACTTGTGTTGACATTTGTAAAGGTACCGTCAGTCAGTATTTTACATTAAAACCAAACGGATGAAAACTATGTACTAAACACTTGTTAAAGTATAATATTTGTTTCACAGAGCGTACAAATGTATACAATATGTGTTAAAACATGTATTAATATCAAATGGTATAAGAAATTGTGAGTTGAATTATCTTACCTTATTTTCTCATTCAAATGTAATACAGGTAATCGTGTATAACTTGATTGCATATATATACACACAGAATGATCATATTAACACGTTTATAAATTTTAATAGTTGAGATCATGAGTCAATTGAAACTAGACTACCATAGAAAACTTGGAATCACTGGACGACCATGATATAGCAACTCACTGAAGACAATGGTGAACCTTGGCGCCATTTCATGGACTAATTAAAGTTAGACATTAACGCCGTTGGATGCCGGGCGGCTTAGGGTCTAGAAGTTAAGCGTTGGCGCGCGAGACTGATAGATGCTGGGTTGGAATCCCGCGAAGCGGGATCGTGAATGAGTACTACTGAAGATTCCCACAACAGGACGAAACGGTCGTCCAGTGATTCCAGGTTTTGGGCTAGCTTCAATTGACTCATGATCTCAACTATTAAAATGACTATAATATCCACAAAAACTTTTTCTGACATTTATAAATGTTTATTTACGAAATTAGAAATTAGCTAACAACGAATGTTAGACAGTTCATAATGTCTTAAAATCGGTTTTAGTTCTGGTACCTGGCAACCAACATTCTGTTGAATATATTAATAAAATTAAATAATAAGCGTTTTATCTACAGACTATAATTATCTAGAACTTAATTGCTTTTATTTAGTTATTTTAAAGCTGACTTATGCTAATTAATCCCTGAATATTGGGAAGTATTTAGTGGCCTGGGGTCTGACTCCAGTAATATCGTATGATTGATTGTTGAATTATATATCCTGGCTATTCTGGTATACAATTATAGACTTAATCCGCGTTAGGGAATAATGGAATTAAATAAGTCTAATATGAGAATGAATTTCTGAATACGTATATTTTGTACAATCATCGATTCAGGTAGACGACCAAATGAACGAATTGTAACGAAATGATGCATAGTGGAAAAGGCATGTGAGCCAACTCGATTTAATCAAGCGTCAATTTATATTTATAGTCAAACAAAAATAAGCTACAGACGTGATGAATAGGATAAGAAGTGTACACACACACATACGCTCATATAAAAACAGCCAGGGTTGATAAGTGAATAATTGACAAGGTCAAAAAGTACCTGTTCAGAAGCTAGAATAAAGTATATGGGCTTAACATAGTAACCGACACTACAAGCACGAAATTTAACCATGGAGACAAATGTTTATTCATGACACGATTCAATCATAAATGTTTTAAATGTCCTAACCAGAATGTTACCCAATTATCTTTATTTCAACTAATCCATATTGTCTTAACAACTAATGTGATCTTTAATTCATTCAAACGTAATAGAATGATTTTCATTTCAACAATAATTTCACGATTTCATAACAAAAATATTCACACTTACAGTTACATCGTTCATTAGTTCCTCTGGGTTGACAGCCTAAAATACAAATAGAAAGATATTAGAAAATGTTTATAAATTATTCATTGTTAACTGAATCACCTAATGATCATAAGTAGTGGAATGTAAGAAAGTTAATCGTATAAAGGTTATACTCAGCGGTCGAGACATTAAGCGTTCTTGTGCGAGACCAAAAGCTCTGGGTTCGATTACCGCGTGTAGGGTCGTGAATGCACACTACCGAAGAGTCCTACACAGTGAAGAAACTGCCGTTCTGTACTTCCAATTTTTCAATGGTGGTATAGCTTAGATAGATTCATGATTTCAGTGAAATCCAACAATATACAGAACCCTTTACTAACGATAATATTTTAATCTGTAACTGACGATAATAACACCTGAATGCATATGAAACCTCAAAGTTTAACCACTAACAGAAAAAAGCAAAGCAAACGACCTAGAAATTTTGAAAGGATTCGCAAATTTTCAGTTAAAAACAAATAACATTCAAAAATTCTTTGTCGTTTATTTTGTTCTGGTAAGAAGAAAATCGAGATACTATGACTAATTTTCTCTGAAGTCTAGTGTAATTTTCAAAACTTGGATGACTGGATCCATTAAAAGCGATAGTGATGCTAATCCATATCGGATGTGAGGCAGTTACCCACCAAAGACGGTGGGAAATGACCGCGTAATATCGTGGATTGATTGCAGTTAAGTGTTAGTACCAATCGATAACTGTTTAGTGCTTCCAGGTTTTCAACGGCTATCTAACGTAGATCAGATCATGATATTGATAAGATTCAACAATCTGTATAACCCCTTGCTTACTATTCTTTTGTTGACAATGATTATTAAATTAAGACAAACATATATCAGTCAATGATAAAAATGATTTCAGCATATAATCCTATCATTCTTGTATGACTTTCATTTAACCGTCAGTGCTGATCAAGATTATTGTAGAAATACTTCGTGATCCCCACTAACTTCACATACCAACACATTTCAAATAACCTTGATATAGAACTTACTTTTTGATTAAATCTTCCATTTGGTATAAGTTCACCGCCAAATCTTATTTCAACTAAATAATCACCACGAATTGGTGGTGTATAGTAAATATTAACTCGACCATTTGGTGCTTCATGAATTTCAACATCGGCTGTTGCTCCAGACGGTGTAACAATACGACAAGTTAATTGTCCAACACCAGCTTGTGCTGTATTCACACTGATAACACATTCTTGACCAACAGGTATTCGGCTATCATTTCCATCTTTTGAGAAAATAATAAATTATTAATAATATCTAATTTATTGAATTTATCATCCATTAACAAAAATAAAGTAAAACTATTCAACGAAAATTGAATTCCTTTGAGAGATTTTTGTAGTTTAAAACATATCGGTTAAGAAACAATTGAAATCTAGGGAGTATTATACATTTACTTTGTTATGACGTTTACTGTGAAATGGATTTACTGAAGTTTTAGTAGGTAGGCATTGGTTGTCACGTCATTCTAGTTGCAAGCAAACAGTAGTAGTCCAGGAACAACACTGGATGAAAATTACACTTTATAAAAAAATGGACCTAAATTCCAAGTGTTTCCCATCAAATATCTACTTGGTAGTGTTGGGACGGCTTCGAAAGGCACGATGAAACCTGAAGAGGCTCTTAAAGAGCCAAAAAAATTCCATTCAATCAGAACTTGATACAGCCTTCTAGAATATCAACGTGACATGTTACTATCTGACTATAGCATAATTTGCCTCCATGCAGATTGGTTGAATTATAATGATGTCATAGCTAATACTAATGACTATAAATACCCATGTTTTTTCGTAAATTTTTTTATTCTTACACAATAACCACTTGCCCTGCTTCTTCCGTCTTCGAATTTGTGACTGTGTGGTTTTACACGTTCAAGTGCCGTTAGTTGCAAATCGTATTTTGCCGTAATCAGGTAGAGGACGTAACAGGAAGCTCAAAGATATTGTTTTGTTTGTTTGTTTAAACACATAAATATTGGTACAAGAGGGCACCAAATACATATGCGCCACACAAAGCAACGAGAATTTGAAGAAGGAAAAAAGAAGCGTAAGGAGCGTAAAAAAACAATAACGAACAGATTAATGTAAGGTAGTGTAATAATAATAATAATGGAGGAAACGAAAGGGTACAATCAGAAGAATTCTTTCAGTTAAGGAAGAAGCAACCACTTTTTATGAAGAAAGTAAAGGAATGTTACAGCAGGATCGCCACTGGCTTCTATTCTGAGCCATATCTGATAACGTCTCTAGCCACTGTGTCGCACAATCTCTGGGACCCCAGCTATGTAATACACTGACCAAACAGCCAGTTTGAATGGTGCATGTGGTTTCAGAAAAACTGCTTCAGTATTCGTATTCGGTGGTAGCATACAATTTTCAACCAGGTAGTGACTCGAGAACGTTTAGATAGAGCCGAATTTCCACCATAGGCGAGCTGCTGTTTAAGTCGAAAAATAAGGATACACAGAGTGGGAATAAAAGACAGTGAATAAATGACGTAGTAAATAATAATAATAATAATAATAATAATAATAATAATAATAATAGTAATAATAATAATTTGAATCACGTGATTGTTAGTTGAAGCAAGAAAAGTAGTTTCCATAATTATACACAGTTCATCATTTGTGTGTGGGCTGGGATAGTGCTTGGGTGCCCAGACCGAAACAGGTGGTTATCTTAGGGGGCCACTCCCCGAGCCTTTGACCTAAAGGTCTAACCCACAAGGCAGTGGAGCATCGTAAGGAGATGCATTCCTACGGTAACCGGTGACCGAAAATTGGTTCATACGCCATTTGTTCTCGCAGGATAATGGGGCCCATGTGCACCATTGGTTTGGAATCCGTTTAAAGCGCCGGACATTCGCTTTTCGTCCTCTCAGTTTCGTAAACAACACCGCCACGAGAATGCAGTGAGTAGGACTTCCCTGACAGAGGCAGATATTGTGGCTCCACAAGAACTGAAATTCATAGATGTGATTCATTTAAGAGTCCCAACCTAGAACAAAAAAGCTGTTCAGTCTCTTGTAATTTCTAATAATTTGTCACCTCGTATCAGTTGCAAAGACAGATCACACGTTATAAATAAATTAATTAATTAGCATGTCCAATAATAAAACTATCAGCTTTCTGCAGACATTTAATGGAAAGCAGTTCACAGTGGTTCACTTATCAGCTTCATACGGTGATTCATCTAAACACAATTGAGGATTACCAGTGTACTTGAATAAAATATTCTCAACAGGTCAAATTTAGATTATAATTTGAAAGTTATCAACTCAGATTCCAGTTTATTTAATAACCATGACGTAGTTTTGTTGGGATATTCAGAAAAATATCCCAAAAATTATCCTGTTAAGTCTAATGCTATCCTTGGACTTGAGATGGCATCATTTTCCTATTGGTCAGTTTTTATTTCAGGTGTCGTTTCCCTACTGGTCAATATTTATTTCACGTGTCATTTTCCTGTTGACCAAACACTACAAATGTTATGTTACTTTCTATTTTATGGTAAGATGTGGTCTGCTTGATTGGTATATAAAGAGAGTATGTTTGAAATATAACGATTCATATCTCAGAGGCTGAGACTTGAGTTCTGGGCTCAACTGGCTGGGCTAGACAGGGAAGCGGGGCCAGTCGGGACTCTAGGTTTTTCTCACGTGTTTACGCGCCTTTGGTCCGATTGATAAGTCACTGAACATTAATCAGCAGTCACACGTTACAGCAAGTTCCTAACGATATTACAAGTAAACATAAATCAATAATCTTAGAATGATCGTGGTATCAATAATAAAAGATCTTAAACTTGTTCGTAAGTGATTTTTATGTGCAAAATTTTCAACGGGATGTATAATATTGTGATCTCGGTTGCTTTTCATTGACTAATAATATTTAATTTCGATACGCTAATTGTAATCTTTTTATCTTTGGTTGAACTGTTATATGGAGTCAATAATGTTATTAATAGCGGCTGATTCATATATTCTAGCATTTTTCTACTTCTCAGTTAGTGTGTAGTTAAATTGAAATCCGTTTGTGTCATTCATAGAGTATGTTCTCAAATATTTAGTCAATCAGATGTTAATCATAATTACATCATCAGTTCAGTTATGCCAAGCATTAGTTCCTAACGAAATTAATACTCTTGTGTTACACAACGCCATAATGAAGTGACCTCTCAAAAAATGATTTCTTAATGTACAGTTAGATGGTGGGTTCTTGGGTAGATATTGTTCAGGGATCACAATTGATTGATCACTGGGTGGTGGTCAATGTCATGTGTGTCAATTCCTTATTTAGTGCAGATTGAATGCTATCGACCATGTTGCAATATGGCCATCAGTCTAGGTGACTCAACACTGCGTGCACTATATACTGAGATTAGATGGTAGTTGGAGGTAGTCGACACGAGGTCGGATCCGCCAGGGAGTACCAGTTCCCGCAGGATTACAGGTACACCTTGCTGACGAGTACCAAGTAGCACGAAACCCGGGTACAGGGTTTCCTGTCGACTACCTCCAACCACCATCTAATCTCATTGTTCAGGAGTCCTATACTAGTAGTTTAGTGACCATTGATACTCTATAGTTCTTCAGCTGATAGGATTTCGTGATGAAATTTGACTTGAACTATTCATTTTGGATTCAATGAAACAAGGATCATAAGTATACTGTATAAAAATGGGAAAAAAAGACCTTAAACCTCAAACTGGTTACTTGATGCCAGAGTTTACTAATGAGAAGTGTCATTTACTAACTTATATAATACAAATCCTGTAATATATTTATACAGAATTTTTCTATCATGAACAGATTTATCTTGACATCATAATAAAATTGTTTATTTTAGTTACCGAAATATGAAATTTCATAAATAGATTTGTTGTTGTTGTTGTTGTTGTTGTTGTATACATCAGTGTACATGAATTTGTGTGTATGTATGTAAGTATCAATTTTGTAATTATGCCTTGCTTTCCCTTTTGGCTATAAATCAATCCTTATCTACTGACTAATAAATGTACACAGCTACATACATGTACACACCTACATATACAAATACTGCCAAGTGAATACAATGTTGCATAAATAAAAATCGATAAATGTGTGTGTGTGAGGTAAATTTCACTCAGAAACGACTACTATTTTGTATAAAAACCAAGATAAGGTAATTAACACATATTGAGTGGGTGAGGTGATAATGAATACAAATAATCACTACTTTTCAATTGTAGTTGTGTCCACGTGTCTATCTAATAGTATTGTGCAATGAACTTTAAAAGTATAACAATAACAATTCCAAAGGAAAATAATATTAGATTAAAACTGTGAAATATGAGAAGTTGTGACTAAGTTGTAAATTTATAATCTATTCATCTAATTTGTTTAAAGGGTTTAAAAAGAGATTTATTTCATATGAAGGTAGCTGTTAGTTACAGATTGAATTCATTTGGGGATACTATTGAAAACTAGAAATGATTGGACAGCGGTTTCGTCTCAGTGTTTGGGACTCTTCAGTAAAGAAGATCAACGACTCCAACAGGGATCCAACTCAAGATAATAAGATACATAGATACTGTTTGATCTTTATAACCATTGATCTGGCGTCCAATGGTACAATGCCAACTTTAACTACATAGTTACATAGTGTGGTGATTATCTTATGGAATTAGTGACAGTTGCTTATCTATTCATGTTCAACTCTTGAAGGTTAAATGGTAAGCTATGGGTTGACTTCTCGGTTCTATGCTTGCTGGTTCTTTCTCTTTCAAAACTAGAAAACGAACCTTGCAGTTGGTTTTCGATAAGCTTGAATTTTATTGCCGTTAAATTGACCACATTTCATCATCGTTGATCAAAATATTGAAAAAGATACATCCTCGGGGGGTAATCAACAATATACATTCAGTAATCAGATTCACGTGTTAGGGGGAACTTGATAACAAATTACATTTCCTTGACTTTTTGTTAAACTGTTAAAAAAATGATTCTGCCAGTAGAAGTGTATATAGAAGGAGTTCTTCGATAAGCCAATAGACACGTTTCTTGAGTTTTATTCTCATTCGTTACAAGAGAAATTTAGTTGTAAAAAGTGCTCGGAAGATATGCTCAGCTGATATCGTGAACAGGGAACTAGAACTTATAATATATGGATTGAAATGGGTTATTATTGAGATTTGAAGTGATTTATCGTATTCCTACCAGCTTTATTTATGGGGTTCGATCTCGTCTCTTACACATAGCAGAATTTATAGGAATTTGACTTGTTAGTTCAAGTGTTTGTATTCATAAGAAATTTGTAGCACCGTTATCTCATTCTTGGCCGAATTAGCCTTAACAAAAGATTTTGTTTATTATTATTTTCCATACTCTTTGTTCGTTTATTTTCCTTCACCCTTTTTACAAATGCAAACTTCACTGTCTGATTATTTGAACACTTCTTGTTACTATCAGAACGGGGTTATGTGGAGATTGTAGTAATTACTGTGGTCACCACTGATAACCCAGGCTATAATAGTTACATTTCCCAGAAAAATATATCTCTTCTAGTCTTCGCTTAGTTTTAAGGCTATCATTATTTGATTAACGTAATTATATCAATAATGTAATCTTCCAATTGAAATTAAACACCTTTATCTCAATTTATTTTATCATCAGTTCTCAAACAAAAGGTCGTAGTAAAAACACTTAGTTATCATTTACTTTTAGTATGATTATTAGTAAGTACAATTTAGCCCTTCTAATTTGTATAAATTCTCTTACTTCACTTACAACTACTCATCAATCTTCACTGCTAATTTTGACGTAATTTTTAGTATCTTCTTTCACTTATTATAAACTCCGCCTGTAGCTCTTCTAGAGTTACTGCCGGTCCCAAGCCCGGGTAAAGGAGGAGAGTTGGGCATGGGGTTAGCGACCCCATCCCGTAGAAAACTAAAAAACGCTAACCAGAACCACTTATTACAATTTCAATCCTACTTCAAACATTCATTTCATCGTCATCAATGAAAGGATATCAAACAGTTGTTCTTAGCCCTACTATTCTTTGTAACTTTTGGTTGTTTGAAACTAAAGTGAACCATGAAATAGAATAAACTCGTCTTACTCTGTAAATTGTGTTTATCATACTTTGTTCAAAATTATCAGTTGTGTTAGATCTTTGAAAGTAAGCAATTACATGAATATTGATCCAAAAAATATCACATAACTTAATCATATTAAAAACAAATTTCTTTTCTTTATTTATCTTACTTTCTATACGACACATATTAGCTCGTCCAGATGGTGCAACTGGTACTAGGAATGGACTTTCAGGAATTTCTTGTCCACCATATTTTACTCGTACAGTATGACGTCCAACAATCATTGGTTTATAATGACATATATATGTTCCATCTCCAACATCTACTACTTCTAATTGTAATGGTTGACCATCAGGATCCTGAAATTATAAATTAGATTAAGTGTTATCAGAAATGCATGATCATACATACATAAGTTCTTAGGATTCATGCAAATAGATTTACAAATTGACACAACAACAGTAAGAGGGACAACCAAGTTAACTGTGACAACACGAAAAACAAATGTGCTACAAAACACTCAAATTGATGTGTTTTTTAAAAAAAAGAGAAATGCTTAATAGTATGGATGGACTGAAGGACTAACGTCAACCAAAGAATTCTTGAAAGAAAACTCATTACCTATCATTTTCTTGTTGTAATTTGTTCGAGGATGAATAACCTCTGGAAATTTATCATTGGGATTTTATTGAGACTATATACATATTAGGTCAGTCAAGTCCAACGACACATAATACTTACTGCCATTCAGTACCCTTTTGGATTTATGATGGTATGCTTAAAAAAGATGGATGAAGTACATTGCATTATTTAAATTGTTCTACTACGTCAATAAAGATAAGTCTAAATGAGAAACACTTTTTGAAAGTTTCAACTTACTTCAAAATTTGTGATAATAGTTGAAAAGAAACTCCACCTGTAGCTCTTCTAGACTTACTGCGGGTCCCGAGCCCGGGTAAAAGAGGAAGGTTGGGTATGCGTTAGCGACCCCATCCTGTAGAAAACTAACTCACTGAAAAGGCGCTAACCAGAAAAAATAATTCAAACCATTTAAACTCTGCCCAGGGAGTCAGAAGGTCCTCATCTAGAAGAACTATGACGCCTCATGGTGAAAGCCGAGATCGTTCGGAAGTCACGAAACTGATGCTTCTTCTAACAACCACAGCAACAGTTTATATAAGTACATCGAACGTTCGGACAATGTAGGAGACCGGGAAGACCAGTCAAATAGCAACGGAAATGAGGAGATACAACTTGGCGATACTGGGAATCAGCGAAACCCATTGGACCCAAACTGGACAACAAAGGCTAAAAGCGAAAGAGATGCTGCTATACTCCGGTCACGAAGAGGAAAATGCTCCACACACTCAGGGAGTTACTCTGATGTTGTCCAAAGTAGCACGAAATGCACTTGTGGGATGGGAATCTCACAGATCCATAATCATCGAAGCATCATTGAAAACAAAGAAGGAGGGGATCACAATGAATATTATTCAATGTTATGCACCCACCAATGATAGCAACGACGACATTAAATATCAATTCTATGAGCAGCTGCAATCAATCATAGAGAAGTGTCAAGAGGTTCTTAGCCTCAAAAAGCATCATCATAAGGAATGGATCTCTATAGAAACACTGGACAGGATCAAAGAAAGGAAGAACTCCATATTGAAAGTTAATTTGTTGTCCCAATAAATCATGTTTGTGATGTTCAATAAGTGGTTTGAATTAATCACTTGATATAATTACCATGCAGACTACTGAAAACTCTATGTTATCTAAATATTTCGTTCTTTAGTAATCAACTTGTCTTTAAGCTAAACAAATTCATTTCATTCCATTTACATATGAAAATGAGCAAATGAAATTCGGCACAAACGATATTATTAACAAGGTAAAGTGACTTGATTGTTTTAACACGTTTAGAAAATTATTCATTAAAAGTGAAGTGTACTAAACAATTTTGATTTACAACACTGATTGAAAAGAAACTGTTGCTTTACATCAGTTTTTCTATAATAACAACAACCATCGACACCAACTGTGTCAACGATAGGCAGAGGTGGATGGTGGGTAACAGTGTAATCCAGAACGTGCATTTCCTCCTATATGGGACTTTTCAGCTGGTTGTACTTGCGTCTCAGAGTTGTTATTCACTTCGGGACTCGAACCCGGTACCGTTCGCTTCAAACACCTCGTGAATAACATATGTGAGTTATGAGAATGATTCCAAAGAATAAGCATTTTACCATTTCAGGTCTAGTTTATGGATACTCATTATGTTATCTTCTTTTCTATGTCTGTATTCTAGCTAAATGAAGTATCCATTATGTTGTTGAAATTTATTCGTTTGACAATTAATAATCTTTAGTCGGTAAAGGTAACTTTGATTTATATTAGTCACTAACATCCTATTTTTATATCAAACGACCCTCATTCAATTAATATGTCAATACTAGTCAAATATGGAAAATTAACAAGCATTAAACACTAATTTTAACTTGTCTAGTAGCTGTTGGGTGCATGATGCAAAAAACAGAAGATGCATATTTGATTTTGAGGCCTACCTGGTTGGGTCATAATTATAGAAGCAGTTATTTTATCTTTCTAGTCTGACTTGTTATTGGTTCACCTTAATTGTCAGCCAATGGTTAAATTACAGTGAGGTTATGACTGAGGTCATTATTCAACGTTTATAAACCTAGGATGCAGTTTCCCACACTTTTTGGCTCGACAGCGAGAATAGAACAAGAACACAGCAAACAGACTTCTACTGTACAGTTTAATTTAAACTAGTGTGGGAACGGGTTGTATACCACATCAAACATCGATATAAATGCGTGAACGAGAACTAAGTAATAGGTTAATAACTAAATAACAATAACTGAGAGAAGGCAAGAGAAAGAACAGTATTGTGTACGTCAAACGAAAGCTTACAGGCAGGATAATGTTAGGGTACAATTGGTCAAGTGTCCAATAGTTATGCAATGAAAATATAAACAATAGTTCTCTGTAAGATAGTTCCGAAATTTAAAACACGATATTCTCTCCTATACAACAGTACTACGTATATGATACCTTTTATGACAGAATGCACAGCTCGAATACCTAACAAGTGGTCATTAACGTTTCAAACATAATTCAATTTCACCTGTTTTGATCTTCTATTTGTATCAACTTACATTTTAGCTTTCTAGAATGTTAATGAGAAACATACATCTTACCCCAACTTCTAAGATTAAACAGAAGACGTATCTTTGAAAGTAGTCTTTATTATGAAATGAAATTAGTAGGCAAACTGTAAGTAAATAAGGTGCCATTTGTATTCCTATTTATCACTTTCCACTAACAAACTACTTTAGTATTTAGTGGCCCTATATCTGACTCCAGTTAGATCGGATGAATAATTGCTACCGAGATAGACGTATCACCAATCCTCGTATATATTCATTGACTTAACTAACGTTAGTGAATAACGGAATCAAATAATTCAAATACGAGAATCGATTTCAAATACCTAAATTCCATACAATCATTGATCGAAAAGGGAAGCAAAACAAAACACCACGAGATGGAGGAGGCGAGTCAGCCAACTCGATTTAACCAAGAGTGAATCGATAATTATAGTCAGACAAATATAAGTTTCAAGGCATGTGATGGGTAAGATAAGAAATGCACACCCATACGCTCATATAAAAAAACAGTCAAGGTTGATAAGTGAATAATTAACAAGGTCAAAATGTCACCCAAGAAAGATAAATAGATTGGCTTGTCCAGAAGCTAGAATAAACTATGTGGGTTAACATAGCAACCGACACCACAAGTACATTAAATCATAAGGGAAACGAGATACCAGTTAGCTGATAATTTCAAATCCTGAAATTGGTTCACTATTCACCACATTTATCATCCCGTTCACCGTGAAATTTGTTATGTTTATATTTATTAGTCTATTTTGAGCAACTAACGTGAATTGTCTACAAATATAACATTTATTGAGATGATATTCTCCGTCCGAGTATATCTACTCTGTAAAATCATTTTCACAACAAAAATATTATTATTGTTAAGTTATATAACTGGTTTTGTGGAATTCATGCTCTAAAATGACCCTAATTATTAGTTGTAAGGATTTCTACTATATTCATTGCCAGTTTGATCAGTATATATTCACATGTACACTCTTTAAACACGTATAATTTAAACACATTGGTGTTTATTGTTATTTAATAGCCCTATGAACAATGATCTGATCTTCCGAGTGATCGGTAGTAAATTCCATTCTTAGTAGAAATATCGGCCAGACTCTAATTTATGGATGAGTCAATCAGAGGCGTTTTAGATATTACAAGGTTACGGCGCAACTTCGGTGCTCAATGCTAACTTACAATCGGTTCACTGGGAATTTTGTACAAAACGTGATAACTGAGTGGCTATAACAAATAAAATGGCGAGACTATAATTTGTGGACGAATCAATCAGGTATAAGATAATAGATCTCGAATTTTAACACGAAATCCTTTCATCCATTTGGCTAAATAAACTTCTGGCATTATAGATGATGTTAGTTCGTGATGAAAACTCCATACATAATTCCTAACCAAAGCGAATTACGACAATTATCGCGAACTGGATTATAAAAGCACCAGTAACACTGGCTGCAGCCAGGTACTACAATATATACGGATGATTGGAGACCGTGCAGACTCCTACATAGGTTTGTTTATATGCATCGTGTCGTTATCCACAAGTAGCATTTTGTGCACTCAACAACTGGAGTACACACAAACAATATTGAAGCTATGTGGTCAAGGCTGAAAGAGTTTTTGAGACTTTATCATGACTCCAGTGGCTGACTATTCGGTAGCCGTATGGATGATTTCCTCTACTGCATGCACTATGATTTTAGAACCTCTGAACCTCTTTCTAACGTTGACAAGTTTTTGAACCACGTATAAGAAGTGTATCCACTTTATTTCCTTGGTTTTGTATAATATATTTTTACTCGATACTGACTGTTTGCTGATTAACTAATATTTCTCAAGGTCACTCAAGATTCGTTCAAAGGTCGTCCATAAATTAGAGTCTTGCCGAAATACACTCATTTGACAAGTCCTAAACATGCAGAAATATCAGTTTTCTATTCGGATGCTATCATCTATACAAAGTATAATTAGAACGTACACTTTTTTTTGAAAAGTTGACTCAAGGATAGTAAAATTATTCATCTATTTCAGCAAGATCAACTATATTACATGATCTCAAATGGAGATTATTAGAAAATCTACAGAACAGAGATACATACATACATACATACATACATACATACATACATACATACATACATACATACATACATACATACATACATACATACATACATACATAAGAACAGTACCAAACATACTGTGATGTAATAAACAAGCTGAAAGTATTACTAATTATTCAATGTCATTATTCTATATTACTATCATCTTTATGTAGTTGATAGATAAAAAATACTTGAATCCCATTTGAAATCAAGATAGTAATCACATCTAAACACAACTATCACATCGAATATCCTAAATCATTTGAAGAAACGCACAATAATTGGGGAATAGATTTAACCAACTAGTGAATATGAAAGATAAATGATGAAATCCAAATGAAGTAGGTGAATACTATCTTTCATTGTTCTAATTCTATGATAATGGAGGATGATGTTTATCAGATATTTTATGTATCGTTAAACCTGCTGTGATCGGTTCAATATCATTCTTTAAAAAAAAGAGTTATAATAACAACGATCATGACAAAACAACAATAATAATAATGGATAAATCGGTTACGTAATACATGTGTTATGTAATAATCAATAAACAGGACAACATGGATACACAATATTGATGATTACCATTCGTTTGATAAATACACATTAGGTCATATTGAATGAAAAATAGATTTTAAAAGAAAAGAACCCCGTTAAATTCAAAGTTACTATTCTTTAATGAATAGAGATTGTAATATAATCTCAAGTATAAAAAGAGATTGAATAAAAAATTAATACAAAACATTCAAATTTAAGGTTCTACATCTATACTCACACATATGATCTACTAGGGATTGATTGACATGAGTACTTTCAGGTTTCATAACAATCATCATACTTTTGAACTAGTAGAATGGATAATGTTTTACTTATTTTGATCATTTATGAACTCAAGTTCATAATTTACATATATATATCTATATACTACTTATGGCGCTTCTCATTGCCTTCTGATTTCAAACATCGTTGAGATTTTATATTCTAACGGTTATCGAGGTGAATGATTAACGAAGTAAATCCACTAGAGATTTTCTTAAGGAATCATATTGATATAGTTCGAATCTCAGGACTTGAATCCATTCAGAAGTGAACGACCTAATAGAAAACTTTCATTCGTTTTTTCCCTCAAATTTGAAATGAATAGGAAAAATAACAAATTCAGAATGATTCTTATTAAATTTAACGATTAACTATAACATTTCTAAATGTAATATCAATGTGAATATCTTTTTGTTCTCTTTTTTTGAATAAACATTCTCATGTATCATATGGGTTTTATGGATATTATAGTAGTTTCGTCCTATTGTAGGACTCTTCAGCAGTGAGCATGCACGACCCCCCCCCCTTGGGTTCGAATCTCGCAGGGGGCGAGGTCGTGGATGCACACTGCTGAGGAGTCCCACAATAAGACAAAACGGCCGTCCAGTGCTTCCAGGTTTCCCATATATGTCCAGTAGACTGTTTATGTATATGATTAACCCAGAAAGATGAATTAAAAGTATTTTATCCAATGGAAATTCCCATTCAGACATCTAGTAAAAAGATGAACTTTGATTCACTTTCTTTAATAATCCTTCTATATATATATATATATTTACCATACAACTATAAATATGAATATATACAGCTCAAGTAATTGATTTCGTCGGAAAGAACATTTTCTTCGCTGAATTCTCCTTGCCTTTATTCAACAACTCATTGGGTTATTTTAATTGTCTAATCGCCCATGAAATTATATACTATATATATATGCTCTGTTCGTCTTCTTACCAAAAAGACTATGATTAGATTTTTGTCAAGGTTTCACTTCAATAATTGATTAAATGGATTACATTTCTATATCATGTTGTTTCAAAGACCTGAACTGTTTACTGCCAAGGTTGTAGTCGAACATATTTCTTTGCAATAAATATGAATGTCTTAATTACTATCTCAATATTAATAAATAATCTTCAAACTATAGGATCTTTTTGTGAACTAGTAACTTATATTATGTAGACTTACCATAACTGATAATTCTAGATCTCCAAGACCTGCATCTCTTGTGTCTACTTGGAAAGAAGTCGGTTGAGTAGCTGGAAGTCCTAATGGACGAGTTGGATGAACACCTTCACCTGTTACACGCACACGTTGTGGTTCAAAAGCTGGTAAAACATGTTGAGTGAATGGTGATCGAGCTACATGATTTCCTGCTTGTTTAACTTCAATTTGACATGGACCATCGGTATCTGGAACATATGTCACATCGTAGACACCTGGT
This sequence comes from Schistosoma intercalatum, assembly GCA_944470365.2. Classification (NCBI taxonomy): domain Eukaryota; kingdom Metazoa; phylum Platyhelminthes; class Trematoda; order Strigeidida; family Schistosomatidae; genus Schistosoma; species Schistosoma intercalatum. The sequence goes on from OX103726.1 coordinate 39,697,991, forward strand.
TGATTTGATCGTGGAACAATATGTGCTGGTGTTGTTCTTCCAACACGATCAACTGTTGCAACCTAAGTTTTATAAATAAGAAAAATGAAGAAAAGTTTATTAGTAAGTGAATAAATATTATTTTAGGATTTGTAGGCTTAAAAGGAAGAAAATATAGGCGTGGGATGTTGTGTAGTGAACCTATAAATAAACTACGGATAATAAATCCATTTTTATACTATTGAACAATTTTGTTATTATGCTCTTGTCTGAAGTGCATTCACTAAATACTTTTAGCGCATAAATATAATTTTTATCTTTTAGGACCAATTATTATGGTCTTACACAGGATGAACCATTAATTTCATTATTACACTTTGTTTATTATTGTCTTGATCCTTATTATTTGACTTGTACGCGTTGTCTCAATAACTCCGCCTGGAGTTCCTCTGGGGACTACCGCCAGTCCCAAGCCCGGATAAAGGGGGAGGGTTGGGGATGAGGTTAGCCGCCCCATCTCAATGCCCATTGTCTGGGCCTCAATTACTAAATGATCCAACTGTAGTGCGAAATAACCTAAAACTATATATATTTTTTGAATATTCTAACGTATATAAGTAGGAATCAGAATTCGTTGATTTACATGACTTGAAAGATATTGGAAATAATATAATTTAATTCAAGAAACAGTTTCGACGGAGATGTTTTGACATCAACATGTTTATCTAAACACAAATAATAGTGACCAGTGGAGTTCAACCAGGTCTCTTGAGACATAGTAACTCACCGAAGACAATGGTGAATGTGTCGCTCAATTTCGTGGATTAGTTGAAGTTAAACATTAACACCGTCGGATGCCGGCTCAGTGGTCTAGCGGTTAAGCACTCGCACGCGAAACCAGTAGGTCCTGGGTTCGAATCTCGAAGGGGGCAAGGTCGTGTATGCGCACTGCTGAGGAGTCCAACAATAGGACGAGACGGCCGTCTATTGCTTCCAGGCTTTTCATGGTGGTCTAGCTTCAACTGACTCATAATCTTAACCATTGAAATTACAAATAATTATGAATCGAGTGGTAAAGGTCTAGAGTTAAGTTTTGTCCCAACATAAACGAAGCCTTGTATTTTTAATAAGATCCATATTAAATAAATTTTATGTTGAGTGTAATTATTAACCTAAATTGAACCCTGTGGGCTAAGCAAGTGTTTGAGTATTATGTGAAATAAATTACTATTGTCCTTCTTTTTTAGACTGACATCAAATGTAATATATTTGAAGTCAGTCAATATGATAACCTGAATCTAGGTTTTATGTACGTAGGGACTAATCAACAAAGGGATGAGTAACTCATACTTCAAGGGTTTACCATAGCATGAATTTCATTCAAAACCTATTGTGCGTTAAGTATCTATGATTAAAAAGCCAACATTTTCAGCGTCCTGTCGTTTGGTTTATTTATACCACAAAGTATATACATGAATAAGCAAAACTCTTCATCATAATTAGGAAGCATGTTTGGACATTAATCTGTTCGTTTCCAAGCCTTGTTTTTACCGCCTACACAAAGAGCCTGGCCTTTTATTTTAAGACTGTAGGCAGTATTCTTTCTATTCATGGCTTATTGATTACAACCTACACATGTAATAGGATTCTTTTCTATCATAAAATTGTGCCAAATATTTATTCTCATTGGTTGAAAAAAATGTCAAGTGGTATTTTGTTGTTGTTTTTTTGTAGGCCCAATATGAATGATAATTCAATGTCCGTACTACTATATTTAGTATGCATTTTGAAATGTGCAGTACTGTAACTGATAGCCATAGGCAAGTATCACTAGTATCATTAGTATAAAATCTCATAGCTTGCTTTCTATGAAAAGCAATCCTAGCATCAAAGATATTACAATAAGGAATTGCGTCATTTGTTATTATTTGGAGTAACCCGTTGTTAATTGAATTTTGACCAGTCTAAGTTGTGCATCCTATGCGGAATGTCTTAATACAGCTATCATGTCACAATATTACAATGGATAGAATGTGATTACGAGCGGAATCCAGAATTCAGATTTTAACTTTATTAGAACTCGTCAACTGGACATATAAGAATTGATATTCGTCCCGGTGCTTAGGCACATTAGCTTTGGCTCCAAACGCCAACGCATTATCCACTTAGGGTCCCACTATTCTACATATAGAGATGTGTAGACTTTATACTCAAGAGATTTTTCAAACAACAACTGTTTTATGTAGTTCTAGATTCTGTAATTATAAATTCATAACTGTTAGATTATGGTGTACAGTGATTAGAAAAAATCTAAAAGTTATAAGTGAATGAGCTAAGGTTATTTATTGAGAATAACGGATTTCACATTTCATTAAGACAAAAATGTATCCTTTGTAAAATTCGAAGGTTACAAAAGAAGAGATTAAGAGAAAGTCATTCATCTAGCCGGATGAGTTATAATCGATAGAGTAAGATCACGTTAATACTTACACCGATATAAGATGAATCAATAGAGATGAAGCACATTTAAGAGTGTTTTATTGGAATAGGATAGGACAAAGACACATATGAAAGGGTGTTGAGGATTAGAATCTATTGTATGCAGTTTAGCCCGAAGTGTAAATAGTTATCGAATCATTCTTTCTGGTTTGGTTGGTCATAAAACAATTTATTCAGCAACGGAATCCTTTTCACTTGGTTTATTTTCAAAGATGCATAATCGTCCATGTGTGATAAATTATAGATCAACAAATAATATATAGTAATTACAATAATTGAGATCCTGAGTCAATTGAGGCTAGACCACCATGGAAAACCGGGAAGCACTGGACGGCCGTTTCGTCCTATTGTGGGGCTTCTCAGTTGAAGTTAGGCATTAACACCGTTGGATGTCATCTCAATGGTCTAGAAGTTAAGCGTTCGCGCGCTAGGCCGATATATCCTGGGTTCGAACCCCGCTACGTGGGACCGTGGATTCGCACAGATAAGGAGTCCCACAATATAATGAAAAGGGTGTCCAATGCTTTCAGGTTTTCCATGGTGGTCTAGCTTAAACTGACTCATGATCTCAACTATTGAATTTGTTTATTTGTTAGAATTTTATAGATAGTGAAAATTAGATTAAGAAGGAAGCTTATTTTTTTTCATATTAGATCACTTACCAACTGTTCATTTTTCTATATATCAGAGGTTGTCACCATACATAACAAACATTTACTTCCAAACAACTATGTATATCTCTACCCCTCTTACGTTGTGTTTCATCTTCATTCATATGGGATCGTGATCAATCTTATTAAAGTAATTCATAAGTAAATTCTTATAACCTATAACTGGTTACACTACCATAAAGTGGATGGATTTTAGCACAGCAATATATTAAGCAACAGAAATCTTAATTTATTTACGATTTTTAAGGAAAGTTATTAGATAACTCTGAATAATTACTTGGATAGGCGCATCTCCTGCCTGTGAAGCATCGACAGTAAAGTGAGCTGGTTGTTGCGCTCGTGCTCCTCTAGGCTCTAGACCTGGACCATAACAACGAACACGAGTTGGGTCAACCACATCTCGTATGGGAACTTGAAATGGACTACCTGTTGGAAAACAAAATAAATGAAGTTTTGTTTATAGTAAATTAGTGATTAGGCTTAAAGAACGAAGATTCCTTAAATGGAAGTAATAATTAGTTCGACCACTTTTATTTCTTATTTGTTGCCTGTGAGATTATTTATTAGTCACCAAATGATTGAGCAATCATAAGTAATGTATGCCATAATCTGAGAATCTTATGAACTTCTGTTTTATTATTAACTTAGCTAAATACTCTCCTCTAATTGACTAGTTCATTAAGGAACTACTACTAATTATATATATCGGTTAAAGTGGAAACAGTGAAAATGAGAAATCTGGTGAAGATTAGCTTTAATGGTAAGTACCAATGAGAAGAAAGCATATATCAAAAAGTTATCGCAGATTTTGTCGATCATTCAAGAACCATTAGTTTTCTATTACTAATCTATGAAACCTAACAGTAGATGGTTGAGCATTTATACCTTGGCGTAACTTCCAAATATGAAATTTATTTGTAATCATCTAACAAAGTTCTCATTGAACGAAATCCTACAATGGATTGCGGATAAATTTGTACATAAAAGTTACATGCATAAGTGTACCCATTACGAGTAAGACTCAATTATATCGGTGTCTACAATCCAATGGATTGTAAGTCTAGGAGAAGTCTAGGATACGCTTAATGATCACAATAATCAGGCAAGGGATTCTGATAACATGGAGCCAACTAGATGATTCTAATGCACATGTCTTAATTACAGTTACAGGTGTAATTATTTTGGACAAGTGTGGAACTAGTTTTTTCGGACTAGATGCAAGGGATTGTATTCTAGTTCTTTTGACGGAACACCGCTTATTTTTAGTCAAAATTAATTGTATAAGCAGTCATCTTTAATGTATCATTATCCTGCGTCTCCCACTTTCTATTTAGTTGTGTACTTAAGTAATATCATGTCACAATCAGTTATTGATGGGATTGGAAAATAATTAACGTTGGAGAGTTCGTTGCACTTGTATATGCACCCAAATATTGAACACAGCCAAACGTAAGGTCAGGTAATACGTTTTGGGCATCAACTGTACTTTAAAGGTATCATCAGTGTGGAAAACAAACCCACATTCAACTATGCGAAACACAAATAATATAAACACTGTTTAATCCAAATCAAATACTAATTTATAAGTAATTGTGTCATAAAAATCCCTGTAGAAAAAAGTTCAACTTGCCTGGAATATTCATATCATTAAATTTAACAAAGATATCATATGTTCCTGCCCGTGTCGGTAAGTAGTCCACTGTACATGTTCCATCTTTATTATCCTGACATTGTATTTGCGCATCAGCTGGCCCTTCTAAAGCTAACCCAAGGGCACCTTGACCCGCACCATCTAAGTCGACCGTAAATCTTTGAGGCTCATGAGTGAAGCCTCCTTCTAAACCTGGACCGTAAGCTCTTACTCTTGTTGGATCACATCCAGGAGCAACATTTACTGGGAAGGGACTACCAGGTACCGGTGCTCCATCATATGTAACTTCAACGTGATGTAAGCCTATAAGAAGTTAAATTTTAAAAAAAATGACTGTTTACTTTTGCATGGATTTCAATGATTTGAAATGCATTAGTTTTAATTTGTTGTTAATAATTAACGAAAATCATGGGCAAATATTTTTGTGAACAGGCCGTGATATTAAATCTAACATTTACTCATTCTTTTAAGTTTTGCTTTTCCAGGTAACTTTTTAAACAAAACCATACTTTTGTGGAAGTTAGAAGGCCCTTGGTTAACAGGATGATATCTATATAAATATGCTAGAAAATATTCATAATCATGTTTCGATGAAGTTCTTAAAAGTCAGAGTTCATAATGTAGTGAACAAGAACACATATTTCTACAGAACCATACGGTAGATACTTCATTTGCAAAGTATCAAACAGTTGTCTTAAACTTGACTGTTCCTTCATTTTCATATCAATCGTTTTCTGTTCCCGTTCTTCCCTTTCCGATGTTCTCAATCTTCTGCTACCAGACACTATATTCATGACTCACGTTATATACTACTTATGTCAATATAAGTAGCACATAGAATTTATCGATTCATCCTTTAAAGTTATAACCATAGAAATTAATTTTATAGGATAATGTAAATAAACGAAGATACATTGAACTAATCAAAATCTCTTTTATATACTTACCATCATCTATTGGTGAATAACTGCATTTATATGTTCCATCACCATTATTTTGTATTAAACATGCTGTTCTTTGTTTATTCGGACTAACTACAATCGCTTTAACTATTCCTCTACTTTGTGGATCAACCGCTTTAGCATCAACTGTGAATTTAGCAAATGATTCTTTGAAAACACCTTTAAAATGGAATAATAATAAAAGATGATGTTCATTAAAGTAGTAATTTGTTTAATCATCATTTAAATATTCAGAAAACGAGCATATTTTCCATATTTAGAATGACAAACATGCTTTATGAATACAAATACATGCTGATTGATTTCATCAAAGTTCTTTGTCATGCAACATCATTGTCAGATCTTTTATAGGAAAATTTAATTAAAGAGATTTATGTAACGGAATCATGCAAATTAGAAATTTTTAGCATTCTCTGTTGATTTTGCCTACCAGTTGGTTGTAATCCAGGACCGTAGGCATGAACTCGGGATATATCGATATGTTCTCTTCCAGGTGGAGCGACTCTTACAGGGAAAGGACTCCCTTTAATATGTGTATCTTTGTATAAAACATTTACAACATATGGTCCTGGTTCAGTTGGTAAATAATCTACGCCACATGTTCCATCACCATTATCGTTATAATTTATTTTAGCTTCTGCAGGTCCTTCAATTGTAACACTTAGTGGAGCAGGTGGAGCATCTTGACTATCGATTGTGAATTTTGCCTGCTTTCCAGCTATTGCACGATAAAGTCCGTCACCATATGCACGGACCAAAGCTGCTGCTTCAGGTCCAGAAATAGGTGCTGAAGTAGCCTGCTGACGTCCGAAATCTTTTGGATAGATAGGCTCTTGCACTGCAGCTGGTGGAATGGCGTTTGTACGAAATGGACTACCTTTGACTGGTACACCTCCAACTTCAACAGCAACAGTATGAGGCCCAACAACAGTTGGTGTAAAGGAAGGTGTATATCCATCAACGCTTTCAGCTAAAGTGCATGGTACACGCATACCGTTCGGAGATTTCACTGTTACAGTTGGTTTCGGTTTACTATTATTTGGTGGGCCTGCACCCGCAGTTATCACATCAAACTCAGTTGGTACACCAGTAGTAATAGCTGATTTACAAAATAAAGATATTAAATTTATTTACATACAGGATTTACTTCCATGGATATTATCAGAGATTTTCCATATTAAAATTATACTAGAAGTAAATATATATTCACTGTTTAAAAATCATGTGAACTACGAACTACCAATGAACTACCTTACCTGACCATGTAATTGCTGAATATTTCAATGATATATTTCAGTTAATAACCACATTCCATGTAACAGTAATACTATCTTTTTACAAAACTTGTATTTATAGGACAAGAAATATGGGGTATTGTTTGTAAAAGGAGTTTCTGGAGATTGTTGTATTTTATAACCAACCTCATGGGCTGATCTTGGCTAAAAAACTATAGAAAATAAGGAACCACTAACAGGTGTTTAGGTTTAATATGGGGCTCTTTAGTAGTGTCCATACTAGGGAATCCAAGACCTTATGTCTCACACTTAATTTCTAGGCTACTGAGACGGGATCCAATGGTTTATATGCCTAATTTTAGTCGCTTCACAGTACCGAGCAACCCTCTTCCGTCGCCTGCGATGAATAACTGTGGATAAATCTGAAGATTATGGGATGGTCTAAAAAAAATAAATACTGCATAAAGATGCATATCACTAAATACTGAACATTTTGAACAAACAATATAAAATATTTATTTTACTGTATACTTTCTATTTGAAACGTCAGCCACTAGCTACAGTTCACCTTTACCTACTAGAGATAAAATTTTAAATCATTTAGTTTATAAAGATTTTCCCAATATTCTATGGGATCTATCCATCCCATTTGTACTTTCACTACTTCCTTGAAAATGTTTGGATGATGTACTAATGTTGAAGAGATTTTAGCAGTGTTGAAAGTTGTCTAAAGAATATTGGACAGTGTATAAAGTGGATGAATTCTTGGGAATAATATGGTTCATCCAAAACACGTAATTATATGTCAGTATGAAATTGTGGAGATTCCTGAATTTGATTGGAATCACTAACCGATCTGAGACAACCATTGATAACCTGTTGGCAACTGGATGGGTATTTCATCCTATCGAGGGACTCTATAGCAGTGAGCATCCTGAAATCTGAACTCTGGGAACCTTCGATATTACTAGTGACTAGCTCCGAGAGGAAATTTCCGGAGTTCTTGTGAGAAGTTATGACTAATGGAGTTCAACGGTGTTGAGTGTGAAGAAAATACCTGCCAAAAACAATGCAAAATGTTCGCTCAACATTTTGAATCGATTAAAGTTAGACTTATACACCACTGGATCCCGGTTTAGTGGCTTAAAAATCAAGCATTTGTGTGTGGAACCAAGGCCCCAGAGTTCCGTTTTCGTGTGCAGGGTCATGGATGGGCACTGCCGAAGAATCCCACGATAGGATGAAACAGCCATCCGATGCTTATATATTTTCGATGGTTGTCTAATCTAGAAGGATTCATGATTTTGATGTAGTCTGATTGTATATTAAAGAAAAGTTTTGTAGACATCGGATAAGTTAAAAAATATATACAAAATGTCAAGCGTTCTTATTAATGAAAAGTTATACTTAGTAAATAAGTAATAATAAGTAGTCGTCCAAAAATCGTCCATATATTATAGTCTCACCAACAAACGTCACAAAGCTAATGTTTCACTGTGTAAGTACAACCACTTGGTAATTCTTTAATTGATTAAAAGTATTGAAAACAGAGGGACTAAGTAACATTGTTTCTATGATCTAGTTAGTTGAATTCTCTTTAACAAATCGTATTAATATCAAAAACTACAATTTAGTTTCATCTAAACCCCCAAATGCCCTGGTATGGCCGAGAGTGGGAAGAGTCCACTCTCCCTCTTGAAATGCTCTCACACGGCCACGCGTATACAGCCTCTGCCAGGGACGTCCTACTCACTGCCTTCTCGTGGCGAGGTTGTTGTTGGAAACCGGAAAGTACTGGATAGCTAATCTAAAAATCTTCAACAGTGAATACCTTCAACTATATCAAGGAGAGAATCCAAGATCTTCAGTCATGGAGACTTGCATAGAAAAAAAAGAACAGAAATTCATATTCTCATATTATTGATGCATCATCAGATACAAATAGAAACTGGTATATTTCCATATATTTAATGGCTTCATAATTAAGAGAGTTTAGTATTTTAGTAATCAACCATTCATGATATTAGTTAAAGAAGGAAAAGTACACTACGAAATAATACAACACTATTGAAACATTAGTATAAATGAAAACAAACTTTAATATAAATTACTTGGTTCAAGATTTTCAACATGAATTTTCGACATATCGATATTTGGTTTAACAGGTACTTTAAATGGACTACGTGGAACTTCTTGATTATTGAAAAATACTTGTACAGTATAATAAGGCCCCGGTGTATTAGCTGTATAAGCAACTTTAAATGTTCCATCTCTCATATCCTGTGTATCCATAGCAACATCACGTCCAGCTTCATCGGTGACACTAATTCCGACATTACCTTCATTTAAAAACAAAGTAAGTGGAATATCATTGAAAGTTATTTAAAGATTATAGCACTTCATGATTTGATGGGACAGCTTTAATGTAAACTGACAATGTTAGGCTTTGAGTTGAAACGTGGTTTCACTTGAGCACATCTGGGAAGCCAAGTTTTATTATATACGCTTAAATAAAAGCGTAACATAGAAACATGTACATTAACCTGCGATTCGTTTCTAATTATTATTATTACTACTATTAATATAATTAGCAATGAGTGAAATTAATACACCATCCCAATAGAATTTCTCTGATTTATGTACGAGTAAGGGCATACAACCACATTTCTCCATTGTTCCCTTCAAGCACTGAGGTTAGCTACGGTTGCCCAATCTCACCATTCCTCTTAAAATTTGCTATCGATGACGTTCTGGAAACGGATTTGATGGATGTAGGTAATGGTGGTGCGAGTCTTTTGCCTGAAGAAAGACTTCCTGACCTTGAGTATGAGGATGATATCGTCTTACTTTGCCATGCAATCCGCACTTAATCAGTTGGCAATTAGTGTCCGTAGGTATGGTATGTATTTCGCACCTTTTAAGTGCAAAGCACTTCTACAAGACGGTCAGGACCCTGATCCTGCACTTACCCTGGGAAGTGAGCAGATAGAAGTAGTCGAGAAGTTCGTATACTGGGTATCTGCATAAGTGCTGGTGGTGGCGTGAGTGATGAGGTCAATGCAAGTATAGTGAAAGCCAGAGCTGCTCATGCCAATCTCGGTCATCTTTGGCGCCTTCGTGATATTAGTCCGACTGTAAAAGGTCGGGTCTACAACGCATCAGTAAGAGCATGTTTGCTCTATGTTTGTGAAACCTAACCTCTTCGAGTTGAGGATGTTAAACGACTCTCGGTGTTCGATCATCGCTGTCTCCGAAGGATTGCTGACATCCAGTGGTAACACCATGTTAGTAATTTAAAGATTTGGCATCTTATGGTCGGGCAGAGCCACAAAAATTAAATCGGTGTCACTATCTTGAAACACAGAATTCGGTGGCCTGAACGTGTCCTGTGAATGACGTTCCAATGAATTCCACATCGTGCATTATTTGCTGGCACTGGAACTGGTTGGAAAAAGCGGAGAGGTGGTCAGTATATGATATGGTGTCGTGGCATGAAAGATGTACAAGCCTGGTATCTATTGATCCCTCACAACTCCCTAACTGGGGTACTAGAGATGGTACAACACAATTGCTGTAGACGTTGTAGGATATGTTTCAGAATAGAAGTCAGTAGAGATCTTGCTATAACTTTATTTTACTTTAGAGTTAGTAAGTGTAACTTCTTTAACTGAAAGAATTCTTTCAGGTCGTATTCTTCTTAACTGAACTGTTTCTCCCTTTATCATTATTTTTTTATTGTTTCACTCTCATACACTAATTCCTACCCATTTTTGTGCTTTTTTATTATACTCACCTTTTCACTATCTCGTCACAATCTCATTTTTATTATGTAACCCTTGAATATTTTGGTGCCTCCATGCACCAATGTTTATATGTTCAAACAAATAATAAAAAAATTCACAAAGTAGATCTGTAATTTTTGTCAACGTTGTACAACACTGTACAGAGCTTTTTATTTTTTTGATCGAACACATCTGGGCTTGGTAGATTTCTTATGGCGATCAGTTCAGGGTGGGATGCAATTCCATACATGAGTCAATTGAAGCTAGACCACCATGAAAAACCTGGAAGCACTGGACGACAGTTTCGTCCTACTGTGGAACTCCTCATCAGTGCGCATCTACGATCCCGCCCCACGAGATTCGAACCCGGGACCTATCAGTCTCGCACGCGAGCGATTAACCTGTAGACCACTAAGTTGGCATTCAATTGACTCGTGAACCCAACTATAAAATTACTAAGGTCTCCACAAAACTCCTTCTGATAAGAATGCAATAAACTGTGGCAAGAATTCCAACTAAATTATAGTGTTAAAAACGAAAGTGTAGTAAAGGAATCTTACCATGTCCAGCCTGTTTACAGTCTACTGTGAAATAGGTTGGTTGACCTCTAGTAACATTTTCTACACCTGGACCGAAAACTCGTACTTTTCCTGGATTACTAGGTTCAGCTACTTCAACCTAACGATAGTAAACAGATATATATTAATTAATAGATTTAACATGAAATCATTCTTATTTGAAACTTAATGATTGTTGAACTAAATAAATTAAATATTTTCTTATGTTTTTGATAATGTAATTCACATTACATTTGACAAGTCATGTATATAATCTCAACTAATTAAAAATAGTTAGCACCCAAATGCCCTGGTACGGCCGAGAGTAGGGAGAGTCAGCTTTCCCTCTCTCTCCAAATTCTCTCATATCGCCACGTAAATACAACCACTGTCAGGGAAGTCCTACTCACTGCCTTCTCGCAGCGGGGCTGTTGTTTACGAAATTGACAGGACGAAAAGCGAATGTTCGACGCTTTAACAGGATTGGTGTATATAAAGAGTTCACCTATGGGAACTGAAAAACTGTGATTCGTAACATGGGCTCCAGTATCCAGAAGTAACAAATGGCATATGAACCAATCGTTCGTCACCGGATACCATAGGACTGCATCTACTTACATTGCTCTACTGCTTTGTGGATTAGACATCTAAGTCAAAGGATTTGAGTATAGCCCCCTAAGAAAACCACTTGTTTCGGTTTGGGTACTCGGATAGTATCCCATCCCTTACACAAATCGATTGATTTATGTAGCGCATATCTATTTGGTGCCTCCTTTTACCAATGTTTGTATGTTTAAATAAATCAAGTTAGCACTAAAATACCAAGTAATTAATTATCAATTCACAAACGTAATTAAATCTCATATAAATTTAGCTGAAACTAGTTTAAAGTAAAAACTAGTTTTTTGAAACAAAAATATGTCACTGAATGATAAAGCATTAACTTTCAAAAAACAGAATACAATTTACATGCACTACTGATATATATTTCCAATAAATGAATATAAGGGTTATATATTAGTGTGAGGAATGAGGATTAGGATTTACAGTTGATAGTTAGGGTTAAGAATTAGAACTGGGGATGCAATTCTCCGCCTTGAAATGCGAAATTTTGCTTCAGGATTGGGTTGCATCGAGACCCGAACTAATGATAGGGAGTGAAGTAATTGAACGTGTCGACCGCTTCAATTATCTTGGACAATTGCACCTCTGTGGTAATGTGGGTGTGGCAACGCGAAATGATGAACCTACGTACGAAGTTCTACGTTGTTACTGACTGACTGATATCACCAACTAAAATGCCAAAATGGTATTTAGGCAAATGGATGAATGAATTTCGAGCCAAAATCCAATGCCTGTTATCGTAAACCTGGTTGGTTTGTCCATAAATTATAGTTTCGCCAAAAGTTATATAAGTCTGAATGAGATAAATATGTGGTGACTAAAGAATATTTCTTCCATTTTAAATTTATCAACAATAAAACCTACCCTGAAAGGACTTCTAGGTATATTGACTCCACCGTAGGAAACAAGGACTGTGTGTTTTTTAGGAACTTTAGGTGTATAGCTACATGTATAAGTACCATCGCCATTATCACGAACTTTCAATGCAACTGGTTCACCTTCATTGTCTCTGCATTCAACTGTTAATGGGGCAGGACCACCAGAATCTCTAATATCTACTGTAAATTCAGTTGGTTGACCAGCAACGTTCCCAGTTGGCATTATACCTGGTCCATGTGCTTTAACCTATTATAAGATTTATATTAATACAATTCATTTTATGTTCCATCGACTAATTAGTAAATAAAGTATCATATATTCTATATGTGACTTACTCTTTCAGGATCACATTTACCCATATCTGGTTCAATTGGAACCATGAAAGGAGATTTTGGTATATTTTCATCATTACATAAAATATGAACTGCATATTCACCAGGAGCTGTTGGCCAATAAGCTACAGTAGCTGATCCATCTCCATTATCTGTACAATCAATTCTTGCTTCACTTGGACCTTCGATTGAAAAACCTTCAAATGAAATGGAAAAGAAAAAATTAGTTACACTGAGATTATATTTGAAAATAATGAATAATGTAACTCAGATTACTGTATAGTATGATGTATATACACCGATTTTAATAATCAATAGAGGTAAGTATATCTTGTCCTTTAAGTAGTTTAACATGACATTTTGAATGGAGTTGATAGTTGATATTCATTTTTTTAAAAATTCCTTAACATAGTTTATTTCTATTCTATTTCAAGAGTTAAATTCCTCTAGAAGAAGACTCTATTATTAGAATCTTTATCATTACTTACTTACTTACGCCTGTTACTCCTAATGGAGCACAGGCCGACGACCAGCATTCTCCAACCCACTTTATCATATTCAGTTTAAAAACTACATATATATGAAATGGAATTATTATTATTACCTTGATTCAGTATTATGTTTTTAGTACAATATAAAGATCTTAACACAAAGTATTTCAATAAGTTTACCTTTCTTACTTCTCTGATCGATCCTGATGATGAATATTTAGTGATCACCAGTTAGACTTGTTAGTAGTTCATTCAATCGATATTTAAAGAATGTACATTATTTTTGTTAAATATTACCAGCAACTATGATATTTCTGATGAGACCTTTTGTAATTTGTACAACGAAAGGTTGTACACTTTTCAGAAACACATCTGAATAGGTTATGTGATTAATAAACATAATGATGATATATTAAAACAAACAAAAATAGATAACTTGGAAGTACTGGACGGCTGTTTCGTTCTATTGTAGGATTCTTTAACAGTGCGCATCCACGAACCCTGCTGAGGAGTTCCACAATAGGACGAAACGGTCATCCAGTACTTACAGGTTTTTCATAGTGGTCTAACTTTAATTGACTCATGATCTGAAGTATTAAAATTAGATAACTTATTGAAATATCTAGATGACAGGAACAGGTAACACAGATGTGCAAGCAGTTTTAAATGTACATTACGATATACATAATATTTATAGTATTCATCAAAATTGTACAGTTACACGTCAATTTTCAGAAAAATTTCAAAAATGTATTACATTCTAATTGTATATCCTCTCTCTCGCTCTCTTTATGTTTGTCTTTATAACTCACATCTAATGTTATTTCCGGTAGAAGACAAGATGATTTGAAAGCTTAGCAACAACAACAACAAAATCAAAATAAGCTTTTATGATGGACGAATTTTATATGTAATATGTTTAATGGATTTTCATTGAGATAATTTTATTATCACTCAGGAAACATGTACTTAACCTATATATATTTCACTTTTTTTTGTTTCTCATAGAAATATTATACTCGACGAACGGGTAGGACAATTACAGATACATATGTAAGTTTATTCAAGTATGTTAACTTGTAATAGACGTATTAGGCTAAAACAAAAAAAAATAGGGAGACTGTTTCATTTTGATGCTACACCCTATCTGATGTGTACATTACATATACTAATGTATATGTATATATAGTTCAGTTAATTTGTAAATGAAGCATAAATGTATGTAGGTTTTCTATCAATTCCTAGAACAGAGCCTAGATTATTGACAGTTGAAATAGACTGAATATATTGAGAACAGAATGTATTGAGTTGTAATATATTTATGTATTTCAATAGGTAAGTTTATATGATTCATTACTGAGTGTAGGATGATATTTAAATACGCATGATTACAGTTGAATGGAAGGATTATGATTAGAAAGAACTTATAGTAAATGATTACTAATAATAAGAATAGTAACTAACATTAATGGTCGTATTTTATGATAATATAGCTGTTGAGTAATATCCATGTGAATAATAAAATTTGTATAAAAGTAATATGACTGGCTTGAAGAGGTATTTCCTAGAGTTCTTGTAAGAAGCAGTGACCAATGGAGTTCAAACGAATCTGTTGTGAGATAGTAACTCATTGAAGATAATGGTGGATGTGTCACTCAATTTCGTGGATTAGTTGAAGTTAGATATTCACACCGTTGGATGCCGACCGGCTCAGTGGTCTAGTGATTAGGCACTCGCACGCGAAACTGATAGGTGCTTAGTTCGAATCTCGCTAGGCAGGATCGTGGATGTGCACTACTGAGGAGTCACACAATAGGATGAAACGGCTGTCCAGTGCTTCCAGGTTTTCCATGGTGGTCTAACTTTAATTGGCTCATGGTTTCAACTAATAAAAGTAATGTTTGCACGCAAATTGTTGCTTGTTAATGGTATCTATTTAGGTTATCCACAATATAATCTGTTTTGAGATGAAGTCTATGCTTCTAAATGAAAGGACTTGTTGAATTCAAATAAAAATGTCTGTTCATTAATTATAAAGTTTAGCGGATGTATTATGCTTGCTCATTCATCTGAGTTAAACTACACTTTACTGCTGAGACAATTCGAAACAAGAAAGTACTTGATATATTTTTTCAAAGATTCTAAAAGTCTAGCTTCCTTTCATCTTGTAAATACCTTCATAGAATATACCTTTATATTGACTGATCAATAAGTAGTGATCAGTATCATGTTCTTCTAGACTATTATACTAATCTAAGTTCTTTTATAGAGCTGGATCAAAAGCAAAGAAATATATGAAATTCATCAACTTTGGAAATTATTATCTTTATAGCTTTACTTATATCTGTGAAAGCCATTAAATGCATGGAATTTTTCTAATCGAATTCTATCGATCAAATTGCAATGTAGTCATCATTAGCTTAAGTGAATCGACACTGGATATAATGTGTTTAAATGTTATTGAGTTAGACAGCATCCCAAAGAATCCCCTTTTCTTGATAACGTACTACTTGCGAATACTTAGAATGGTGTCTTTACTACCTTGATGGAACTGATACCTAAATCTCTTAGGGTTGATAATAAAGAGTTCATTGTCTCATTAAATACTTAAGGTGGTATGGCGTGAAAATAAAATCACATGAAGCGCTGATTCCTCGTGATCGAGATTACATTCATAATGCTAATTGGAAGAAGATTCAACTCTTTTTATTTTACTCAGAGAGAACTTTCAACTAAATTATTATTCGCATTGGAGGTTTGTGGATATTGTTCATGTTTTCATATTTTTACATCACAGTTTGATTTTATTTAAGCTACTAAAAACGAGTAAGCACTAGACAGTTGCTTCTTAGTATGTAGCCGCCTAACACTGGGGATTCCCGGATCCATTGGCGATCTAACCTATTATCTCTAGTCTCGTGCACATGCTTTATCTCTAAACCACCAAGTTGGGATCGTTGGGTGAATATTTCTAACTTCCTGGTTTCCAAAATCTGTTTAATCAAGAACAATCCATGATGTAAGTTAAATTATTGTCATTCTCGACATGGTCAGGAGCTACTTTAAGTATACGATAATCTAAATTTCTTTACTAAACCACTAAGCTGTGAGGATTTAATCTCACCAACAGTCTACCTATTGTACCTAATAAAAACATTGGTTTAATTACTGTTTTTATCACTTTACCGATTATTTGTTTAGGTTTCATAATCATGAGATACAAAGTAATGGATGAACTACAGACATTTAGAGGAATAACATTTTCTATGTACTCTGTTGTTATTTTAATAAAAACAGCGAATTGATAAGAAATAGATATATAACTCACCTAAAGCCCCAGTTTCACCATTTGTTTCCACGACAAAAACAGCTGGTTTATTGACAACACCACCAACGAGACCTGGACCAAATGCTCTTATACGTGATTCTTTGTAAGGAGCAACTTCCACCTGTTATTTATATGTATGACAATAATGTTGAAATTTATAAATACTACTGTCAGTGAGAAGTCATCTGCATGTATATATGACTCAAATAATTGGGTCAGTCAATTTTAATTAACATAGGGGTTTAAATAAATATACGTTAGTTTGAGGTGTTCGCACAAAATGGAATTGTAGAGTTTATAATGAGAAAGATTAGACATTGAGGATACAGACTGAAAAGAAGGGATCTACTAAGGAATCCTGTAGCTCAAGATCTAGGCTGAAATAGAGTGGATGGATACGTACCAGTGTGATGGATTCTAAGTCATGATAATCATTTAGATAAAAACCAAGAAAAAAAGAAAACGTAATTTGTATTTATTACCTAATTATTATAAATCTGTCTATTTAGTCAGTAGATGTAACCAAGTCACGACAGTGTTCTTTCACTGAAATTTTACAAATACACTCTTCCTCTTTAATGTCTCATATCAACTTGGTGCCCAAATACTTTGAAACTATTCGATCAAATTTAGGCGAAAGTTCTTATTGATTATATTATAACTTGGTCAATAATAATGACAGCATATTGTACATGTTAGTTTTTACACACTTCTATGTTTTGACACATATATTATAGAGAAACAAAGGATAAAGTAACAATATTTTTTTACTTGACAATTATGCATGTATCAGAAAGGGTTTTGTGGATACTTTAGTAATTTTGATAGTTGAGATCATGAATCAACTGAAGCTAGACCACTATGAAAAACGTGGTATCAGTGAACAGCCGTTTCGTCCTACTGTGGGACTTCTCAGTAGTCTGCATCCTCGACCTCGCCCCGCGAGATTCGAACTCAGGACCTACCAGTCTCGCACGCGAACCCTTAACCTCTAAGGCCATTGAGCCGGCATGATATCATGATCTCAATTATGCATCTATAACTGAACACAAAATGTACATATCTATTTGATATAAACTATTTTTTTTTGTTTTTAATGAATATCTTTTCAATACTAGACTGAATGTATTCAACGAATAGTATATCTTTTAAAATTACTTACCGTAAATGGACTTAGCATAATATGATCTCCACCATATCGAACATTGACTTGATGTGTACCTGGTCGTTGAGGTGTGTAACTACAATCAAACAAATAGGCACCAGTTTTTCGACTTGTGCAAGGAATTCCTCTCCCATCTAAATGTTAAAAAGAAAAAAAAGAACTGTCAGTTCAACTAGATGTTTTGGTTATGCTACTTTCTGTTAGCTAATTGAGAGGCTTTCATTATCAGTCTGAATTAACTAGTCATGAAAGGAAGGATGTCATGGTTCGTAATGATAAATGTATGTATTATTGGAAATCTCGAAGTAATTCCTTCTTAAGGTACATTTTTAAACCACTTCAGAAGAGATAACGAACTGATCAATGTTAGACCATTGAAAACCTGGAAGCGTTGGACGGCTGTCTCATCCTAGCGTAGGGCTTCTCATCAGTGTGTATCCGCGAGCTCACTCGAACGGCTAACCTCTATACTATTGAGCCGACGTCCAGTGTTGACGCCTAACTTCAATCAGTCCATAGCCGACACAGTTGAACTCCATTGGTGACGGCGTGCTGCTGAGGAGTCTCAAACTAGGACGAAACGGCCTTTCAATGCATCTAGGTTTTCAGCAGTGATCTAACATTGATCAGTTCTTGGTCAGTCATCGACGTAACATTATCTTTGTTCAGTATGGTTGATAAGTTACTGCTTTAGTTTACGTTTAAGTGACGTTATGATCAAGTGCGTTCACTAAACGCGACACACACATGCATCAGTTAAAGTTACCACATCATATCAGTACAGCGATATGTAAGCGTCAGGATTATTACCAGAATAGGAGATTTTAGTAAAAGTATCAATGGCAGTAGAAAATATCAACCATAGACAATGTAAATCATAAAGAAAAATAAAGGATTCTCAGAAAATAAAGTATCTGAAAAGTGTAACTAGCATATCTCACAATCATAGTGAATACTAAACGAACGTTAACAGTTTAATAGCCAAAAAGATGATCATAATTAAATTCATAGCAGTCATATATCAATACATTTAAGTACATATCAATACGATCTAGTACACTTTCCATACATAAGGCTTAGTATTCAATAAATAAACGCATGACAAAAAACCAAATCACTCATCAGTTAGTCAGCTACAACATAGGACCAGGCACATATATGCATCGGTCTAAGTTGCCATACCTCATTAGCACAACAAGATGAACAACGAATTCATAGAAGTAGTTGATTCAGTGGTCATAATATATAAAAGAAAGATCGCATATGAAGACATAGTACAGGAAGAAAGAATTAGTTTGTAGGAAGAAAGATATGAAGCGAATTTAATCTCACAGTTTAAAGGAAAGCAGAGCATGCATACACCTACTCCATGTCACTCAGAGTCTCCAACCATTGATTACGATAGTCACACGGACCCCAACCAACTAGTGACATTATGGACTGATGCCATGTTTTAGTTTGGTTATCCCTAACTTTCTCCCAACTATCCCCAACATTAATTAGCATAGCAAAAATCACTCAGAAAACTAATGAATGAATTAAGAATACTATGTTGAATTGATTTAATAAGATTTCTTTCTTTTTTTTATAACCATATGGAAGGTAGATATAAATTATATATTATATCATATAAAACCTGCAACTACATCATTTGACTAGTATTTCTTATTACACCGCAACTTATGTCACAAGTATATCTTTACTTCCTTAAAAAGAAAAATAAACACACCCCCACTATTGACCAATATTTCTGTTATTCCCTTTTTTTCTTTTTTTTTTAAAAAAAAAAGGAAAAATGTTAAAAATAAGGTAAAAAGATTGTTTCATATTGGTAGTAACAAAATTACAGTAGACTAAATCTTATTCAATCTTTGATGACGATAGTTGTATTAAATCATCATTTCATCCTATAAATTATAAATTTACTAGGTAACAAAAACTTTCTAATTACGTAGTTACATTTTCTCACTTTTCCTGGATACTGAAAAGATGTTGCTTGTTTGTTTTTTGTTTTTTTGAAAGGAAAAGTAAATGAAATCATTCCTTTAGCTACTAGAGAAATCTATAATCTTTCATTTTGGTGACATTGATGACGAGATAAAATTAAGGCAAACAAAACTATCCTAATTAAGTTATACAGGAATCTTACCTAATAAAAATTAGTTTACTATGAAAATTAAGATGGATAATGATAATATTTAGGATAGATTTGCAGATTTATCAGGCTATTACTATTATTATTACTAATACTTGATAAAGTCTTGCGGATTTGAACGCTATATTCTGTAACCCTCAAGCTAGAACTATACAGTGACTTGAACAAGGAGAGAGAAGACGCAAAGTATGCGAGAAGCACCTTACTCCAAGGTTCATTTTAACACAGAAATTACAAGGTTTTTATAATACTTTAAATGTACTTGGGTTGCTAGAAGATTCTGGAATGCTACTAAATATAATAGCAGTATGATAACCAACCAATCAGAGCCTCTGCATGTGACGTTTCACTTCCTTGATATTTTTGGCTAAGACTTCAACTGAACGCTGATTGGATGAAAAGCTTCTTAGTGTTTCTTGGTGCTTGCTTGTATTTTGCAAGCAATTTTCTGGATCATCTCAACAGCTACAATGTAGGAACAGGCAGATATATGCATCGGTTCAAGTTTCCATACATCACTATCACAACACGTTAAACACCAGATTCATAGAAGCAGTTACTTCAATAGTAGTAATATACACTAATAAAGATTGTATATAAGGATATGAAACAAGGAGAAAGAATTAGTATGTAGAAGGAAAGGCATAAAGTGATTTTAATCTCACAGTTCAAGAGAAGACAAGGAGTGTATACACCTACGCCATTGTGATCGATTCTTAGCCATGTCATCAAGAGTCTCCAACCATTGGTTACAATAGTCACCTCATTAGCACCACGAGATGAACACCGGATTCATAGAATTAGTTAACTCAATGGTGACAACATATAAAAGATTGTGTATAAGGATATAGTACAGAAAAAAAGAATTAGTTGGTAGAAAGATATAAAGCAATACTAACAATGAGTAACATCTTTCGAATAGTCACTTGGTGCTACTATGTTAAAGATAGAAAAAAATATTTTTGTATGTATTTTGTATGTATAGTATTAATCCAGAAATAGATCCCAACAGTTGACAGTCATTATTCTCGTCAGTATAAAACAAAGAACAAAATACCTTGAAAGCACAAAACATATTTTAGAAATACTACATAGTTAATTGATGTAACCACCTGGAAATATGCATAATATCGTTCAAGTTATTGATACAACCCGATAGAAATGTGTATTGATTCAGGTGACAGACACTTAATATATACGGATTTTCATTAATCGGAATTAGCATAAACAAATAGTATGTAAACATCTGTGAAAGAAAAAAATTATCTACCATTTTTTTTTACCTGGAGCAATTACAGACACTTCTAGTGGACCTTCACCAGCATCTTCTGTATGTACTTTAAAATCAGCCAAATCTTTGACTCGTATACCTTGAGGTTGAATTCCTCGACCTGTGGCATAAGCTTGTTTTGGATCACAGGCTAAATAAAACAAGATATTTATAGATTAATATACAAGAAGAATGTATTCCAGAGTAATGAGCTCTTGTCCTACTTAATACTTTTGCTTACATAACAGTATGGAGTGTAATAGAATTACAAATTTAACATGGATCATTTAAAAGATTTAACATGGAATTTACTTGTTTATTTCGACTAATCAAATAACCATGGTTTCAAATGATAAGCAACCGGATAAGAATATAAGAAATAGAATTGTTTTTTTAAACATTATGGAGTAATCAAAATTTAATGTATATTTAGACAATTCTGACCTGGTCGTTGTGGTTGAGACATTTTCCTAGGTGACTGTGTTGCTTGCAATGGAGCTGTAATTAAAGTAGGATTAGGTAAATATACACAAGTGTTCTTAAATTAGATACTGTAAAGTTCACAGTTAATAATCATGCCATCGAGACATTCATGTGCATTAGTCCAATTCAGATTAAAAAGAGTAAATAAAAAAAAATTGGACAAGCGTTTTAGCTCATGCTTTGATTGTTATTATTGTTGACTTCATTATTTTATTGGCACCAAATTTGTTTGGAATTAAATCATGCGTAGAAGTTTAAAAGAAAAGAATTTACAAACACTTTAGATAATAATAGCTAAGCTTAGTTCACAATCGTTACATATCCCTTATACTAGTAATAATCATGTGCATACTAGTGTCTAGCTTCGAGATGTAATCTTTGGAGTTCTAGTGAGAAGCTGTGATCAGTGGAGTTCGAACATGTTGGGTGTGAGAAAGTTGTCAACAGCAGGTAATGGATAAGTGTTGTACAATATCGAGGATTGATTGAAGTTAGATATTAACACCTTTGGATACTGAGTCAATGGTCTACAGGTAGAACGTTCACACTCAAGACCAAAGGTTCTCAGTTTGATTATCCTAAATGGGTTGTGGGTTCTCATTGTTGAGAAGTCCTGCACTAGGATGAAATTGTAGTTTAGTGCTTCCAGTTTTACACTGGTGGTTTAACTAAGATCAGTTTGTGATTTAGACTTACGGAATTCTACAATCTTCAGAAATCCTCCAAGAAAATAAAATGTTCAAGGTTTTATATCAAGGAATATTTAAGTTAGACAATAAAAAATACTGTATCTTCAACATGATCTTATTATCATTCAGATTCAATAGGAATCGTCCGCTAATAGTGTCATGTAAGTAAATAGGACAAATTTTCTTTGATATTACTTCATTTGTTAGAAACTGATCAAACGTTTATTGTCACCCAGAGATATGTGTATGTCATAATGTTTTGGTAGTACTGTATTCTGTGAGCCAGATGCTTTAATTGTATAACTTTCTATCACGTTTTTTCTTAAAAACAGTCAACACCTACTTCATAGAGAAGTGAGACTCATTTAAAGAGTATTTAACAAGTATTAGATTTTTTCACTCTGATAACCTTTACTGTGGTCTACATTATCTTTGCATTCACATTAATCGCTTTCTTAGATTATATTCTGACCATTTGATCTTCATCATTATAGTGGTGGATAACCTCATTCAGTGATTTCCCTCATTAGAGGTATAATGAGCTTCATTTTCTTAATGACATTCAAGAATCAATTGTGTACATAGTCTTTATACTAAGGATATATATACTAAAAGATGCATGATATAAGTAAGAACTATTTTAATGGTATAAACTCTACTAGAACAGGTTTGAAACATTAAACTATTACTTGAAATATCTAGATCGAAATAAATCTGTTAAATGTTTGTTGGAAAACACAACACTGTTTTAATATCAGTATAGGGTTGTGGAGGTTATTAAGTTTTTGATTAAGATCATGAACCGACTGATGTTAGACCACCATTGAAAACCTGGAATTATTGGACGATCTTTTCGTCCTAGTACAGGACTCCTCAGCAGTAAGCATCCGCAACCCCACTCACGGGATTCAAACCCATGGCCTTCAGTCTCGCGAGAGGAGGATTGAGACCACTGAGTCGGCATCCAACGGTATTAATGTCTAACTTCAGCCAATCCACGAAATTGTGTGACCACCCTCCATTGTACTGAGGTAACTACCTATCTCTACTTGACACAGATTAGCTCCGCTGGTCACGGATTTTCACTAGAACTCTGAGAATTCCCTTTTTTCTAATATATTCGCTGTAAGAAATGAGCAGCATCAACCGTAGTCCAACCAAACTCACATGAAAATAAACAATAAAATCAAACCAAAATAATAAAAGGTGAATCTTATTTTTCAGTCAATTTAAAGCAACAACATTTCCTCGGCCAAAATGAAATCATGAAAGATTTTGGATACATGCATCATGAATATCTTTTCCCAGATTTCTGATCATTAATAATGATGATTATTTGATGAAACTTTATATAATTGTACTTTTAATAGATTGATTATTGTCATGCTGATTTATGTTGTAACTTAATAATGATAATAATAAATAACGAAGATATAAAGCTTAGCAACAACATTATTCATTCATTCATTCAAACAAACAAAAAGAACTGATGCACACCTTCTTGGTTAACTATTGGTGCAGGAGATTGTACTACTGGTGGTGGTCCTATATGAAAGAATAAAGTTATGAATTTATAATAAAATATTGTATTTAAAAGATAATTACTTTGAAATTAAGGGATTAAGGTGTACACCTAGTTACATAATTCTCACTTAACATTTTAATATTTATTGGTTGTTAAGATTCTCTCATTAATGTTTAGAACTGTAATTGATCAATCTGTTGTGGCATATAACATCCTGTGTGGATTGCTTTGATTTTGTCATTAAGTTGAAGGTATTGGAAAGAGAGATGGATGCTTGTGATTTATTCATAAACTTAAGTCATTGAAATTTTGTCTATCTTGTATCACTAAGTAGGAACACAGGACAAGGAATTAAGGTTCACTTTCATTGAAAATAAAGTGATATTCACTTCTGATATTTATAAGCATCTTAGTGATTAGTTGATAAGTCTTGCTAATTGAACGCTATATTCGGTTTCTAAGCTATTCTCGTAACCGTCAAGCTAGAACTACACAACGACCGGGACACGAGAGAAAAACCGCAAAATATGCGAGAAGCATTTTACTCCAAATGTTCGTTTTAGTACAGAAAATGTTGGGTTTTATAGTATTTTCGATGTCCTTGGCTTTCCCGAAAGTTCTAGAATGCTACTAAACATAGTAGCAGGATAGTAATCAGCCAATCAGAAACTCTACATGTGACTTTGCACATTCTTAATGTTTCTGGCTAAATTTCTATTGAACGCTGATTGAATAAAATGCTTCTTAGTGTTTCCTGATGCTTGCTTGTCTTTTGAGAGAAGTTTTCTGGATCACCCCAACATGAGTAAATTTAAGAAATGAATGCATTTCAGCCATACATTTTAAACAATCCAGTCACATACACACTTGTCAAAGCACTTATATATGAAAATGAATGAAGGACATCTATACAGCAAATGGAAGGATATAATAAGTATAACATTTTCAAGGTATCACTGAAATAGTTGTCACCTACTGAGAAACTCGAAACTTGTATATAAAACAAATTCCTTCAATCATTTTCATGAACATGATTATCATTTGTACCCTGAACCATGTAATCCATCTTTAATAATTGCTTATCTTTATACACATGATACGTTTTTGTAAAATCGAACTATGTATAAACAGTTACGAAATCCGTGAATATTTATTTTGTGACTTCAATGACTGATGCCACGTTTTAGTTTGGCCGCCCCTAACTTTTTTCCAGTCGTCTCCAACACTAGTAAGTATTGCACGTCGTGGTAATCGGTGTTCCGGCATACGTAACACATGACCCAACCATCACAGTCGATGAAGATTTTCTTTGTATATATTCATCAAACAATTTAAATGGAGTATATTTTTTTCATTCTTAATTCAATTTTAAATTATTCAACAACTTATCTTGACTATTTACCCAAGTAAAATAATGAATCATATTTACTTCAGATGAAATCAGTGTCCCTTCAAAGTATAATTTGTATTTTAAAGTTCCTCTCAGGTATTAAATTATCATCGTAACGGGGCGGATTTGCATGTATATGGCATACAATAATCTTTGCACCTAGTACACAACAAAACTTCATCACGAAGTAAGCCCTAACTTGAAATATTGAAAGGAAAAGAGGAAGGCGGAAGAACATATTACGCAGAGAATTGGAAGCAGACATGAAAAAGGTGGATAACAACTGGATAGAACTGGGAAGGATTGCTTAGGACAGGGTTGGATGGAAAGTACTGGTGGACGACCTATGCCCTTCCACGAGTAAGTAAGTAAGAAAGTATTTAAAGTATATGATCGGTCTGATAAAAATATATGAACTTAACTACTAACGTTATTAGTTACGGATCTAATTTCTAAAAATGATAAATCACAGTCTACTGAGATCGACATCATAACTTTGTCTAATCTTAGTTGGAAACCCTCATATTTACGTAGCTGATAAATAATAAAAACTGATGGAGTTTTGTTCACTGAGCTAGATGGTTCGGTCGTGGAGCTTTCATCATTATTCTGGATGTCATAATCAGCATAAACTTCAGGTATACTTGAAGCGTTCGAATTACTCCACATATGGCTCACGGCTTGTCCTGTAGACCTCGCTGTTGATTGGTCATTGTTAACCTTTAACCTTCTATTGTTTACTTTTTTATTTTGGTTGTATCTCCCATTGATTTGATTTTTGGTCCATAAATTTTTCTGATTGATTAATAAATTAGATCGATACCAATGTGTTTGTTGATTGGCCTGAGTGTCAAGCTTCTAAAAATTCTCTGGTTTTTAAAATTGCTTCTATCCAATATCTCAACATTTTTCCAGTCGAATGTGAAGATGAAGAGGGCATCCGCTTTGTGTGATTTTTTATATTTATGCCTAATATCCATGATAAACCTTACTATAATTAACCAGTACATTACTGCTCAGTATCTGTGTACATATCATATAAATTTATACTTTAGAGATAGATAAGAACACAAAAATCCAACAAGACTTTTTAAAGTATATCCTTCTTCTTGATAGTGGTGTAGATTTATGAACAGATGGAACCATGAATCAACATCAAGTTATACTTTGGGAAGAAAAGAACTCTCGCGAAAGTTTTTACTTGTTGAACGGTCAAAGTGAAAAACTCTTGGCATGTAGATTAGGTAATTTAGTCAGATGTTTGAAAACTTCAAGTATAATGGGAGGCTGGGATGAATACAAGTCTGGGTGTACCTGCATCGTGAAGTGAAAATCAACTCTGAGAACGAAACGTGAGTCCTGGATTCCTTTGCCAGCCACTATCCATCTTTGATTATAATGCTTGTGAACTAAGGCAATATCTAGGCAATACACACAGTATGACCATATGCCAATAAGAGACTGATCAATTGCAGTTCTAAGCATCAATGGGAAAATTCAAGCAAACAATATCAAGTGAATTTATTAATTGTTTCGTCGATATAAATTATTTTTTTCAAAACTTACTGATATAAGTAACCACAAATACGTCGCAGAGACTAAATATGCAAGTTATTTCATGCCGTAGTCATTCACAATAAAAATTTGTAAATTCTTTTACGAGAGGTAATGGGTTCTTAAAAATTGTTGCTGAAGTAATCACGAGAATAGTAATAGGGCGAGACTATAATTTATGGACGAATCAATCAGGTAAAAGATAACATCTCGGATTTTGGCGCGAAATTCACTCATCCATTTGGCTAAATAGAGTTTGGACATTACAGCTGATATCGATTCGTGATGAAAACCCTAAATGTAATTCGTAACCCTGACCATCAACTGTAAATCATAATTCGAATTCCTCACATAGGTTTATAACCCTCAATTAGTCCTAGTTATTAGGTGAAGACTCTCAAGGTCAGTTTGGCGTCGCTCATAGGTCGTCCACAAATGATAGTCTAACCATTGATGGTAATAATGTTAGATAAATGATGTTATTGAAACACCAAGTTCCAATTTTATTATTCCTCACAAGGGGACTTAATCTATGAGATAGTTGAAAGAATTTTTATTCAAGTTCACATTTATGTTACTTACATCGTATGCTAGTGTAGTTATTTACTAAAGAAAAATACATTTCATAGTTCCATTTTCAGGTCTTCACATATACGCTTATATGAGAGATTAGTATCATCAATACAGACAATAAAGCTCCTCCTGGAACCACTCTCGGGCATTTGCCTGTCCCAAGCCCGGATAAAGAGAGAGGGTTGGGCAGTACTGTGATAAACTCGTATATATTCAGTAAAATAATGTACATATAAGCAGAAAAACAAATGTCCTATTTAAAATAAACAAACTTATGTATTAATGAAAGTGATTTGTTTCGTCTTGTGTTGTTTGTTTGTTTATGTGGATCGACTGTGAACACTGTATAATAATGAAAAATGGATCATCCTCTGCACCGCTAACATTTTAGTAATTATCAATATGTATAAATGGATGTATAAAGTAATTTGGAGAAAGGTTTAGGGAATATAAGAGTACTGAGACAATTTGAAAATTAATAGGACAGATTGCATAACAATCATAAAATATATTTGATTGAGATCATGAATCGATCAATGTTAGACCATCATTGAAAATCTGGAAGCACTGGAAATTAAGCATTCGGTTCAGTGGTCTATAGGTTAAGCGTTCGCGGGCGAGACCGAAGGTTCTGAGATCGAATCCACGTGCAGTATCGTGGAGAGTTTCATACTAGGACGAAACGACCGTCCAGTGCTTACAGGTTTTTATTAGTGGTTCAACATTGATCTACTCATGATCTCAATCAAAAGCTCAACAATCTCTACAACCTCATACAGATAATCATAAAATAATTGAAGAGCTTACATAAATCTCAAGAATTAAATGATGAAATGTCAAGGTTCAGTGAAAATACAGTTTTTAAATTGAATGAAACAATAATCATCTAAGCGAAGGTTATATACAGTAACACAAGTAATAATAATCACATGAGAGAAACTAATCGAAACTGTCTTTTTACTTTGGTAATGATAAATTATCTGATGTTCCCCTCTAAAGACATAAGTTTGGTTTAAGTTTTGTAAAAATAGCTACTGCTTTTGAGAAATATGATGAAGTTATGATATTTTGAATGTCAGTTATTTGGAAAGATTAAAGAACTTCGATAATACGGTCTCTATTGATGAGATGTCGAAGTATCAAACTGTTTATTATTGTATTAGCTTTTAATTTCAAGCTTTTAGAAGTATGATTGGAAATATAAAAGTATACTCTTTTATTGGTTAGTAACGAAGCTTTTTATAGATACAAGTCTGGAGGTACCTGAAAATGAAAATTGGATTAGTGGTGGTCCTAGTGACCGGAGAGCATAACCACAACGCCCAAGGGACAACTGCTTGCGGCCGGTCACACATGCCCTTTCCGTGAGTAATTTTCGTGTTAGCTCCGTACTTGTTGAGACCTTACCGCCGGCGACGGATATCCGTGGTACGAGGCGAGGTGTCTATGTTTAGGGTCGACCTTTTCTAATTCCATGCCTACCTCTGGGAAGGCAGCATCGCTGTTATGCTGGTTGTCTGAAGGAAACACCTTACTGCGGTCACATAGTCATACAGTCAGCAGTACGATTTCGCCCTCAGACGCCCTGCTGCTTTTAGTCTTACCATTCTTCAACCGACCTGTCTGGCATGGTAGGACCTTGAGGAACGATTGTTCCAACCAGTATAGCTCGATTGGTTCATCACGATAGGCAAGCGCGATCAACACGTCAAGGTAACAGCAACGGTCGGGTTTATAGATACAATCTTATCAGCTAATTGTATGCTAAGGTAAACTGTTGTATATCGTGGGGATATTCATAACAGGACTTAAAATTAACAAGAAGTGTTCAGAATGAGGAGTTTTCTTCCGAATAATCCAATGATCATCAATAAGATTTAATCATTCAGAAGTGAAAATCATAGATGCGTTCATAATGTACTATAGTAGTGTGGTATGGATAAATTTACATAAAAAATGTAGTGTAACAAGTGTTTAAAGCAAGCTTTATGTACATCTACAGACAAATGAAATTTAGTATTATAAATAATCTTAAAACTTTATCATCAATACAATCAAAGATGTTTAATTGGATAATATATACATATATATACTTGAAACAAAACTTACGTGGACCAACCATCACACCAAATGGTGAATTTGATATTTGTTGACCAGCATAAAATACATTAACTGAATGAAGTCCTTCATCTTTTGGTGTATATTCTACAAGATAATTATCTTCACCTTGACGAGTTATCAAAGGTTTAATAGCATCACGTCGGCCATGAGGATCTAGAATTACACAGTCTGCATTTCCAGGTCCAGCAGCTAAGAATAATTAAATGAATATTATTTTCGATAGTATAATAAGAAGACAAAGATCGTCAGAATTATGTAATGATATATTAGCGCAATACATTTCGAACAATCTGATCACACATATACTTGTTAAGAACATTTATATATAAAAATAAAAGGTCAACTAGACTAGAAAGGCAGGGGAAGAGGAGAAAAGGATAATAAAGAAAATAATTATGTGAAAACTATTTGAAACCTCATCACTCTAGATAATAAGTCAGTACTACCAGGGTAGGTTTAAGGTGAGAACAAACTGGTTTTGAATACCCTTCTACACTTTTGTACAACACCACAAAAGCTGAGTTAAGATCAATCATATGACCCATTTTGGAAGTGGATAGGACACACATCGAGGAAAGCATCCAACTACGTCACAAGACAAGCCCTCACATGGAATCCTCAAAGCCAAAGGAAAAGAGAAAGACCAAAGAACACATTATGCCGGGAAATGGAAATAGACATGAGAAAAATGAACAAGAATTGGATGGAACTAGAACAGAAAGCCCAGGACAGAGTGGTTTGGAGAATGCTGGTCCGCGGCCTATACTCCATTGGGAGTAACAGACGTAGATAAGTAAGTAAGTAAGTTATATGACCCATTTCAATTGTGTTTGGCAATAGGGGATGATTGATGTTTCTCCTCTACTCTTATTGGTTCACTTGATTCCATTTGTTTCTCCAACCATTTAAATACATGTTCACATACCCTAATTTTGTTAGGAAATGGTGTAAGTTAGATAATCATGATTCGATCAAAATATACCAGACGAACCAATATTGAATAAAAAAGCTGTGAAACTTTGTTTCTTCTCATAGCAGGTTCTTGTTAGCACATTAAGTTTTGGTACTGACAATTTTCCATTAAAAGGCTCATATAACAGCTTTATATTAATAAGTATGCAAAAATCATCGCAAAAACAGACACAAGTAACGACTACATGTTGCTGTAAATGTTATGCTAATCAGTAATGAATGACATATGGACCTTCTTCCGATCGACATCATGTCATGAGAACGAGTAATTATGCGACTGATTTGTTATATCCATCATAGTTATAGATGTTTATTTGTGCGGTGTGGTAAATAAGTGTTCATACAGTAAGCTGTTAATTAATTGATATTAGATACTACTCAATTCAATTTATACAAATCTAACTGTTTATCTGAATACAAATAAATCATCTAAGAGGTAATGGATTCATGTTTCATTTTGATTTAATTTAGGGGTTAAATCAATCCTTATCTATCGTCATAGTATTCCTTACTTGCATCGTCCGATTTGCAGTTTACCTAGTAACGAGTTTGTTAATTATTTCCGCATATACAACAGTAAAGTCTTGAAATAGGAAAAAAATATGAATATTCAGTACATTTTGGTTTCCAGCTGATCTGCAGCTGGTTGCATCTTTCAGAGATCTCATTTAAAATATACACAATATTTACAAGAACACCCACAAAATTTAAAGTACTTGAAGTAAGGGTTAAATCCGTAAAACCTATTGACATGTCGTAACATCATACAAAACTTTTTAAAATTAATACACTATAATTAAATAACCTCGTATGTGTGAATGTCGACTAATATCAAAGTCAGAATCTCCAACGCAAACGTTAAGACAGTTCTACTATACGGAGCTGAAACTTGGAGAACTACTACAATCGTCGTCAAAAAGGTACATTTATTTATGAGCAGTTGTTTACACAAGATATTTAATGTCCGTTGTCCAGACACCATCAGCAACAGCCTAGTGTGGGAGACAACGTACCAACTTCTAGCTGAAGAGGAAGCTAGGAAAAGACCATGGAAGTGGATAAACACATACATTGTGGAAACCGTCAAACTGCATCACTAGACAAAGCCCTAACGTGGAATCCTGAAGGGAAAAGGAAAAGAGGAAGACCAAGGAACACATTGCGTCGGGAATCAGAAGCAGACATGAAAAGGATGAATAACAACTGTAAACAACTACAAAGGATTGCTTAGGACAGAGTTTAATAGAGAATGCTGGTGAGCGGCCTATGCTACTCCATGATAGCTAACAAGTGTAAGTGCGTAAGTAAGTATATGTCAAGGTTTTACTGAATCATTATATCGAAAGACCTATACTATGAAACAAAATAAATGATAATTCTTTATCTGATTACTGAATAAGATTATGAATCCAGGCAACAGAAATGAAATATTTCATAAGCAGAAAAGAACGTACATGTAAACAAAATACAACAATTGATTAATATGTGCTTTACTTATGATCACGGGGGATGGATGGAAAGTTAAAAGAGACAAACATTACAGTAAGTTGTAACACAGTTTAGCTAATTGACTTCACTAGATTTGATACGTTATAATTGAATTTCTAAAGAAAATCTATGTGGATCTTTCTATAAACAACGAATTATTCAAACAATAGAATGTAATTTTTAGGTTTGAAGAAAAAAGATTTGTATAAACTTTAGTAAAAGTTGTTTTCATAAAATTTTTAGCAATTCATTCAAAGTGAAGTAATGAACATGTTTATAGAAACAATCATCTACGTCAGACAATGGGTGAAGAGTTACGCAAGATCATGAATTGATTAAAGTTAAACGTCAAAACCGTTAGATACCGGCTCAATGGTCTGGAGATAAGACTTTCGCGCGAGAGACCGGATGTCATGGGTTCAAATCCCATGTACGGGGTCGTGGATGTACAGAGTTAAGAAGTCCCATACTAGGACAAAACGACTGTTTAGTACTTTTAGTGTCAAAATAATCCTGTGACAACCATAGAGGGACTAGTTTGACTAACATAGCATATAAAATACCAGCATCAATAATTATCGGACGCCTAACTAAGACTCGTGAACTGCAAACACGAGAGAATCAGGCTGGCTTCACACCTGGTCGTGGCTGCATCGACCACATATATCACCATTCGTCAGGTTCTAGAACACAGGCATACTTATCGGTGTCCGACAGTAGTGGTCTTTCTTGACTTAAAAGCAGCACTTGAATCAGTAGACCGCAAGATTCTGTGGCAGTGTCTGTCATTGAAAGGCGTACATCAGAAGTACATAAAACTTGTGAAGGCTCTTTACTCGAACACTACCAGTCGAGTCAGAGCTCATGGCGAACTGTCATCCGCCTTTGCAACTTCAAGTGGTGTCCGTCAAGGCTGTCCACTTTCTCCACTTTTCTTTAACTTCATCATAGACCTACTGATGGAAATAACATTCTCGTCTACTGAATTCTCGGGTATTGATCTCCTTTAAGGAGGTCCACTTATCGACTTAGAATACGCAGATGACATAGTCCTGTTTGGTGAAGACGCTGATAAAATGCAGAGTCTTTTGGTAGCACTAAGCAACAATGCCAGAATGTTTGGAATGCGTTTTTCTCCCTCTAAATGCAAGTTGTTGCTTCAGGACTGGTCTGCGTGAACACCTGAACTAAGGATAGGGAGTGAAGAAGTCGAATGTGTTGACAACTTCACTTATCTTGGAAGTCTGGTCAGCCCAAACGGGTAGGTGTCTGATAACATCTCAGCACGCATTTAGAAAGCTCATTTGGCTTTTGCCAACTGACATCAACTACGGCGAAAGGCGAGATATCAATCTATCAATTAAGGGACGAGTATACTACGCGGCAGTTCGTTCCGTTCTACTTTACGGTTGCGAAACGTGGCCATCAAGAGTAGAAGATACTCGTAATTTACTAGTACTTGATCACAGATGTCTCAGAAATATTCCCAGCATCTATTGGGATCACCGGGTAAGTAATAATGAGGTTAGGTGTAGGGTAACAGTGAATGATGTTAAAACAGTTGATGGGGGTGTAAATCTTCATCGAATTAGATGTTTGGGACACGTGTTGCGTACGCTTGAACACCGTTTACCACGACGCGCAACGCAGACTAGTGTTGGGGATAGTTGGAAGTAAGTTAAGGGCAGCCAAACGAAAACATGGTATCAGTCCATAATACCACTAACTTCTGGTGTGAGCCATGTTGGTAGATGTAGACTATTTCGTTGGGGTCCGCTTGATTATCGTAATCAGTGGTTAGAGACTCGGTGTGACATGGCTCAGAATCGATCACAATGGCGTTGGTGTATACACTCTCTGCCTTCCCTTAAACTATGGGATTAAAATCGCTTCATATTTTTCATTCTACGAAGTAATTCTTTCTTCCGGTATTATATCCTTATATGGAATTTTTCCTTTATATATTACCAACATTGACTTGACTACTCCTATGAATCCGGTGTTCATCTTGCTGTGCTAATGAGGTATTGCAACTTGAACCGATGCGTATATGTATCTGGTCCTACGTTGTAGCTGACTGATCTAAAGTTCTTATCCACAAGCCAGTAGAGCAACGTCTGGAAATGCAGTCCCATGGTAGCCGGCGACTAACGTCTGGTTCACACGCCATTTGTTCCATCAGGATACTGAAGTCTATGTGCACCATTGGTTTTGAATCAGGGTTTTCCAACTCCCCTAGATGGACTCTGTGTCCTTCGAACCGGTTAAAGCGCCAGACATTCGCTTTTCGTCCTTTGAATTTTGTAAACAACAGCAATACCGCAAGAAGGCAATGAGTAGGACTTCCCTGACAGTGGTTGTATGCACGTTGCCATATCACAGCATTTGGAGAGGGTGAGCTGACACTCCCCACTTTCAGCCGTATCAGGGCCGTCAAAAAATTGGGATGTACTACAGTGGCGTGTTTATAAAAGATACTTATAGATAGATTTAGATCATTAAAACGAATTCGCTATTGAATATCATAGTCTTATCAGCAGAATTCATCCACAAAATGAACGAAGAATGTTCATAAATGCAAGATATTTCATAATTACTCAAGACGAAAAACAAACAGTATGGTCAACCTCACACGATATCAGTATACATTAAAGTGTCATAATATCATACATCAAGTGCAATTTAGTATGTTGTGTAGATCATGCAACATAATACTTTTACGATTATTCTTACAACTATAGGACATTAATGAAAACATAATATGATTTTGTACAACATTTATTTGAACTTACAATCATGATTAGGACCAACTTTGTAAAATAATTAAGCAATATTATTACTTATATGATATTAAAATGTAAAGTGAGTTGTATATGAGTGAAGTAAAGTATGAAATTATAATAGTCACTAAAAAAAGTAATTTAATACATAACTTGTTGCCTATGTGGTATGGAAAGTTAATCAGAAGTATTTTGATTGAAATCATGAATCAGTTGAAGCTAGACTACCATGAGAAACCTGGAAGCATTGGATGGCCGTTTCGTCCTACTGTGAGACTCCTCAGAAGTGCGCATCCATCATCTCGCACCCCGCGAGATTCGAACCCTGGACCTATCAGTCTCGCGCCAGGCACTTAGCCAACTAGACCATTGAGCTTCAATTGACCCATGATTTCAATCAAAAACTTAACAATCTCCACATCAACTAAACTGATAATCAGAAGTAGCAACAGGTCAATTGATGTCAATCAAAAGTGACCCAAAGGTTAATGGGTCAATGTCCTAAGGATAGAGTGGTATATATATGAATGAGTATTTGTGCATTTCATTCGGTATCATAATACACTTTCTCGCATATTCATATGTTCTTGCTGAAGTAATCAGCTGGGGAGGGGATAGAGCGTAGCACGGATTTTGGGCATTACACATTACAGCATTATGTTTGAAGAAAGTATAATTGTATCTAATTAGCTTGTAATTATTATGTTTACATAATTAAGGTAGTAGATAAATTAATTGACTGTAAGACGAATAAGAGTTGTAGATAGAGAAAGTTATTCTACACATAAATGTTGTTAAAACTGCTAGAACTGAAACAATCCATCCAATGAAGTTATATGTTTTGATCAAACAGAAATAAGGAGAAAATTTAATACATTTGCGTTACTATGGTTTTAAAGACAAGTGATGACTGATTGCTAATGTGCTTAGTAATTTTGTTTTGGACAGTTTTAATATTATTCAAACTATTTTGTCTGGTAAGCAATCTGAAGAAAATAAGAATTTGAATATATTCACCGTTTTGATCTACTTCTTCACAATAGAAATCTTGTGATTTTCAAATTATCCGATATTTAATCGTTGTTGAACATATTCAATAAATGTAGTCCTAGATTGTCTTTATACTTCTTTTGACTAGTACATATAGGATGATGAACTGTAACGTGAAATGTTATGAAAGTAACGTAATTGTTATCGTGAGCACTTCGGTGTAATGAGTTTAGTTTAAACGTTGGAAAAGTATCTCTCAAAGGAATTCACAATGTATTCATTGTTTACCATTCATATTGTTATTCATATTACACTAAAATTTAACTGTATCTGGAAAATTATTGGGAGCTCTTGAAAGTTCCTTGAAAAAGTTCAGAAAAGCTAGAAAGAGGTTGAACAACATTTTTCATCCACTTAATATCCTGTAGAAATTCTTCAGACGGTTCTAGATAAACGATAAATTGTACTTAATACCATAATTGGATGAATATCAATTCTGCAATTCAATTTAACATATTTTTCACGACTTTTAAAATAACAAAGTCACCCGCAAAACTATTAATACCCCAATTTACTTGATCCCGGAACAAACTTTAAAAATAAAACATTTTTCATACTTCCAGCCTTTTTTGCATTCGTAGTTCAGGTGTAAGCAAGTCCTCACATGAAATCCTCAAGGCCAAAGGAAAAGAGGAAGACCAAAAAACACATTATGCCGGGAAATGGAGACAGACATGAGAAAAATGAATAAGAATTGGATGGAACTAGAACAGAAGGCCCAGGACAGAGTGGGTTAGAGAATGCTGGTCGGCGGCCTATACTCCATTAGGATTAACAGGCGTAAGTAAGTAAAGTTCAAGTGTAAGGGATTATCAAAGACTGATGATTGATTATAAAGTCAGTTTTACTAGGACGAAACGACCGTCCAGTGTTTTCAGGTTTCCAATAGTGGCCTAACATTCATTCATTCATGATATCAATTAAAACTCCGTTTTAAGTGTCACATACCGGACATATCTAAAATACATGATCCAAATCTATCCATTCAATGAATACATTTGAAAACTTAATTTTACATCATGGATGGATGCTCTGACGGTTAGCTGTTATAAATAAATTAAAACACAGACAAAATAAAAACGTACAGTCTGAGATCAACGTCTACAGGTTGATAAATCTAAAAATCGTTAATCAATAAAATTACGATCTAGTTGTTGAAATGATAATATACTCCAAAAAAAGATATATAGTTACCGGCAGTGAATATATTGAAGAATGTACGTCGACCAACTTGATTCCCAGTTGGTTCAATTCCTGGACCAGATGCAGTTGCTTTACTTCCATCACCTTGTGCACCTTCTACCATAACTTTAAATGGTGAATTTAAAATTTCTTTAGTGGCAAATTTAATGATAACCCTGTATTCACCTTCTTGTGTTGGAACATAAGCACAAGAATAAGTTTGTTGTTTATCATTAGTACTGAGTACATCACACTAAATAACAGAAAGAAAAGAAAATATACATAAAATTTCTAGAGGATGAAATCGAACAGGGATTTATTGGATTTGAACGTTATTTACATGATAACGGCTACCGAGATGGTGAAGAAAATTTGTAGCTCAGGTGAATGGTATGGGTGGAGTTTTATTCTCAACAATAGTCAGTCAAGATCGAGGTCTATAAAAAAAGCTGTGAGTCATATGTGGAGAAATTTGAACAGTTCACTTCTACCTGAAGTTTGTGCTGATGATTTTGTTCAGAAGAACAATGAAAGCTCCATGATTAAACTAACCACTTCAGAAAACAAAATTCCGCCTAAATAATGGCTATCCTCAAAAACTCATAACCAAATATGGAAAGGCCAGAAAGAATTAAATAGAATATGGTAAGGTTGAGGAAAAATGATTAGTAGTTAATGTTGCGTATTTGAATGTCTTTCTAACGCTGATAGAATTCTATCGATCAAGTAGCAATCTAGCCAGTAGTCTGACTTTGAATCACATGCACTGTAAGTTGATGGTTGTAGGTGGTTAACAGAATACCTTGTACCGATGTTTCATGCCATTAAGCATTCTTCATCAAGGTTTATCTGTAATTTTGAGGGAACTGATGTCACCTGGGGAATTTTACTTTAATCAGTCAATTATAAATACTGCAGTTCTATGGGATACTAATGGAAGTTCAAAGAGCCCAATGGTAACATTTCAGATTGCGAGGCTGAGTAAACATTTTTCGAATCAACCATAGAGCATTGACTTCCTCAAGATTACAGGTGTATTGTGCTTATTAGTGCCAGATGGTAGGAAACCTAGGTCTGTGGTTTTCCATTGACTACCTCCAACATCTAACTTAAAAATTCTCTTATTAAGAATTAACTTCGAAGATATATAAATAGCTTAAAAAACTAATTACGAGATTAAACACCATGCTTAGAACACATCTAAAAACCATTATGATCTGTTTGTACTGACCGATTCATTCTTATGACAGCCAAATTTAGACAAACTCATTACTTACGTTACAACCATATTCTATAACCGTATCTACTAGTTTAAATGTGTGTGTTATGTAACATCATAGCAACAAGTTGCATAAATTTTTAGTAATTAGGACCCTCCAAATACAGTTGATAACGTATGTTTTGCTTTATTTTTGAAATAGTACCCAAGTATTTTTGCATTGAAATGATAAACTTTTAAACAGTTAATCCTAACTGGGACATGATTTAGAATTCTTTTTAAAAATGTATTGATATTGACTGAGTTTTGTTCTCTGAGCTGAATGGTTTGGTTGTGGAGCTTTCATCGTTCTTCTGAACGACATCATCAGTAAAAATCTAGATTTAAAGTCATCGAGGACCAATCAACATCGAGGTCTACAGGACAAGCTACTAACAATATGTGGAGAAATTCGAACACTTCACTTCTGTATAAAGTTTATGCTAATGATGTCGTTCAGAAGAACGATGAAAGTTGCACGACCAAATCATCCAGCACATAGAACAAAACTCCGTCAAAGTCATCCACCTGAGCTACAAATTTTCATCGTCATATATCCTCCAACAGTACAGGAACCACAGATACTGTCGGAACAAAATGAGCTGATTTTATTGCATCACTATTCAACAAGTACTAACAATTCAAATGATTATCTTTTTTCTGGTACAAATCTATAATCTCGCAAATGATTTAAATTGTGAATACATATTTATGTTAACAAAGTATTGATATTAGACATATATTGATTCTCAGAAAGGGGTTTTTGTGGATATTACAGTAATTTAATAGTTGAGTTCATGAGTCAATTGAAACTAGACCATCATGGAAAACCTAGAAGCACTGGACGGTCGTTTCATCCTAGTGTGGAACTCGTCGGTAGTGCTCACCCACTATCCCGCTTTATGAGATTCGAACCCGTGACCTATCGGTCTCGCGCGCGAACGCTTAACATATTAATTCGGCAACTGGTAAAGCAGATGATAATAATGTTATCAAACCAGGTGTTGGACAAGGCGATAGAGAAAATTGAACCTATGTTTTTCTGCATACACTATAGGTTATTCAGTTTGATTAACTGTTAGTCTTTCTATTGGAAGAATTCACAGTTGAACAACTATTGGCTCGTGGCTCTTCACAAAAGTTTACTAAAAATTAGATAAACTGTTACTTTATGGGGATGTTTAGATTGGTTATGCTCAGAATGAATCATCTTAATTACATCATTGGATTTCTTTCATTAGAAACTATATATTTAAATTAAGGAATAAGTCTCAGGGTGTATATGATGTGTGTGTTGTATCCTTCAAATAATCAAAACAATATAATGAAATACGACATAATTGGAAGGAATTCAGAGCAGGTTTATTTCCAGTTGATGTTTGGTAAAATTTACCTCCATGAGACATATCGGAGAGGGACGATCGAATGACAGTACATGATTAAAATAATTAACTATAAACTTACTGGTTCTCTTTGTCCTTTAGGATTCAGCACAATCACTTCAACAGCACCCCGACCAGCACTGAATGTATCAATAGTAAATCGTGCAGGATTACCAACAGTATTTCCATGTGGTTCGAGACCTTAAATTTTATTAACATAAAAAGTGAACTGAATGAAATCATATTTTAAAAATATTCTATCTTAGAACCAGCTTAAACTGGTTTCTTCTAGAATTTTGGCACAATTAAACATGGTATCCTTTTAATGTAGATTCTCAAGCTACTGCATCATTAATGTAACGAACCGATAGATTCACCTTGCAGAAGAGTTGCATACGAGGATCAAAACAGCTGTTCAATACTTCCACGTTTTCTATGGTTATCTAATATAGATTTTAACAACATTCAACAACCCCCATAACTTTATTTTGACCAGATAAAAGCATTTTTTTGGCTTAGTTACAGCTGATTTAAAGTTCAATTTAGTTTCAATGTTTATATTGGACAAATCTTACCTATTTTCAATCAATGTCCACATTTTCAAAACGACATAATTAAAGCTTCAGTGATTTCAAAAAAGAAAAGATCTAATCAAGTTATAGCAACTCATGTGCAATTGAGTTTGTTCACATTTAATTCGGTTAAGTCATTTTGTTAATTTGTATAACGGACTGAGTCATCTTGATGGAGTTTTGTTCTCTGAGCTGAGTCATCCGTGCAGCAACAACAACAACTTATCTATAGCACTGTATCTTTAGTATTGTTACGAATGTATGATTATGTACGCTTACATTTAATACTA
Organism: Schistosoma intercalatum; assembly: GCA_944470365.2. Classification (NCBI taxonomy): domain Eukaryota; kingdom Metazoa; phylum Platyhelminthes; class Trematoda; order Strigeidida; family Schistosomatidae; genus Schistosoma; species Schistosoma intercalatum. Next base: position 39,738,880 of record OX103726.1, read on the forward strand.
TACACTCGACTCGCTGACTCATTCATTCGCCACTCCGCTTTGTGGTCTGAGCTATCTGCTAATAAAACTGTAGTCACTACTTCTCTTTGCCTTCTGATTTCAAACACCGGTTGAGGTTTATATGATAACAGTTACGAGGGTGATTGGTTAACGAAGCACAATCACTACGATGTAGCTAGTAAATAGATATTTTGTTTGACTAGCAGTTGTTATTATGAATTAAACTTATGATCTGAATAAATCAAATGGTTATGTCTCTACATCAATCGGTTGATATCTTATAGTATGACACTTGAACATCTAAAAACTAATATACAATTTTGTAATGTTGATAATAATAGCAAAATGAAAATGAATTTATGGGATGTAAATCAGGGAAAGCTATCAGATATATGTCAATATATTTGATGTATTGCTTAATAATCGAGTATAGAAAACAAGTAAATGGATTGTGGAATAATTATGATAAATTAATTCAGAGGTGTCCATTAAATTTAGGAAAAGACGATGGAAATCTATAGGATATACATTACGGAATCACTAAACTGCATCACGAGACAAGTGCTAACTTAGAATCGTGAATGAACGCGGAAAAGAGGAAGTCCAAAGAACATATTACGTTGGGAAATAGAAGCAGATATGAAAAGGATGAATAACAGCTGGAAAGGATTGCCCAGTACAGGGTTGGATGGAGAGTGCTGGTGTTCGGCCTATACTACTCGACGAGGAGTAGCAGGGGTAAGTAAGTATGTGCTGCGAATAAGTATGCGGAAGTATTTACATTATATAACGAACTATTAACATCTCATTGAGTTACTGATTGAAATATACGAATGTTTGGTGAGAGTTTGAATTTAATATGATGTAGTAATTAAGATATGTTTCTCCTAACTTCTCTTAACTTCATTATCTCTTTCCTCAAACTACCATCATTGTTAACCAAATTTGTTTGTATTAACTTACTTAATAGTAGAAACAATATTGAGAAAGTGCAAAGATGGATAGTGCCTAGTAGTAGAATCCAAGACGTGCGTCTCATCCACTGCTAACCACTATTCTTCTTTGCTTATAATGCTTGCGAATTAAGGCAATACCGAGGTAATACGCACAGTATGAACATATACCAATAACAGACTGATCAATTGCAGCCCTAAACATCAATAGAATGACTCAAGTAAACAATACTAAGTGAATTTAATGTTGAGAAAACTTTGTGACATTCGTTGATTAGATTTCTAATTATAGTTTTAACGTTTTCAATAAATCAATTACAGCACTAAGATTAGTTTAAATGACACAGTAATGCTGATTGGGATTTCACTGTCAATCAAGAAAGCAATAGATGTCTATTTTTCTGAGTTTGAGAGTAGGCATAGATTAAGCTTAGAACATTAGAGATTTAAACCATGCCCTATACTGTCAAAGCTCCACGATCTACATTTTTGACATTAGTTTATTTCTGGTATTATTTTACCAAATTTTGATAATATTAGTAGTTTCACTGTTAATGTGAATTAACTCAATCAGTCATTAACTTTTCATTATGTCTTTGAAAACAATTTTTGAAGTCAGTTGCCAGTAAAATCATAGTTTATCATTCACGAAAGTTATTTCTTTCTTAGGGTTACTTTCAGACATCAGTTGGATCAAAGTACTGAGCATCACATATCCATAGAAATCGTTCAAACCAGTAATATCTCAAAGTATCATGAAGCCTAATGATCGAAATTGTTCATATAATTCCAACATTGTTTCAAACAACCGAGGTGTTTTATTCAAGACATTAGAATTAATTTAGACAATATTTAAATTCGTAACAACTCAGTCAACGTTTACTATAAGGATAGAGTTAAAACATGTATGTATCTCATTAGAGTGCATAAATCATCATTTCAACTAAATGGTTATTAACATCTTATAGTTTTACTAAAACATGGGAGTGCAGTTTGACCATGTGTTATAACGCTCGGTTTTACTTCGTCTAATGTTATAACGGTTGGGTTTCCACGTCTATACGTATGGGACGCTAATTTACCTTAGACGAATATCTACACTAGATTCCCTCCCAGTGTTTATTCTGCAGAACGTCAACACAACTTAGATCAAGAACACGTGATTAGCCTGACCACAACGTAAATATGTTTCCACACCGAAACCCGACACAATCCAACAACAATGAACAATCGATAATAAGTGAATAATAATAAGGATAAGGGAATATATATATAACTCATCTGACACCTGTCAGACTATCTACATGTCTGACTAAGCAGACAACCACTTATTATTATTCTCGTCCACACATCACCATGCTGAATGTAAGACAGTTACTTACCAAGTGAACTGGAAGATGATTGTGCAAGATTATGAATTTATTGGAATTAAACAATGTAAACTGTTATGTATCCATTCAATGGTCTAGAGGGTAAACATTCACACTCAAGATCAAAAGTCATGGGTTCGATACCAAATCCCAGGTTCGTGTATGTGCATTGTTAATGTGTCACTTGATATGACGAAAAAGTCGTCCAGTGATCTCAAGTTTTCAGTGACTGTTTAACCAACATCATTTCGCAATGTCAGTAAAAAAACGTATTTTTGTTGAATGATTGATATTTTGGTCTTATACTCATCATAAAGCAATACAAATCAAAAACCATTCAAATCCACAAAGATGTGGTTTATTTAGTTAGAATTAATCTGAAACTTTCAGATGGTAGTATTGGCGAGACTATAATTTATGGACGAACCAATCAGATGTAAGATACCAGGTCCCGGATTTTGGCGCGAAATTCGCTCATCCATTTGACTAAATAGAGTTTTGGCATTATAGCTGATGTTCGTTCGTGATGAAAACCCTAAATGTAATTCTTAAGCCTAACCATCAACTGTAAATCATAGTTCTAATTCTTCACACTGGTTTATAACCCTAATTTGGTCCTAGTTATAATGTGGACAATTTAAAGTTTAGCGTCGCTCAAAGGTCGTTCATAAATTATAGTCTCACTGAAGTATTCAATCATAATTTCGCTTTCAAGATGTTTACAACTCCTTGTAAATTTATTGATTTCTAACTGTTATTAAGAGTAGTAACTCACTGATATAAACAAACACTACCATTGTCATATATATTTAAAGTCTAATGTCAAAATTCTATTGTATTAATAAATATTAAACTGTACCTTTTCAGATTATATTATCATTATATCCTATTATATTATTAGACAGATTTGGTGTTCAACTAACATATTTGATTACCAACCACCACCTAATCTCACAATAGTACACGTAGTGTCGAGTCACCTAGGCTGGTTGCCACATTGCAACATGGCCAATAGCATTCGATCTGCACTAATAATAAGGACTAGACACGTATGACATTGATCGCCACCCAGTGATCAATCAATTGTAATTACCAACCATAGAGATGGTGGAGAAGAACGATGAAGAAAGTTCCACGACCAAACCATCCAGCTCAGAGAACAAAACTCTACCAAAATACCAACCATAGACTTTACTAATCCATGCTTCAACAAAATAGTAAAAGAGTCCTATGTAAAGGATGAGTCACAAATATCAATGATCTAAAGAGTTTTTATGGCATACAAGTTATCGTTGTTAATGGAGTTATTGATAATGAATGTCACTACCCATTATATTCTGGTAATAAAAAGCATTTTTATGTTAGTTTTTTTATAAGAGAAATAGTCATGTTCACTATATTTATACTTTTAAGACAGTTACTTTACAAAATACTTAACACTACATTGTCTATGAACTATAATGTTTAATGAACTGTTAATTGCATTTGTTTTATAAAGTGTAATGAGGTTCTTTCAAATGTAATTGGAGAATTTACAAAACAATATTAAAATATCTAAAGAAGAAGTAAAGATTTGTAGTGACCTACTTTAATCAAGAGAATGCAATCGGTGTAATGGAAACAATTATTATTATAACCAATTGTATTAGTGATTATTTTACTGTACTTGTTTGTTTAACTGTACTAAAGACATACTTTCTTCCGTTCATTGTGACCTTGCACGAATACGATTACGCTCAGTAATCACACTTGTACTCCTTTGGCACGACTCAGTTTTCTTTCGATACCACGACATCGCCAATAAATACATCTCAACTACAGCCATCAACTGCCTTCTGATATTTGGCTTACGGGGGTCTTATCGGTTAACTGGCACGTAGTTTTCTTGTAGTGGTGATCATAGTTAACCGCGACTCGACGCCACGTTACAGATTCTTGACAAGTAACACCTTTCATTGTTTGAAGAATTCAATGCTAACCATTCTTACTTAATCTATTCCTTATCAATATACATCGAAGTTATTAGTATTTTGATATAAAAGACTAAAGTTGTATGAAATGAACACTTTGATACGATTTTTTTACCAGTGATAGGATACAATAAGGATGAGTTTAAAAGGTCTTCAAAGAATTCTCAGCTAGTTTCTACTTAATCATAAAACAGTCTTTGTAAATTGAAAATTTACATAAAAGGAAAATGATAATACTGCAAAATGTAAGTAGGTTTCATACAGTAGATAAATTCATTAGTGTTTTCTATAGGTTGATCTACTTGCAAAAAGAAACATGACAATTAAGCTTTTCCAAATGGATATAGACTGCTTGTCTTCTCGAACATTTCAAAGAATGTAAATAGGATTTTTAAGAGCTTCTATATTGCAGATTAGATGCTCAGCGTATTCATCGATCGGACCAACGACACGTAAAACACGCACGAACGACCTAGAGTCCCGATCAGCCCTGCTTCGCTGTCTAGCCCAGCCAGTCGAGTCCAGAACACAAGTCTCAGCCTCTGGGATATGAATCACCATATTTCAGACATACTCTGTTTATATACCAACCAAACAGACCACGTCGTACCATAAAATGGAAAACAACATTTGTACAATATTTAACAAGTGAAATAAATATCGACCAATAGGGAGTGTACATTTAAAGTCCAAGGCCACCATTAGACTTAACATGATAATTATTGGTATATTTTTCCGAATATCCTAACAGTTTCTAGTTAGGATTAGAACGTGTTAATGATTTATGATTGTGGTTTTAATCACGGAATAACATCAGATATAATTTAAAAGTTCTCTGTATCCATATGGATAAATGAATGTCGCTTAAACATAATAAGAGGCGCTATTTGATTAGTTCATTCATTATAAGCAATGCCCCATAGGTGAAGGTTTGTTTCAGGATTAAGGGTTTAATGCCAGTATTTTATGAATATTGTCAATTTGCTTGTTATATACAATCCAAAGAGATATAGTTAAGTGGTTAATATGTTTAAAACCATCTATTTTATTCTGTGACATTAGAAAAATAATATTTTTCTATCATTTTAAGTATTTTAAGTAGCTTAGAAAGTTATTTCTACTGATCATTCTATATGATAATTGAATTTCTTGAAGAATCCTATAAGTAACGTTCTTGAAACTGATTGACACATCTCTAAAGTATACTCTCCAGTTTTCTGTTGGTGAATGTTTATCAGCATAACACTTTTATATTGAATACTAGAAGTACATAGTTCTGTGTCGTGGAATGAAATGGCATAGGAACTCATCACAATACATAATCTTTTATAAAAATATAGATCACTGAATAAAAAATAATGAGATGATAATATGTGATATTTAAAGTCAGTCACTTTGATGTGATGGCAGGGTTGGATTGAGAGTGCTGGTGGGAGGCCTCAGCTCCCCCACGAGGGGTAACAAGCGTAAATAAGTAAATCACTTTGATGATATTCATTTTGATTAATAAATATATGACTATGAATGGTTAGCTAGCCGAATTTCAATATTTTATCCAACTGATACCAAAAATCCCTATAGCTTGATAGTATTTTATTCTTCTAGAATGAGTAGAAATGATCAACTTTGCTGATGAGCATTTAATCAACTGAGTGCCAAAACTAATATTACAGCACTAAAAATTTATCGTTAGAATTTAATTATTTAATAAAGTTGGATAGTGGCATGCGTTTCGTCCTATTTAAGTCACGTCAACCGAATGTGCTAATGTTCCTAGTGAAACTTGAATTTAATACCTTTGATTTTCAAAGTCCAACGTGTTATTTACTAAACGGTTGAATTTGAACAAATAATATATTGTGCAAAGAGAATGTATCCGTCCCAAATAAGACGAGAAATGGGTCTAAGGCTCCATTGTTAGTATTTATTCAACTTCACTAAAATCTTTTGACTATATACCAATATTGAGACAATCCTCTGAGGAAGTACATATCCCAAAAGAGACTGACCAATTACCTTTTCCTAATATTATTAATGTGAAGTTCCACAATCTTAATTCTACATCGTTTTTTGATCTTTGAAAAAAAAATACTACGAAGCTAGAATTATTATTTAAAGTAATAAGTGTTACAGTAAACACGGCGTAACACTGAAATACTTGATATATTGGATTAGAAAATGAATAAATTTCTATAAATGGGTTATTAAAATCTTAATCTCTTGTCTGAAGATTAGAAGTTGATCATAATCGCTGAATATCTTACGTTCAATCCTCCACAGAGTTGTCAGTAAGTACATAATGTAAAACAATTTCATACTAAAAAGAAACCGCTATCCAGTATTCAATGTCGTCAATATTGCCCAGTGATAACTATTAAACACATTTTTCAGACACAAAACCTGACTTTTTATGTCGTGAATTTATAGATTAGTTATAAGTACCAAGTTTTTTGAACATTAATATTCAACAATTTCCTAAAACATTGTATTAATTGACACTTAAGAATAAAATGTAAATTTATAAGGATATTCTGTAATACCACTTTAGTTTTTACTTAAGCAGCTTTAAAATGTTATTCATTAGGAAATTTTACACCTAGGAAACCGGGTATCGTGGGTAGTCAGTCAGTTAGTCAGCTACAACGTAGGACCAGATACATATACGCATCGGTTCAAGTTGCAATACCGCATTAGTACAGCAAGATGAACACCAAATTCATAGAAGTAGTTAATTCAATGGCGGTAATATATAAAAGAAAGATTGCATATAAGGATACAGTACAGGAAGAAAAAAAGATATGAAGCGATTTTCATCTCACCGTTTAGGGGAAGACAGAGATTGTATACATATGCGCCATTGTGATCGATCCTGAGCCATATCACCAAGAATCTCTAACCATTGATTACGATAGTCACACGGACCCCAACCAGGTAGTCTACATCTACCAACATGGCTCACACCAGAAGTTAGTGATATTATGGAATGATGCCACGTTTTGGTTTGACCGCCCCTAACTTTCTTCCAACTATCCCCAACACTAGTCTGCATTGCGCGTCGTGGTAAGCGGTGTTCAAGCGTACGCCTAACCTCACTATTAATTACCCGGTGATCCCAGCAGATGCTGGGAATATTTCTGAGACATCTGTGATCAAGTACTAGTAAATTACGAGTATCTTCTACTCTTGATGGCCACGTTTCGCAACCGTAAAGTAGAACGGAACGAACTGTCGCGTAGTATACTCGTCCCTTAATTGATAGATTGATATCTCGCCTTTCGCCATAGTTGATGTCAGTTGGCAAAAGCCAAATGAGCGTTGTGAATCCGTGCTGAGATTTCGTCAGACACCAACCCATTTGAGCTAATCAGACTTTCAATCGTTGGTAGATAGACTACCATATTTTAAACAGTGAAACATGATTCAATTTTCCAAAGTTTATAGATATTTTATGTTAATGAATATTAACCAGTTCAAAATTGACATTCATAATAATCTAATAATTATTTGCAATAAACTAGCTTGGATACAAAGAACACCATAGGTTTAAATCGTTTAATCTAGAGTTTATATAATTTGAATGGGATAGATAAAGTCAGTATGGGACGGGGGGAATAAAGAAATCCATCGTTTGCTTAGTTTGTAATTAATACAATACTTTACTGGCAAAAGATTATACTTTAAATAGTTTTACAAATGTTTTGACAGTAAAACACAATTTCCATTGTTTCCGTTACCATAATATGTGATCTAAGGGGATTATTTATTGATTTATTCATTATTCATGAAGATGTTTGATAAAGTATTGAATAAATTCTTTTTCTAAAAATAAACCATACACCAATAGTTTTCTTTCAGTTTGACGAATATCATTTGTAACTTTGCTATATAGTGATGAATAAACGATATTCCTATGTGTTTTGTAAATCCTCATAAGAATGAATTGCAAACATATGTGATTAAATCAGAATGAATTTTGTGGAGATTTTAAAAATTTCACTGGTTGAAATCATGTGTTCTAGTGAGAAGTTGTTACCAGTGGAGTTCAACCAGGTCTGTTGTGAGATATCAGCTCACTGAAGACAATGGTGTACGGTGGCGCAACATTAACACCGTTGGATGCTGGCTCAGTGGTCTAGTTGGTTAAGTGTCTGACGCGAGACTGATATGTCCTGAGTTCGAATCTCGCAGGGGAGCGGGATCGTGGATGCGCACTTCTGAGGAGTCCCTTACTAGGACGAAACGGCTATCCAGTGCTTCCAGGTTTGCCATGGTGATCTAGCTTCAATCAACTCATGATTTCAACCAGTGAAATATGTAATTAAAGTTTAAAAAGCATGCATAAATATGTATGGTTTATTGAACACTTTACCACCATGGGATACTCACTAATAACGAATAACTAGTCTTTAAAAAGATAAATGAAGAAAAAAAGTTTTGCCACTTCTGTTTAACTTTTGAAACTATTTTATATGATAATAAAACCATGGATACACCGGGGTCTTTATCTAATGACTCCTCTTTTAGTAGCATTACTAATGTGATCAGTAGTTGTTTCTGTGGATTAAATCAACTAGTCGGTTAATTGTTGTATTAGTCTCTTTTTTTTCTTTAGCTTTAACAAACGCAGTTTGTAACAACCCTAGTTCTACTTTTAAAAACCATTATAAATTTTAGTATTTATTATATTGTGGTGTATGGTACTTATGTTGACATAGATAAATGGTATGTAATACCATTCGGGAGTGGAACGCCAGGTAATAATAGATTGAATTGAAGAGAACAGGAATGTAAACAGAGAGTAACTATTAATAACAATCGAATTAAAAGAATCATCAAAACATGTAAAGGATAAATGACTGAAGAAAGATGTGAAAATAATGTACTTGATGTATAGCTTTCATATCTTGCATCAAACAAAAAAGAATGATTACATCCACCTGAGTCCTTTATTCACTACAACACTAGGTATTTATTTGACATAACACATGATTCTATTGAATTAGTGAGTTTTGACCAACAAACTTGGTAATCGACTATTTTATATGTCACAGGTTGAAATCATGAGTCAATTGAAGCTAGACCATCATGGAAAACCTGGAAGCACTGAACGATCGTTTCGTCCTACTATGGACGTCCAGTGCTTCCAGGTTTTCCATTATGGTCTAGCTTCAGTTGACTCATGATTTCAACCTGTGAAATTTCTAGAAGTTTCCACAAAACCCATTCCGATAGTTTATATGTCTCTTGTCTACCACTCCATAATTACATATATTTTGTTGCCTCTAATCTCAAGAGTTCAACAGAAGTCAAACAACAATGTATAGACTATTTCATTATATATTTCTTAATAAACAGGCAGTTAGATACGTTGATAATGCTATAAACTCTTTAGGTGAATACTCATACTATAAATTTAACATATTCTTGTAAAGATTTTAATGGTTATCTGAATAAAGATACTTCCAGTCTTAGGCTTTCAATCTGCCTGATTTTCTAATGTGATTATTCTTCACAAGATATATTTGATTGTCCAGAGACAATTATATCGAAAATCTTACAAACTATATTAGTCAAGCTGAATCTGTTGAAATTTCTACAAATTCCATTGATCAATAACAATATCTGACTAATTTACCTCAGTCAATAACTCAACCAATCTTCATGTTGACATGAGATAATTATTATTCTTTGGGTTTAGTAAAATCATCACAGTCAAATATGACACTCAAATAAAAAAATTCAAATCTTAGACTTAAAACTACAGTTTAACAGTTCTTTCACCCCTCATACGAGGGTCATGTATACTCAGTGCTAAAGAGTCCCATAGGTGTATACACTCTCTATCTTCCTTTAAACCAAGAGATGAAAATCGCTTCATATCTTTCATTCTACGTACTAATTCTTTCTTCCTGTACTATACCCTTATACGGGAATCTTTTTTTTATATATTACTACCACTGAATTAACTACTTCTATGAATTCGGTGTTTATCTTGTTGTGCTAATGAGGTATGTCAACTTGAACTGATACATATATATGCCTGATCCTACGTTGTAGCTGACTAACTGACTGAAGGAGTTCCAGACTAGAACGAAACAGCGCTCTAGTATTTCGAGGTTTTCAATATTAATCTAGTTTACATTAATTCATGACTTCAACATTTGAATAATTAATAATCATATCATTCACCTATACAAACTATTTACATATTCACATCAATGAAACTATTCAAAATAATAAATACCTTTCACATTTGTATTAACTTTTTCACCATGAGATATTTTTAAACTTTGTCTTGGTGATGGTTTAATTTGTTTTTTCATTTTTGTACCAAAAAAAAATAAATAACATGAAAATGATTGACGATTTATGGCATAAATTACACCTAATCCATGACGATGATCAATATCATGATTATGATTATGATTATTAATGAATTTCACTGAAGACGGTAATACAGTAGTAGTTGTAGTTAATAATTCATGATCTACATCTACTTCAATTAAATATTGAAATCCTGTAGCCATCAAATAAGATTCATCTATAATATCTTACATAACATTTGTAATTTGATATTGATTAATTCTTATTTCAATTTATTAGATAATTGATTTATTGTTCCTTTTTTTCTTTTTTTCTTCTTCTTTTTTCTCCCTTTTTTTCTTTTCTTTCTTTTATTCTTCTTCTTCTTCTTCTTATTATTATTATGAGTAAATGATATAATTTAGTATTTGTATTCGCGAATAGATCATTTCATACTTGGTATAATAGATATATCCATATTATTCAAATATATATGTTGCTTAAATAAATGTCTTTTTAAATATAAAAAATGTAAATGTACTACTGTATTTTTATGCTGTTTCTAAACTAATTTTAACAATTTTTTTCCCCTTTTTTCTAATTGGTTAATTCAATTCTACTCAAATTTTAATTGGTTCCTTGGTTGTTTTTTTTTAATTTTTCTGTAATAATTTTTTTGGGGTGTTTAATTTCTATGTTAGATTTTCATTAGAATACATTGATAGATTATGATTATTATTATTGAGTAAGGAAATGGTACAATGATATCAGACTAATTTCAAGGTCATACAGTGATTTAATATTGTTAAAATCAAAAAGGGGTTTTTCCTAAGTTAATTCTATTTATATTTATTTGTTCATTATTATAAATGATTAATGGTTAGAATTTGGAAGGGATATAAATGTTATTAAACATGTTGAGGCAATGAAGTGAATAGATTATTTTAACTAATCTATGAATAAACGGAACATTCAGCATGTTGTCTTTGACTCCAATGGTCACTGTTCCTCAATAGAACTCTAGGAAATAACTCTTGAAGCCAGTCACTAGTGAGCAAATGCTAATTCATATCAGAAAAGATGCCGGCCTAGTGGTTCAGTGGTTAAGCGTACACGCTCGAGACTGATACGTCCTGGGTACGAATCTCGCGGGAGGCGGGATCGTGGATGTGCACTGCTTAGGAGTCCCACAATAAGATGAAATGGCCGTCCAGTACTTTCAAGTTTTTCATGGTGGTATAGCTTCAATTGACTCATGATCCCAACGATTGAAATCACTAGAATATTCACTAAAACCCTTTTCATAATCTGTTGTTATCAGAAAGGGATTTTGTGGAAAGTTTAATAATTTTATAGTTGAATTCGTGAATCAATGGAAGCTAGATCACCATGGAAAGCCTGAAAGTATTGTACGGTTGTTTTATCATAGTATGAGACTTCTCAGAATTGTGTTGCAGGATCCCGCCCCGCGAGATTCGAATCCAGGACCTTTCAGTCTCGTGCGCGAACGCATAACCTCTAGACCACTGAGTTGACCGGCATCCAACGCTGTTAATGTCTACTTTCAACCAATCCACGAAATTGAGTCACTTTCCACTGCTTCCAGGCTTTCTATGGTGTTCTAGCTTCAAAGTGACTCATGAATTCAACTATAATCTATCATTGCCAAATTTATAAATTATATGCTAACCAACTAATTTATGAATTGAATTTTGTTTTAGTTTCATTGTAAACATGAAGTGATTTGAAGTAGATAGGATCATTTGTCATAATGGTGAATTTTTATTGAACATTAATTTGGAAAATGTAAAGGAATTTACATTAAATATTAGGTTACCCATGTATAAGTGTACACTTAATCTTTTATTAATATTTAGCTTTGGCTAAATACAGACAAATAAATGACCATTGGTAACATCATTAGAAATGTTTAGACTTCTAAAATGTTTATTTATGAATGAATGTTTAGATTTATGTTGATTACAGCTTCAAAATAACTTACCCATTTTTAACAAGTCCTGTAACTTGATGAGGTTTATAAGCAAAGATAGATGGTGGCTAGCAGTGGAGTCCAGAAAGTGCATTTTGTCCTATTTAGGACTCGTCAACTGGACGTCCCTGCATCACTGAGTTGATGTTCACTCTGGGACAGTTCGCTTGTAAATTCTATCGCGTTATCCACTGAGCTATTGAGTCCTAAAGCGAACGGTACTGTGGTCATCTCCCGGAGTGAACATCAACTCTGTGATGCAGGTACATTCAAATGACGAGTTCTAAATAAAACGAGATGTGCGTCCTGAATTCCACTGCTAGCTACCATCCATCTTTGCTCATAAAGCTTGTGATTTAGGACTACATCGAGCCAGTGTACACAAAATGCACATAAACCAACAAGAGACTAATCAATCGCAGTCCTAAACAACAATGAGAGGATGCATACAAATAATACCAAATGAATTTTCAGTGGATTACATCACAGACTGATATCAGTTAGTGCATTAGTGAAAATTGAGGAGTACTGAACTGATAGTTCTCCAATAGTATGAGATTCCTCAGCAATGAGAAATCACAAAGCTAGGGAACATAAAAATCCAGGACATCAATTTCTCGTGGTGAGTGTTCAACTTTTAAACTAATGAGTTAGAATCCAAAATGGAACACATTTCAGCTTCAATCAGTTTGTGATATAAAATGACGATCATTTAGTTGTGTTGGTGATTAAGTTGTTAGATTATCTTGAAACCAATCAATAATGACTACATGATTATAGTATTGTTGACGCGTTTTATAGAGTCTGGTCATTAGTAGGGTTTTAGACGTACAATCCTGAAGACTTATGAACTATGATGAAACATCTATCCAGTGAACTCTAATTTTCAGTGGTATGTTAAATGATATCAACCCATGGCAAAAACCATTAATGAATCTTATAAATATGTAAGAACATCACATTTATTGGGAAATGATGAAAGAAAGAGAAGTAATCTTAATCATTCAAATTGTTTGTTTACGTCATCTTTACAGATTGGGCTAATAATGACTTTTTATTTCTAGACAAAACGAATGCATTATATTTAATATACATGAATTTGTGTACGACTAATCTTGTTCCTTTGTTGCATAGTGACAGAGTTGTATAAAACCACCTAAGAATTCATCTCATTTATTGTTATATATCACAATGGTAGATTTTATCAATCACTTAGACATCTATACATTGTTATTCATCAATATATGTCGTCAGGAAATGCACACAGTAATGAAGTAATAATTTCCTTTCAGTTAAAAAAAAAACACAGATTGTCCACTAGTCAGTATTTATATGATTATATTTAATGCAGGAATAATTACAATGGTTAAGCGGCCGTGAAATTATACTTCATGTTTATTGAAACAAACATATGCCGATAACAGACTGATCAATTGCAGTCTTAAAACTAAATGGGAAGATACAAGCCAAATAATACCAAGTGAATTGAAATTTACCCCATTGCACAAGCAAGTGGCTATAAGGACTCAGTAGCTAAGTGGGTAACGCGATGGCGTTTGAAGCGAATGGTACTGGGTTCGAGTCCCAGAGTGAACATCAGCTCTGAGATGCAGGTACATCCAGCTGACGAGTCCCAAATAGGATGAAACCCGAGTCCTGGATTCCACTGCTGGCCACTATCTGTCATTGCCTACAAAAACCTATGGAATAGTTTATAATTATAGATTCAGACCATTGTTATACAGTGACAATAATTTCGTTACATTATTTAATATGAAATAAAGAGTACAACACTATGCTAGTAACTGTTGAATGATCTTGTTTCAAAAGTGATAGATAGTTTATTGAGGATTAAGTAAGGCAAAATTAACTTTGCAACATGATCGATAGCATTCGATCTGCACTAATAAGGACTTGACACACATGACATTGGTTACCACCCAGTGATCAATCAATTGTGAAAATTGACTTCTATTTGATTAATTTTGGTTAATATATTTCTGAGCTTCTGTAAACTACTAAAGAAGAGTTTTCTTTTGTCTCCCTTCTTTTCTTAACCTATTATCCCCATTTAAAGATACTGACTCCATACTTATTCAGAATCTGTCAATAAAATGGGCTTACTGAAAAAGTATATTAAAATTAATAATATTTAGACTGAGATAGTTTATTTGCTTGTTAAACAGAAAGCCTTTCACTAACCGGTAAATTGTTGTCTGTATCATTATCATTATGTAGTTAGCCATGGGTGTTGATTTGTGCAAAAGACTACTACTACTGCTTATTTTCTACTTGTACTTTAGTAGTGTTTGCACCAAAAAATTTTAGGGATAGATTTTAACTTGAAAACCATCATGAACTAAGAGGGATTCACAGCTATTTGGTCATAGTATGATAATCGTCCACAGTCGTAACCTGGAACCCCGGATGGAGTCAAGATAAATACATTCAGGACGAACAACAAGTGCGTGATCTTAAGATCACTGAGGTCACAGATCAATTAAATAATTGTAGAACCTTTGAACACAAGTTTTTAGTCATTATAAAAAAACAATATAAAGAAATAAATATTTCTTTACTCAACTTTGTTTGTTCACCTGAATGTTTCAAATGTAGAAAGGGTTCATTTTCCTTAGAAATACAAACCCTGAATTTTTTTATCACTTTAAGAAAAAGCTGATTTTAGTAACTATACAAATGTATGTTTTGCTTGGTATTAATTTTATTTGTTCTTAATAGAAAGAAATAAGTGCTCAATAGCACTTGTTTTCACTGTTGAAAAATTGAAAGCACTAGACGGTTGTTTCGTTCTAGTATGGAACTTATCAACAGTACGCATCCACGATCCTTCACGTCGAACCCGAACCCAGGATCTTCTATCTCGAGCGAAAGTCCAAACTTAAAACCAGTGAGCCGGCATCCTACCGTGGTAATGTCCGATTTCAACCAATTGCGTGAACATCTTCCATTGTATTCGATGGGTAACGGCCTCATACCCGACACAGTTGAACCCCACTGGTCACAGCTTCTCACTAGGACTCCGGCAATTACCCCTTGAAGCTAGTCAATTGCAAACACATGTTAATTGTCAATAAGGAGTTGTGTGGTTTGACACTAAGACGAAATGGCTGTCCAATGCTTCCAGGTTTTCAGTGGTGGTCTAACTTAGATTTGTTCATGACTTAGATGAAATTCAACAATCTCCACAACCCTATACTAAACCTTATCATTGTATTTAAAATTTTATTAGGGTAGTTATTAGAATATCTGGCTTAAAATCTGTTCCTGAATTTTGAGTCAGTCGACCCTATAAGTCTGTACTGAGTGTTTTGAAATAAAAAAAGAAAATAAGCATGAGAAAGCAGGATATAATCTGATAAATGTAACTTTAATGGTTAAAATAATTATTTACCAATTATATCAAGACAAGTGTATCTACTTACCAGGACCATAAGCTCGAACAAGGCCAGGATTTGATTTTGGCCTTAAAGGTGCACCATCTTTTAATTTAGCACTAGGAAATTGACTTAAATATGTCATCATAGCTTTTTCATCAACTCTAGGATTGGTCATCTCTTCTGGACGTATTAATTGTGGGACATCTAACCATTGTTCAGCAGCACCCATTGCTTCACGAGCATTACGTAGATTTTGTTTAGGTTCCCATTCTCTCCAGTCAGGGCATAAACCTGGTGCACAAGCATCAACTAGTGCACCGATTGCAATACCATCATTCCAGTCTGTTGTGAAATTTTTAACTGGTCGATCAGCTAATTTATTATTTAACCATGATAAGAGACGTTGTTTTGGTGTTGGACCTTGAGCCTACAAAATAGATAACAAATAACCAAATCAATTAATTAAGTAAAGCTTATTAGAAATAAATATAATTCATTATTTTCACATTTCTAACCACCAAAAAAACGATCAAAAATGACACAAATTATTGTTGAAATCATAAGTCAATTGAAGCTAGACCACCATGGAAAACCTGGAAGCACTGGACGGCTATTTCGTTCTATTGTGAGACTTTTCGTCAGTGCGCATCCACGATCCCGCCCCCCACGATTGATAGGTTCTGGTTTCGAGTTTCGCAGGGAGTGGAACTGTGGTGCGCAATGCTGAGGAGTCCCACAATAGGACGAAACGGCCTTCCAGGTTTTCCATGGTGGTCTAGCTTCAATTGAGTCATGATTTTAACTATTAAAATTACAGAAATCTCCACAAAACCCCTTATGACAAATTATTGTATCTCCAATAACAAAAAAAACCAATCACACTTTACATTTGGTGCAGCAAATAATGATTGAAAGCAAAAGAAATATTGTGTTTTTATATGGATATTTATGTGAGTATAAGCTAACCATAAAATTATCTTCTATGTAATTGTAAAATAACTTCGGTCCTAATGGTTGTACTGTTGGATTCATAATTCGTTTATATCTGCATCTACAAAACCTCTAAAGGTAAACAAATCACATAATAAACATTTTTTGAATTGACATTTATTTATTTCCATGACAAAATAGAGCTAATAACTTATCATGTTCTTTAGCTATTGTCAACTAGTGATTCATACCACGAAAATAAACAGAATATGAAAATGATATTTGGAATATTTCGTTAAAGTCATTTTAATAAATGCTTGATACATACGTTTGGCTTATTAAGTGACAAATGACATAAAATTGTGATTGGAGGTAGTCGATAGGAAACCCTGAACCCGGGTTTCGTGTCATTTGGTACTCGTCAGCAAGATGTACCTGCAATCTTGAGAGAACTGTTACTCTCCATGTCATCCAGTTTGGTCGATAGCATTCGATCTACACTAAGAACGACTTGACACACATGATATTGATCATCACCCAATGATCAATCACTTGTGAATACAATGCTATACATATTTTCGGAAAAGTATTATTTAAGTACTAGTGAGAAGCTATGATCAGTAGAGTTTAACAATGTTCATTATCTTTTATGCTTAGCCATTTGATCAGTAGAACTCAGAAAGTAATATTGGTTTCACTTTGTATACAATTAAATAATTATCTAAACACTTAACATCTTTAAACTTGATTGGAAAAATTCAGATATTACTTAGGACTAACGATTCAGTCTGTTGTCTGTATGATCACCTAGATATGTCACAGTGGTAATATTCTTTAAAGATGTTTATTTGATTCCTTACAGGCACACTGAAATTCTGGCTATCTCAAAATCCTTTTCTTTTAATGTGTTTTACTAGGTCATAGATCTCTAGTTGACTACTTCTAATTGGTAATCAACTATGAACACTTTTGAGGAAAACACTGACAAGACATATCTTCATTCAATCCCTTTAACTCAGTTTACTTAATATGCTAATCTCTGAATAGAATATCACTTGAAATCATTTCAATTAATAACAAATCATTGTCTCATACTGATTAATAGCTATTGAATAATTATATAAAATTTCACTGGTTGAAATCATGAGTCAGTTGAAGCTATACCACCATGGAAAACCTGAAAGCACTGGACTGCCGTTTTGTCCTATTGTGGGACTCCTAAGCAGTGCACATTCACGATCCCACCTCCCGCGAGATTCGAACCCAGGACTTATCAGTCTCACACCAGGCGCTTAACCAACTAAACCACTGAGCTAATCGTCATTCAACGGTGTTAATGTTTAACTTCAACTAATCCACGAAGTTGCGCCACCGTATACCATTATCTTCAGTGAGTTCCTATCTCACAACAGACCTGGTTTTTATTATTTCCATTATAATTTTATTATTTTTATCCAATAAATCAATTTCTATTCGTAATAATACCTCATTTCAATTTAATATCATCAACCGGAAGGAAACGCCTGACTACGGTCATAATGATGAACTAACTATATTGAATAGTAAAGTGTTTTCTAGAGCAAAAAAAAAATCAATGAATTAACTTTCGTCTAGGATTATTAGAAATCAACTGCAAAACATTGATCAAACTGAACTAGTCCCGACAACAGGCCAACTTACACACATACATATATATATATATATATATATACATGTATATACGTACGTAAATACAGGCGTGAATATTTATGTGACACAAGCATCATAACTAGATATTGCCCCTACATTTAGCCAAGTACTTAGTGATGTACAGTTTTTTTTTAATTTATCAACTTAGTATATAGAATAAACAAATAAAGTGTAATAGAATGAATTTAATAACAGTCATTTATTGGCATTTTGAATGGAAACCATAATATGCACACACATACACACATATACACACACACATACACACACATTACATTTTATTGTGTTGTGGGCGTAAACATGACAAACTGTATTGTACCCATTCAAAGGAAATAAATCTCTGTTGATCGTCGATAGTAACAAAAAAAGAAAGAACATTAAATCCATAAATCAACTTTAGTTCCATCTTTAGGAAAAGCAACTAACCGAAGAAAAACAAATCAAAACTACAATGAGGAATTTATTGAAATTAAATTGATTGATTGATTGATTAATTAATTGATGGATTGAAGTACTTCTTTATATTTCTGTAGTATTATTTAGTTACTATTTGTAATCTGGTAACGAAATTGAATGGAGGTGATAGTTGTCTATTGAACTACAGTACTATCTTTAATAAATTGACAGAAACTAAAATTGAAGGATGTAAAAACGTTTACATATCTGGATAGAATCATTGATGAACATGGTGGATTTATTGCAAATGTGAAGGTGTGGATCGGTAAAGCAAGAGCAGCAAATCTACAGCTGAAGAACACCTGGAACTCAAAACAACCATCTGTCAATCAATACCAAGGTCAGGAATTTTAATACAAATGTCAAAACAGTTCTACTGTATGTGGCGGAAACTTGGAGAATTACGAAAGCTATCATCCAGAAGATACAAGTATTTATTAACAGCTGTTTACGCAAAATACTTCGTATCCGTTGGCCAGACACTATCAGACAGTGACAACCTACTATGGCAGTAAACAAACCAGATTCTAGCGGAGGAAGAAATCAGGAAGAACTACTGGAAGTGGATAGGACGCACATTGAGGAAAGCATCCAACTGCGTCACAAGGCAAGCCCCCACATGGAATCCCGAAGGCCAAAGGAGGAGAGGAATACCAAGTAACGCGTTACGCCGAGAAATAGATACAGATATGGGAAGAATGAACAAAAATGGAATAGAACTAGAAAGGAAGGCCGAGGACAGAGTGAATTGGAGAATGTTGGTCGGTGGCCTATGTTCGATCGGGAGTAACAGGCGTAAGTAAATAAGTATGTATGTAAAACTGAAAAGAAATGGGTTACTATTTTGTGTTCTAAGTGTACAATAAACATCGTGAGAAGTGAAGGAATTGAATTTTGATTTGTGTAACACTGTAAGTTTGGTTTCTAGGAAAGTAACATATATTAGGAAGAATCTGTTTCAATGGATTTCTTATCTTCTATAAATATTCAGTTAAACTTAACTTATAATGAAAACCATTTTCAAATCTTATGTTTTATATTAAAAACTTTGTTAACTTTCCTACTTTTCAATCTATCATTTATTATGAATGAACTGTTCAAACACGCACAACAATATATACATATGTATATATATCCCTTAAACCTGTCTTGTATCGTTTTGTCGTTATTACAAATGAAATTGATTTCTGTATAACGTACTTTTTACAATCAAAATGGCTCGTTTATGCATCAAATTTATTTCTCCTTGAAAACAATGACAAATAATATTTTAATAGTTGAGATCATGAGTCAGTTAAAGCTAGACTACCATGGAAAACCTGGAAGTACAAGACGGCCATTTCGTCCTATTGTGGGACTCTTAAGCAGTGCACATTCACGGCATTCACCAAAAAGGGAAAGGAGGCTCGTACGTTTTACATAATTTGGATCCATAAAATAAACCATCGTAGTCATATAGAATAGATGGGATAAAGTTAGCAATGGAATCCAGGACTTAAGTTTTGTCATCTGAGTGTACTTGCATCCCCGAGTTGATGTCTACTCTGAAATTCAAACCTGACATTATTAACCTCAAACACCATCGTGTTACTCACTCAACTTCTGAGTTCAGATAGCTACTTACTTCTTGGTTTCGTTTATCCCGTTCAAGTTTCAGTCAAAGTATTAGCATTGGAATAAACCAAATCATTTCAAACTGAATTTTAGTAGATATATATATGTTATCAATATGCCATTCGCGTTGTACAATACTGAACAGTCTTCTCGTTTAACCTCTACGAATTATGCTAATGCCATGCTTTTGATGCATTGAAATACTTAGCTCCGTCTGACAACCGCAGCAACTTCGAAGTCATGTTCCACTACACACAACTTACAAGCAATCGTATGAGTAACACCCATTGCATTAATACTGAGCAACAAGAAAACATTTTAAAATTTATGATGATAAATTTCTAGTGATTTTTCAGCGGTGAATAGTTAATGACCTGATAGGAGTTGAAATTAAAAAGATGATGTTCATTGGAATGACTATTTTCATCATGCCTATCAACAGAAAAATCAAGGAATAATACTTTTTTTTCAACTCACTCCGAAATCAGGTTCACCTTCCCAAAGTGGGATTGTTATTGAATAATGCAAAATAAGAGTCCAAATTAAACCAAGTATAAGCTTACTACGACAGTCAACAATATCTGAACTATCTGTATAAAGAAAAGAATATAGAAGTGTTTAATAAATTTTAAAATAAATATGATAATTAAAGGCTTATGAAATTAGATAACTTATAGGATTGATTATGATTTTTATAATGAAGGTTTTGTTGGGGTCATAGAATTTGTATCATGGACTGAAATAAGTTAACAACCATTAAAAACCGGAAAGAACTGAACAGCTATTTCTTTATGGTATAAAACTCTTTAATATTGAGAACTCACAAACCTACTGGGTACCGAACTCCTGACCTTCAGTTCTTTTAGTGAATACCTAAACTACGGCATAGAGCGGTGAATATGTACTTGTGAGGATTCTCATACAAAAAACGAAACAGTTTTCCGGTGCTTTCTAGTTTTCAATGGCTATCTGACTTAGATCAGTCCTCCATATAAACTGTTGAATTCAATGTGCCATTTAGTAAGATAAGTGGTTTTGTTTATATTATTCAGGGTTTTAAGCATTTATTAACGTAATGTAGATTTCTCAACAGTGCGCATCCACGATCCCGCACCACGCAGGGCTCGAACCCAGGACCTACTGGCTTCGCGCGCCAGCACTTAACCACTAGACCACTGGTCTAGCTTCAATCGACTCATGATTTCAACCTGTGAAATTTCTAAAACTCTCTACATAACCCATTCTGATAATAATCAACTGCTCACTAGTGACCGACTTCAGGAAAACCTCCTGGAGTTCTGGTGAGAAACAGTGACCAGTGGAGTTCAACCAGGTCTGTTGTGAGATAGTAACTCACTGAAGACAATGGTGTACGGTGGTGCAACGTCGTGGATTGGTTAAAGTTAGACATTAATGCAGATTTATTTTCAGAAGGGGTTTGTGGAGATTTTGGAAATTCCACAGATTGAAATCATGAGTCAATTGAAGCTAGACCACTATGGAAAACGTGGAGGCGCTGGACGGCCGTTTCGTCCTAGTATGGGACTCCTCAGCAGCACGCGTCCACGATCCCGCACCCTGTGAGATTCGAACCCAGAACCTATCAGTCTCGCACCAAGCACTTAACCAACTTGACCACTGAACTAATCGGCATCCAACGGTGTTAATGTCTAACTTCAACCAATCCAGTGTAGATTTATTTTCTTAGAAGTCTTCAAATAGAGGAAATACAGTGAATTATATAACTGCTTCTTTTCTAGAAATAAAATTGACACACTTCGGTTTTTGGATGAATAACCGCCGAACTATTGAGTAGGATATTGTTGAGCAAGGTTCAACAACTTGGTAGAATCCAAAGATTTTACCAGCTTAAAATGTATTGCCCATAATAATGAAGTGTGTTTATATCATTTAATAAAAACATTGTCGGATAGAAATCACATGTAAGAGAAGCATATAATCGAGTGCAAAAAGCATAATGGGGAAATGGCAAATGTAAAATATGACCATATTCCTCATTCCTACTTGATTCGTGAATGATAACATAATAAATATTAAAAAAGTACACCACTTACTAATTCGAATCGATCGTATCCAGTTAACACT
Organism: Schistosoma intercalatum; assembly: GCA_944470365.2. NCBI lineage: Eukaryota > Metazoa > Platyhelminthes > Trematoda > Strigeidida > Schistosomatidae > Schistosoma > Schistosoma intercalatum. Next base: position 39,761,659 of record OX103726.1, read on the forward strand.
AAACAGCTATACAAGCTATGAACTTCATCTTGAATAGTCTAATAGTAAAATCCTAAACTGTGACACCAAGTAAAGCGCATCTCGACCCAATCACTCCCAACCCTCTAATATTCTCTAATTCGTACAAAAATTCTTGGAATTTCATCAAAAACTAGAATATTTCAAGTTCAGATTTTATCTGAACCTGATGTTAAATCAATGTACAAATTGTTAAAAAGTAAACTTTCCCTTCAAACAAAGCCGTTAATAGAGATGAAGGAGAAGATTTATGGTTTAAGTGGATGATTTTGATAGGATTTTGTTCTCTGAGCTGGATGGTTTGGTCATGGAGCTTTCATCGTTCTTCTGAACAACATCACCAGCACAAACGTCGTTCAGAAGAATAATGAAAGCTCCACGACCAAACCATCTAGCTCAAAGAACAGAATTCCGTCAAAATCATCCACTTGAGCTAAAAATCTTCTCCACCATCTCATAAATTAGAAAACAAATAGCTACGATGTTTTGAGTGGTAAACATATTTATTTACCTCAGAATTTAAAACGTACATTATCCACAAGCTAGACTTAGATCTAATTTAAGGTATTCATGATTTTAGTGAAACTATATTATTAATAAGTACCAGTCAGTATTGGTATCACTAACACAAAAATACAAGAAAAAAGGATTCGAAAATATGCCAAATAAATTACCTATGTTCACTAGACGAAGACCTTCATTCTCTTCAAGAAATCTTAAAACCATTGTAACATTTTCTAATTTCTGAGTACGAAAACTTGGTTTTCTGTTAACATGTTTAAATTGTTGCCCAGATAATGACTCAACCAATGCAATCAAACGAAGACCATCAGCTAAATCAAATTGTAAATCATCTACAGTAACATTTTTAGGTTTAAGATGTTCATTTGCCCATCTAGTGAAAGTGTTTTTTTGAATAAGCTTCCATTCAGCATCTTCAGCCAATTCCCTCTCAGCCATTGGTATCTCTTCTTCATCTTCATCCACATAACCGGCATCTGGATCTGGATAGTCCATTTTGTTAGAAAACTATTCTAAAAAATATATAGCAGCAAACAGTTTGTTAAAAAGATTATAAATTCAAATAATAGTGTACGTTTCATTACATTCATGTATTCTCCTTTTAGTCACAGTTCAAATTAACTGAAGCCATTAGTAAAATGTCACTAACGAGACATTTGTTCTGGATGTCAACAAAAATCAATAAAAACTCAGTCCTGAATATCAATGGCACAATAATATAAACATTTGCAGTAAGAGGTTCTGGAGATTTTTGAATTTCATCAAAATTATGAACCGATTAATGTTAGACCACCACTGAAAACCTAGAAGTACAAGATGACCGTTTCGTCCAAGTATATATAAACAATTTCGAATAGTAAATGACATTAAATGGTAAAACTTAGGCTCTTTAAATGTTAACCGAACTATCTATTTTTTATTGAGAGTAACCCTATTCGGTTGGATTGATTGAATATAAAACATTGTATATCATTCAAAAAGCACAAGTATTGCCTGTTATATAAACATAGCTCAGTGATCTGCAAGATACATATTTTAACTTACTTACTTACGCCTGTTACTCCTCGTGAAGGAGCATAGGTCGCTCACCGGCATTCTCCATCCAACCCTATCCTGGGCAATCCTTTCCAGCTTACAATTTAATAAAAGTATGAGTTGAATGAGATTAGAGCCTAAAATCTAGTGGATATATAGTTTTTCCATTCAATCCAATCAACAAATATTTCCCCTTCAATTGATATGGTTTCAACTCAGTACAGAATATATCAAGTATCGGACGTTTATAAGTGTAGAAGACTTAGTGCATAATCAAAACTTCAAGTTATTGATTTCAAATACATGCTATCAATAGAGAGTTCAACATGATGGTTTATTTCTTAATAAGGAAGGCACATTGATTTTCAATTAAAACAACGTATATATAAGTGAATTATATTGTTTTCAATTAGATCCTTATTAGGCTTTACTCAAATATACTGAAGTATCTATATGCATATACGAAATTATTGAACCGATGCAGTTTATCAATGATAACAGTGGAATAGATTACATAAATAAACATAATAAATAAACAGTACAAATTGATAGTGTAATGACAGGTGTACTAGTTGTGATAAGAAAACAAGGCCTTGAATCCTATCCATGTTTGCGATGGGAAACAGGTCAATGATTTAGAAAATATAGATGCTGAAACAAACCATAAGATTATAACATAATAAGAATTCTTCAGATAATTGAACAATAAAGCATATATTTAAAAACAAGGAAAATGGGGGGAGGCGAAGAAAGATAAACAAACAAAGAGTATGGAAAATAATAATAAACAAAATCTTTTATTAAGGAAGAGATAACGGCGCTACGAATTTCTTAGGAATACAAACACTTGAATCCAAATAAGTTCTACTATGCGTAAGAGACGATATCGTAGCCCATAAATAAAGCTAGTAGGAATACGATAAACCGCTTCAAATGACCTATTTCTGTACACTACACGAATGCTATTGATCAAGTTGATAGAACAAAGCTTCGTATTGTTTTAAGGATACCCTTTCCTAACCATGATGGAAGGTGTTCGCTAACTCATTAGTTCACTTGTCTGGTTATGCGCCCAATATAGTTTTGTTCACAGAAGCAGCTGAATTTGTAAATATACATAGATGTAACAGGTAAGTTTTCTTTTAGTTAAGGAATCCTCATAAGTCGGCTCGAGAACAATAGACAGAGGTTGGCTTGCACTAAACGTTCTCTTCATTGGTGACAATTTCGTTGAAAACAATATTGTAATTTTTAACATTAGCTTTGGTTGAATATCAAACATGACCTAAAAAGATTATTATTACTCATTTGTTAACAAATTGATTTTCTTATCTAACATTGTTTAAATTCACTTGGTGTTTTTTTTTACTTGAATCTTTCCATTGTTATTTAGGATTGCAATTAATCAGTCTCTTGTTGGCATATGTGTATTCTGTGCAGATTGCCTCAATATAGCCTTAAGTCACAAGCGTTTTGAGCAAAGATGAATAGTGGCTAGCAGGTACATCCAGCTGACGAGTCACAAATAGGATGAAACGCGCATCGTAGTTTCTACTGCTAGTCACTATTCATCTTTGCTTAACACTATTTAGTTGTAAGTTCTTACACTGTACTTTATCACGTCAGCAAAATGTTATTTATATAAAATACTCAACTTTTCAAGAGACTCTTCAAGAAAGATTTTTCGAACTAATAGTTTTGAAAATAAATCATTGTCTATAAACGGACTTTTTATACAGTATGCTTAGTAAAATTCACATGGTTGATCATTATTGACTTCAGTTTACTATCACAGAAGTGTAATGGCATGACAGTGAATCGAAGTCATATTGTTACGTACAAGGAGTTCGTTGTTGTATATTGTAAAGAGGACACAAATCATGAGAAAAAAAGCTGAATAACAAATGAAAGCGCACGATAAATGATTGTCAATTAACATAGTAATTTGCTGACAAATTCAAGAAAACAAGTACAAAGTAATATATTATATAGAACGAAGCAAAAATTACAGCACACTATTTAGTTTCCCTGTAGGGTTTTTATTCCATATTAGTTTTAAATAAATAACTTCATGAAAAGTTATACTCAGTGTTTGGTAGACACTGAATATCATAACAGGATAATCGGAGTGAGGATTTGCGGAGACTGTAGTAATTTTAATAGTTGAATTCATAAATCGATTTAAGCTAGACCACTATTGAAAACCTGATATTACTGAATGGACGTTTCGTCCTAGTATGTGACTGCTAAACAGAACGTATCGACGATACCGAACGTGGTACTCGAACCCAAAATCTTCGGTCACGCTTGAGAATGTTTAATCTTTAAACCACTGAGCTGGCTGGCTTCCAACGGTGTTAATGTTTAACTTTAATCAACCCATGATTTTGCATAACCTTTCATCCATTATATGAGGTGAATAATTGTCTCAGATTGGACTTCACTGTTCATGGATTCTTACTAGAACTCCAGGAGTCCCATACTAGAACAAAACGACCGTTCAGTGTTTTTAGGTTTTCAACAATGGTCTAGCTTAGATCGACTCATGAATTCAACTATTAATAAAGGATAAGACAGAAGATTCTGGATTACCATAAAAGTGATTGAAATAATAGTGTAATAATATTCTTTGATTACATAACTCCTATCTGAAGACATCGTTTTTTACTATTATAAAACCCGAAACATTGTGTCTTAAATTTAAAAAATTTTTCCACTGAAAATTCCGGTTGATATATTTGATAATCTAACTTACTTTGAAGTATATGATTGACTCTTAAGCTTACAAAAATAGTCTTAGACATCAACAATGTCTATTTCTGAATGGAATTTGAAGTGGACACTAAACGGTACTAAATATATTTCTCTGAAGTTTAAAATTTTCTTTATCATTTAAGAAAAAACAACAACGCTAGAACCCTCCAAATTGCAAATGAGAAGATAGGTGATAAGTAAACGGAATGCTATTCAAAAAAACAGTGTCAATAATGGTATAAAACTGTTAGGTATTCATAGGTTTTAGTAAAAACGAAATTATCACTATAGTCCTCCAATTCGCATACAGAGGGTTATTAGTATTTGTCTAATAAGGAAGCTACATTTAGGGATTCTGGAATATTACAATTGATTGATCACTGGGTGGCGATCAATGTCATGAGTGTCTAGTCCTTGTTAGTGCAGATCGAATGCTATCGACCATGTTGCAATGTAGCCACCAGTCTAGGTGACTCGATATTGCGGGCGCTATATATTGAGATTAAATGGTGGTTGGAGGTAGTCGACAGGAAACCCTGGACACGGGTTTCGTGCTACTTGGCACTCATCAGCAAGGTGTGCCTGTAATCTTGAGGGAACTAGTGCTCCATGGCGGATTCGACCTCGTGTCACCCAGCTTCACAGTCAGAGACGTTACCACTGAGCTATCAGAGCCGTGACTGACCTCCTGTAGGACTGAGATGTAATCACAATTTATTGATCACTGGGTGGCGATCAATGTCATGCGTGTCTAGTCCTTATTCTTCCAAAAGACGATTGGATGGAATATCTTCGTCTCTTTTTGAGCTTCTTAGATCTTCCATGAGTTCACCCGTGGGCCGACCTCACACAGTTAATAATAAATAATTAAAAGTATAAAAGCAATTTCTTAAGTAAAAATCCTAAATTTTCAATGGTATATAGGAGTATTTTTGAATATTGAATGTTTTTTTTAACAAATGTTTTTCCAGTGGTTTTTATATTGTGATAATTCACAACTGCCCATAATGAGGCTGATTGAAAAAAGCAGAGAATTGACCAGTTAATGATATACCATTGATGTATGAAAGTCTTTTTTAAATCAGACATCTGTCAGTCCATCACAACCCATGGTTAAGATCTTAGAGATATTGCATCACGGTGACTTGGAATGTTATCAGACATGAACCAAAGTAGAAACCAGCGGCAACGCAGACGTAATTTTCGAATACATTATTTACCAACTTGAGAAAAAATTCCTTAACTGAAAGTAGTTTTTTCTTGTTTATGTTTCTAAATGAACTGTATCTCCTATTATATGCCGTTCTTGTTACCTTATTCTTTATTTCAATACTGTTCTTTTTTCTTTTACATTATGTTTACAGTTTTATCTCATTACTTGTGCAACATTTCCTTTCTTTAGTGGCCGTTTTACCAGGCGTTATGTGTACTAAATGAAGATAAAAATATATGTGTGATTTTTTTAACATATCACCATCAGCTTCAATGTCTGTTGGGTGGAGACAGATATCTACCTTAGACAACGGAAGATGGTCGCGCAATTTTGTGGATTGGTTGAAGTCAGATATTAGTACCGTTGGATTCTGGCTCAATGGTCTAGAGGTTAAGTGTTCGCATGAGAGACCAAAATTCTTAGGTTAAAATCTCGCACGTGTGGTTGTCAGTGATGCACTACTGAGGAGTCCTACACTAGAACGAAATCGCCGTCCAGTGTTTCCAGGTATTCAGTGGTAGTCTAACATTCATCGACTTACAATCTCGATCAAAAATTCAATGCCTATCTTATCACATTTTCAGCAGGTCAAAACAAGATATAGTATATTAAATTGAATTCATACAGTACAATTATATCACTATATTTTAGACATGTTTTAAATTGCACGTCATAAAATAGTCAAGAAGGGCAGCAAACCAAAACTTTGTACTAATTTAGTGTCTGGCTATATGAATATTGATTATTGGTTGGTACTAACAAGTTGTAATTTTGTTGATAATGTGTAGTACGTTATTCAACTAAGCAATTAAAAGTATGTGTTATAAGTATCTTCTGGTTGTACGAGTTTTAGTAGTAGTACAATTCATTTATCAAATACAAGTTAATGCATTTAGCTGTAAGTCATCCTACTTAATTTGGAGATTAGTAATATAACCCGAGTGCTGCAAATGAATCAGGGTTCAAACCTATCATTTAATGGTTAAACTGCTACTTATTTAGCTAACAACTGAATTCCATCTTCAAAGAAATCAGTTAAATCTAATAATTAAGTTTAATTCTTACCTAAAATGAAGCGTTGAGACTACAATTTATGGATGAACTAATCAGATAGAAGCTAACAGGTCTTGAATTTTGGCTCGAAGTTAATTCATTCATGTGGCTAAATAACGTTTTGGCATTATAGTTGATATCAATTCGTGATGAAAATACTAAATTTTATTCCTAACACTAACCATCAACTGTAAATCATAAGCCTAATTCCTTACACTGGTTTATAACCATCATTTAGCTGTAGTATGTGGTCGGATATCCTCAAGGTCTTTTTAACGTCAGTCAAAGATCGTCCATAAATTATAGTTTCATTAAATGAAGTTTTATAGATTCCTATCATATTACTCTATTTTAATGTAAATAATGAAAAGTGTTATAGGGATGCTAGAATATAAGCTCATTTTCACGTTTAAGATCCTTTTTAGAACATATAACAAACTCATTAAGACTAATAGAATAATCTCATCAAATTGAAAATGTTATAACTTGTGAGCGCCGATTAGAGAGCAGTGACTTATCGATCGGACCAATGACGCGTAAAACACGTGTGAGCAGCCTAGAGTCCTGATTAGCCCTGCTTCCTGCCTAGCCCAGCCAGTTAAGTCCAGAACACCAATCTCAGCCTCTGCGATATGAATCATTATATTTCAAACATACTCTCTTTATATACTAATCAAGCAGACCACAACGTACCAATAAAATAGGAAACAACATTTGTACAAGAATTAGCCAGCTGTGGCTGTGAATGAGGGAGGTAGTAATTAATATACACTGGTTATAACTCAAGAATGGTAAAACGTATAATAATACTTTATGGGTCAAAATAAAGCTTACAATAAGAGGAACATGAATATGAATAGTTTATTTATTTAACAATTATACGATCAAAATATACGTTTAGTATTGGTCCATAAAAGGATCCCAAAGTTACCATTCATTAAGTTTCTCGGGTCCTAACAGAAAATAATCCCACTATCAGCTGGTTAAATGAGGTAAACGTCAAAATCATCAAGCAATATATGTAACTAAACCCCTAAGTTCATGTCATTCCTTCTATAGAGATGCATTTCTTTTCTTAAAGTTAATTTTCAAAATGACAGAATAAATATAAACTTAAATAAAACAATTATAGTTTACATATTGTTGTTGTAGTTAAATCATTCTTACTCAAGAATAACTGAAGTATGTTTACCTTCAACAATTCTGCATCAATAATCAAGATATGGTGTGTACTACCGATGTCGACAGATATGAGTAGTATGTATCACCAATCGAAAGTGAAATGCGTGGTGACAGAAGGTTGAAAAGACCGAAGAGAAGAGAATGAGTACAGAGAGTGATTGGTATGGAAATGAAGGAACAACAAAGTCTAAAACAATTGATGGATATTTTGCAAATGAAGTATTTACTGTATGGTTCTCAGATTTTACCAAGATATTCTGCAATATGCTGAAACACATTTGGTTGTCCCAGCCAGTGTTCTCATTAACTACAAAGGAACTCACTATTTCTACTAAATAAAATATTAGTTCGGTTTTCAGGAGAAACATATCTTGTTTAGTACATCATATTAAATTCAAACTCTCACCAAACATTCGTATATTTCTATCAGTAACTCAATGAGATGTTAATAGTTCGTTATATAATGTAAATACTTTCATTTACTTACTCGCAGCACATACTTACTTACTTACGCCTGTTACCCCTCGTCGAAGAGTATAAGCCGAACACCAGCACTCTCCATTCAACCCTGTACTGGGCAATCGTTTCCAGTTCTTTTCAGTTGCTATTCATCCTTTTCATATCTACTTCAAGTTCCCGACGTAGTATGCTCTTCGGCCTTCCTCTTTTCCGTTTCCCTTCAGGATTCCGAGTTGCCGCTCGCTTCGTGATCCTGTTTGATAGTTTCCTCAATGTGTATCCTATCCACTTCCAACGTCTGTTCATAATTGCCTCTTCAGCTGGAACCTGGTTTTCCCTCTCCCACAGTAGGCTGTTGCTGATGGTATCCGACCAACGGATATTGAATATCTCACGTAAATATTTATAAATACTTGTACATTTTTGATGATGGTTGTGGTAATTGTGTAAGTTTCAGTTGTTTTGAGTTTCATATGTTCTTCAATTGTAGGAATGCGGTTTTCGCTTTGCTAATCCCCTCTTTTACGTCTGCAACCGATTCTCCATGTTCATCAATGATGCTTCCCAAGTAAGTGAAAGATTCCACATCTTCCAGAGCTTCTTCACAAAGTGTGATTGAGTTGTTGTTCTCTCTGTTGTATTTGAAAATCTTGCTTTTCCCTTTGTGTATGTTGAGGCCCACTGATTCAGAGGCTGCTGCTACACTAGTTGTCTCTCAACACATACTAGTAAGTATAAAATAACAATATACGCGTTTGGTATATTTAATTTCTGCTCTAGAAATAGTTCATTGGTTTCGTACAATAAATACCCTCTTAAAATGAATAATCTGATTTTTCGTATCTTCATGAACCTAAATCAAGTTTGAATTGAAATATATTTGATTGTTTACTTCGAACATTGAATGTAAGTTTCTGTTTTCATAAGGGTTAACCAGTAATATAGAAAGTCTAACAAACATTTGGTTTTAGTGGTCTGATATAACATATCTTTTCATGTGATTTCCAAACAAGAATTAATTTCAGTAGGAATGTAGTGAAACAAGAACAAAACCGGGAACAAACAAATGTACTTGAATACAAAATTACATAATATGATAGTAAAATAATGAGAACCATACAATAAATATTTCATTTGCAAAATGTCAATCAATCGTCTCAGACTTGATTGTTCCTTCGTTTCCACACCAATCATTCTCTGTTCTCGTTCTCTTCTCTTTAATCTTCCTAACCTTCTACCGTCATTTATTTCACTTTCGATTGATGATGCATACGATATATGTGTTCCACCAACATATTACTTATATTTGTCAATATTAGTAGTACACACCACATGGATACCATAACAAATATTACCTACACATTTAAATAACTTCCACAAAATTTCATTTATTTGTATAAACTTCTCTTATTTATTGAGTGATCGATACAATTTAATAAACTGAACCAAAATAATAAACTACTACTACTACTACTACTACTACTACTAATAATAATAATAATAATAATAATAGTAATAATAATAATAATAATGAGTAAGCCCCCAAATGCCCTGGTATGGCCGAGAGTGGGGAGAGTCCGCTCTCCCTCTCCAAATGCTCTCACATGGCCACGCGTATATAGCCTCTGCCAGGGAAGTCCTACTCATTGCCTTCTCGTGGCGGGGGTGTTGTTTACGAAAATGAGAGGACGAAAAGCGAATGTCCGGCGCTTTAACCGGATTCCAAACCAATGATGCGCATAGGCTCCAGTATACTGAGGGAACAAATGGCGTATGAACCAATTTTCGGTCACCGGCTACCATGGGACTGCATCTCCTCACGATGCTCCACTGCCTTGTGGGTTAGACCTTTAGGTCAAAGGCTCAGGGAGTGGCCCCCTGAGATAACCACCTGCTTCGGCTTGGGCACCCTGGCAGTATCCCAGCCCTCACACATATCGAATGATATTTGTGTGGCGCATATGTATTTGGTGCCTTCTTGTACCAATATCTATGTGTTAAAATAATAATAATAATTCCGAAAACTGTGTGAAATGTTATGGAATGATATTGTCTCAATGCTTATTTTCACGAGTTCAGTAGTCACAATTAAAATTTAGACTATCTGAGTGAAGCACTGATAATCGGTTCGAAACCGCTAAGTGATATATAATGTTTACATAAATATGTTGTGAACCGAAACTCAGGTGCTGAAAATATGAAAACTATACTTTAAATACATCATTTGCACAGCTTCTTTGCATTGTCCTTTATTTACTCCATTATTCTTCTAATTCTATTGTTATTTCGACTGCTCACCGATTTCCTACCTGTTCTCTTCATTTCAACCATCTGCTGACAGGCGATCCACTTTCGATTCATGCTACATACTACTTATATCTGTCAGCATAAGTAGCATGTACCATATAGACACATTACTTTCCTTGATGTAATTATTACAAATAATACTTTCCAATTAGTATTTACGTAAGTGTGTGTTTGCTTTATTTGGCAAAATACAAGATGTACATTTCTACTAGATACATATTTGTAATCTTATATAGATGCTTTTTTATGGTGATACGTTCGATTTCAACATTTACTTAAAGCAAAAGTGAAATAGCACATGGTACTATCGTCTAAGAGGATATTAAAAACTTTTGAATCAAATGAACCCGTCCACTAAATTAAGAATTAATGTTAAAGTTATAACAAAATTCCTTACTTATAGTATAGTTTCACATTACTATTCACATCAATTTACCAAAGAACACATTACGCTGACAAATGAAGATATATATGAGAAAAATGAACAAGAATTGGATGGAACTAGAAAAGAAGGCTTAAGAGAGAGTGGGTTGGAGAATGTTGGTTGACGGCCTATGCTCCATTGGGAGTAACAGGCCTAAGTAAGTAAAGTAAGTAACCAACTACAAATAGTCCTATTCGAGCTTAGTTTATCAGATCAGATCAGAATAAGAAATTGTATTTAAACTCAGAACATCAAAACCTAATAGAAGCTTCATATATATACATATATATATTACCATAATTTCCTAGAAAAAAATATGTATATTCAGGAAATATAATAATTTTAATAAATTCCTTTTATGACCTATAATACTACTAACTATTAAAATGGAACCAATCATAATGGTCTTAACCATTGAAATTACTATATTATCCACAAAACCCATCTGATATCAATCATATTGCTGTAGTATATTTAACTTAATAAACATTAAATTCACTTGGTATTGTTTATTTGAATCTTCCCATTGTAGTTTAGGACTGCAATTGATCAATCTCTTATTGGTATATGTGCGTACTGTATGTATTGCCTCGATATTGCCTTAATTCAATGAGAAGATTCAAAGAAACAACACCAAGTGAATTTAAACTTTGCCCGATTGCACAAGCAAGTGACTTTCAGGACTTAGTAGCTAAGTGGATAATGAGATGGCGTTTGAAGTGAACAGTACTGCGTTCGAATCCCAGAGTGAACATCAACTCTGAGATACAGGTACATCCAGCTGACTGGTCCCAAATAGGACGAAATGCGTGTTCTGGATACTACTGCTAGCTACTATCCATCTTTGCTTATAAATAACCACTGTTTAGAGAAACATTGAAGAAATTAATTACCTTTTCAACATTATTTCAGTATTCAATTGAATAAAATAATTTATAATATTTTAAAACTATACAAAGCATGATTAGGCACATAATGGTTCCGATAATGTAATAGGAAGACAAAGATTACCAGTACTATGCGATATATTAGTGCAATACATTTCGAACAATCTGATCACACATATACTTGTTAAGAACGTTTATACGTGAAAATAAAAGGTCAACTAGACTGGAAATGGGGGCAAGATGAGACAAGGGTAATAATAAGAGTAATAATAATAATGTGAACACAATTTGAAACCTCATCACTCTGGATAATAAACCAATATTACCAGGGTAGGTTTAAGGTGAGAATGAACTGTTTTTGAATACACAGAGGGGGTGTGAATTTTCGTATGGCTGAGGCTTCAATAAACCTTAGTATACACCACAAAAGCCGAGTTAAAATCAATCTTATGACCTGTTTCAATTATGTGTTTGGCAATAGAAGATGATGGATGTTTATCCTCTACTCTTATTGAGTCACTTGTTTCTATTTGTTTCTTCAACCATTTAAGTACATGTTCACACACCCTAATTTTGAGATCACGATTGCTCTTCCCTATGTATGTATGTATGACGACATACACATGGTTCAACGATAACAACTCGAACTCTAATAATGAGTATAGCGGATTCAAATCACTCTTACAGGGAAATTGTGAATATTCTTTATTAGTGTTAAGTGCCAATTAACATAAATTCAAATTTAATGAGTCTAGACGATTATATAATCAGCCGCTTAACATGAATTCACTTAAATATGTAGTTTAATATTTTGAAATGGTTTCGAAATGATCACAATTTCTTGGCAGGGCAATGATAAATGTATTAAACAATTTTGATAGTCGATTAAACTCATCATCTTATGAATACTGAAGTTAAACAACATTGTAAACCATATAAGAGATAAACCGAATGACGACTTACAGAAGCCAGGTAATTATAATGATAAGAACGGTCATAACGATTCTATGATTATAGAATATTGTATTCATTAAACATTCTAGTAGTCGCTGGAAGGAAGATTATTTATCACAATTGATTGATCACTTAGTGGTGATCAATGTCATGCGTGTCAAGTCCTTATTTAGTGCAGATCGAATGCTATCGACCATGTTGCAATGTGGTCACCAGTCTAGGTGACTCAACACTGCGTGCACTACATATTGAGATTAGATTACAGGTACACCTTGCTAACGAGTGCCAAGTAGCACGAAACCCAGATCCAGGGTTTCCTGTCAACTAACTCCAACCACCATCTGAAGACTATTTATCAACTGTTTGGTTCTTGCATCTTTACATTTCAATAATGATCAACGATAGTCTCCTACAGGATTAAACTGAAATTCTATGGTTTAAGTTATACAACATTAATGAATTTGTAATGCATTAGTTTAACGATTATATTAAATTAAAACTAAATAAATATTATACTCACTTTTTGAATTCAAGAAATGTTACTAATCAATTTAATAACTTTCCAAATTGGTTATTATGTCACAAATGCTGCACAATATTACACAGTAAACGAATAGCTTATTTTACTTGTGTTAAATAGTAGAAAGATATTCACTTATGATGTTAGCAAAAGCGCAAATGTTTTCACTTTCACAGATTTAAAAAAGCAAATCCCTGAATAAAATATTTTGCGCGAGATCGAAACTTTGAAAAAATTGACTATGTTTATGTGACTAGGTTGAATGTCGTCTTCCCTTACTTTTTAAACCGGAATGGGTTACAGAGAGAGAGAGAGAGAGAGAGAGAGAGAGAGAGAGAGAGAGAAGAAAACTTATTGATTACAGAGGAAGAATACACGTGAACAGTCAAATAGGATTTTGTTGCCTCTGTTACACATAATAAAACTTAACCAATCTTATCATTGCATAGCCTGACCTCTTTTGTCTGTGGACAAATCTACAATGTTCATATCAATTTTGTGAATACCATTGTGTCGGTGTGTGTACAAGTATATATTTAATGTGCACACCGATAACATGATTGGTTGGAAGTAAAATAGCCTATATTGATTTAGTAAATCGTTATTTCTTGGTAAATCTCAGGTAAAGTAACAACTGTCTTTTTTTTCTTAGAAAAAAAAATCACTCCATTCTTTATTTCTTGTAATAGAGTGCCAACAACTACTCCCCCATAAATTATTTTACTATCATTCAATGAAATTCCAATCGGTAACTTCAAATTTTACTGAGTGGACTGTAGATAGTGATAAGACATCACTGTGTTTCTATAACAGTACGTTTCTTTTTTAATGTTTAGTACCTAGATCAACGAAAGTAGACTATTTATTTTCGATAGATAAAATCAGGTTTCTCGCAATAATTCCTAAGTGAACTAATTTTGTAATGTACGATTTAATGTTAGGGTTGTTATTCCTGAAGAGGGTTATTAAGTAAGCATATACATCACAGGTAATGTATAAATGATTATGAAGGTGAAATTTATTAAAGAAGCCTAAAATCATTTCAAGTGAATTTACATATCATGCACATCCAGTAAACTGATACAACTTTTATTTGTCAAGGTAGTTGTATATCATGCATGTCTTATTTAACAAACGGAAGCCAAACAAACCGTTAACTGAAGAAACCTTATCGTATAATTTCTCCTGATAGTAGTAAAAACTTTACAAACTAATAGATCTCAATGCCAAGATTGAACATGATCGTTTCAAATAAATCGATCATTTAGTAAAAAGGTTATAATCAATAGTTTCTTCTCTTTTTGTTATCCCAATAAGTAGAAAATTGTACTTCAGATGTTTCGTAATTTAGTATTAGTCTTCAGAGTAAATAAATAACAGAAGTAAAATTAATACAAGTGTAAATAATATAATGGAAATTATATCATGGTTTTGGTTATTTATTTGCTTTGAAGAAGTCATGAAACGTCAAAAATATAATATAATGATCGATTGGATCATGAAGACGTCAACATCTGGGGAGAAGCACAGGATACAGTGGACAGCTATGATGCAGCTAGACGATCTAGACCTCGCAGATGATATGGCTCTTCTATCGCGAACGCAACAACAAATGCAGAAGACGATCAGTGTAGCAGTAGGCTCAGCTGCAGTAGGTCTCAATAAACACAAAGGAAAAAGCACGATTCTCCGATACAACACAACATACAACAATCGAATCACACTTGACGGAGAAGCTTTGGAGAATGTAAAAACCTTTACATACGGATGTGAAGGCGTGGATCGACAAAGGAAAAACAGCATATTTACAACTGAAGAACATCTGGAACTCAAAACAACTGTCAACCAACACCAAGGTCAAGATTTTCAATACAAATGTCAACACAGTTCTACTGTATGGGGCGGAAACCTGGAGAACTACGAAAGCCATCATCCAGAAAATACAAGTGTCCATTAACAGCTGTCTACGCAAAATACTTCGTATCCGTTGGCCAGACACTATCAGACAGTGACAACCTACTATGAGAGAAAATAAACCAGATTCCAATGGATGAAAAAATTAGGAAGAAGAGCTGTAAGTGGATAAGACAGACTGAGGAAAGCAACCAACTGAGTCACAACTCAAGCCCTCAGTTGGAATCCTCAAGGTTAAAGGAAAAGGAGAAGGCCAAAGAACACATTACACCGAGAAATGGAGGCAGACATGAGAAGAATGAACAAAAATTGGATAGAACTAGAAAGGAAGGCCCAGGACAGAGTGTGTTGGAGGATACTGGTGGGCGTAATTTAAGATATCACAAATACATATTTATTATAAACTGATAGATCATTAGAAAATGACCAGTAAAATGTGATTTCGTAACCTATGTTAACCAAGTTAGTGTATCGATGACAATGAAGACAATGATAATGATAATAAACGATAAGAATCATCGTAGTCAGTAGTAATAATGAACAAATAATCTAATCAGCAAACGATAGTAATGATACAAATAACTTGGGAATAATGCACTGAAGGTTGCTTTCATGTTGTTCTAACTATCATCAAACAGTGAATCTGTTCAGTGATTTTTTAAATTCATTATTTCACTAGTTATATGAAGACGTAGTTGTTCAGTGAGGATCGATAATTACTTTTCGCCTCCACTCTGAGAACTAGAGTTTTGTAACTTCATGAAGTAAATGGAAATGAAATCATTACATTCCAATGAATTATACAATAATTAGCATCCATTGGGGAAAGACTCACTGATTGCAGTCTGGGAGATAATAGTTTTATTCTGAGAAGTAGTTGATCGCATATTTCATGGTGGATATTAGACGGTAGAAGGGTATCGGAAGGAAGCATTGAATCTAGATTTTATCCTGGTTTTGACTCGTCATAAATGAGTAATTTACAGTAATCCCGATTTTAATTGTATCTCCTACCAGGAAAAGAATAATTAAAGTGAAAGCAAGTATATATCTAGCTCATCTCGTTCATTATCATATCTCTCGAAGTACTGACTTAGGTTTGCTTTTTTTCTTATTTTGCTAGGAACGTCGACAGATATGAAGATATTGGCTCTTCAGTGTAAGAAAACAAGTTAATTGACGTATATGATCCTATAATTCTTTTCATTCAAAAAAATTATATCCTGGAATTTATGTGCCTCGAATGTTCAACTTAAAAATTCCTTGCCTATAACATGAACTAAATACAAAATAAGTACAGTATTCCATATGCCAACAAGGAAAAGTGTATATTTTAAGTTCTTAAACGAAATAAGTTAGGTTGCATTTCGTCGTGAGTAGGAAATGTGCTATAGTGAATTTCAAAATGTTAGCTTAAACACATTTTACACTTCATGAAACCCGGATTACCTGGGCTCACATCCTGTATTAGGTCTTAACGAAAGAGTTCTAAAGTCGGACAGAACAGCTGTTCAATATTCACTACTTTCCCTGTTAGTTTACCATGTAATCTTTTTTTTCTTAATGAAGTTAATTACTATATTCAAAATCATCAGCCTAATGGTAGTTGGATTCTATCTAGATATGAATTTTTAGTATCTGATCTAGTCAGATACCAAGTAGGTAATGCTAAACATCAATATCGATTATGTTTCATCTACTCAACGATTTTCTAGGCGATTCTATTCATTGATGGTAAATAACTTCAAAAAAGAATTTAAATAGAACTGTGATGCTTGCTACTGATATCGACAGATATAAATAGTATACATCATTAATCGAAAATGAAATGCCTGGAGACAGAAGGTTAAGAAGATCAAAAGAAAAAGAATGAGAACAAAAAATGATTGGTGTGGAAACAAAAGGACAATCAAGTCTGGGACAAGTGATTGACATTTTGCAGAATGAACAGTCAGGTTTGACACAATTGACTGATAATTTGCAAATGAAAAATTTGTTGTATGATTCTCAGATTTTACTAAGATATTCTGTAATTTTGTATTGATTTATTAACTTTCATATAAAATGTCTTGACAAATATATGTGTTTGTGGAGATTTTAGAAATTTCACAGATTGAAATCATGAGTCAGTTGAAGCTAGACCACCATGGAAAACCTAGAAGCACTGGATGGCCGTTTCGTCCTAGTATGGGACTCCCCAACAGTGGGCATCCACGATCCGGCACCCTCGAGATTCGAACCCAGGGCCTATCAGTCTCGCGTCAGGCGCTTAAACAACTAGACCACTGAGCTAATCGGCATCCAATGGTGTTAATGTCTGAATTCAACAAATCCACGAAGTTGCGCCACCGTGTACCATTGTCTTCAGTGATCTGATATCTCACAACAGATCTGGTTAAACTTTGCTGGTAAGCGCTTGGCGCGAGACTGATAGGTCCTGGCTCCGAATCTCGCGGGGTGCCGGATCGTGGATCCGCACTGCTGAGGAGTCCCATACTAGGTCGGAACGGCCATCCGGTGCTTCCACGTTTTCCATGGTGGTCTAGCTTCAATTGACTCGTGATTTCAATCTGTGAAATATATGTGTGACCAGACTGTTTTAAATGTATATCGCAAATACATCACATTTCCCAGATCAACTCCGTCTTCTAATTGCTCTAACGAAATTCATAAAAGGGACTAATTGCTTTATATTCAATTACATTCGATTGTACCCACTTGTGTTCTCGTTCACTATACAACTATAATTACTAACATTAAAATATGAATTAGAATTGGAATTGAACTCCGATATATTTGCTTTATCAGTCCGATCAGATCAGATCAGATAGAAAATAAGGTGTCCTCTCTTTTTTATATCCTAAACTGTAGTTAAATCCCACCTCCTCCATATGATACATAAACGTATGATACATTACATTTGTAATCGTTAGACAAACAAAAGAAAAGAAAGTGAGAGTGAGAGTGAGAGGGACACAGTAAGAGAGAGTGTAAGCAACAATTCATTTAGATTATTTAAAACCTTTCTCATTATATAAACTATATGATTTTTGTAAGCAATGATGGATAGTGGCTAGCAGTGGAATCCAGGACGCATGTTTCGTCCTATCCCACTGGTAGTCACTATCGATCATTGTTTACAAAAAGCTTGTGAATTAAGGCAATATTAAGGAAATACGCACAGTATGCACGTATGCCAATAACAAACTGATCAATTGCAGTCTTAAACCTTGATGATGTCACAGGTATTCAGTGTTTGACCTTAATGGGAAGATACAAGCCATACAATAGCAAGTGAACCATATGATTTATTAAAGAGGAAGAATGTATTTGTAAACATTTCACTGAATGAATTTAAAGTCAATTCAATGTTCCATTTGGGTAATCTAGTCCATACTAGTCAACTAACTTTAAATAAAATTAAGTATTTTTATCAACAAAGAAATATTGTTGTTATTAAGTTAAACAAACAGAAACTTTTTCTTTTTAGTTGTCAAGTACAATTTAATCACGTTTTTTTATCATTATATCATGTGAATAAATGATATTAATTAGGTATATATTATATATAACTACATCACGAGGCAAGCCCTAACTTGGAATCCTGATGGGAAGCGGAAAAGTGGAAGACCGGAGAATATACTACGTCGGGAATCGGAAGCAGATATGAAAAAGAATGAATAGCAACTGGAAAGGATTGCCCAGGACAGGGTTAGATGGAGAGTGCTGATGAGCGGTCTATGTTCCACGACGAGAGGTAACAGGCATATATAAGTAAGCAATATATATATATATATATATATATATATATATATATATATATATATATATATATATATATATATATATATATATATTCCCCTTTAAGATGTTGATGATTTTTATGACATCATGTGTTAAACTTTGTTTAAATGATACAATCAACTTAGTGAATAAATTAAATACAGCACAGAGACAAAGTTGTTATGTTATGGATAAGATTTTTACAAATTTTGTAAATAATAATTAGAGTATTCCAGTTGAGATGATACTGAAGATTTGTAGCTCAGGTGGGTGATTTTAGTGGAGTTTCGTTCTTTGAGTTGGATGATTTGGTCATGAAGATTTCATTAATCTTCTAAATAACATGATCAACATAAACTATCCGAATTTCTACACATATGAATCACAGCTTGTACTGTAGACCTCAATTTTGATTCGTTATTGTTGACCTTTAACCTGTCATTGTTTACTTCTTTATTTTGATGGTATCTCCCATTGATTTGATTCTTGGTCCTATATTTGTCCATGATTCTTCTGGTTGGTTGATAGATTGAATCGATATCAATATGTTTGTTGACTGCTGATTGATCTGAGTGTCAAACTTCTAAAAAATCACCTGGTGAGTTTAGTATTCCCTTTATTCATGATCTCAACATTTTCTCAGTTGAATGTGGGTACACAGTTTTCCACATACATTGATACAAGAGAGGGTACGTCATGGCGTTTGGCTGCTACTTCATGTTCATTTAGGCGAAGATGAAGGGGGCGTCCACTTTGTCCGATGTAGTGTTCTCCGAAATTGGAACAGATTATTTTGTAGATGATGTTCTTGCCATTTCGTCCCTTAGTTTACATAGGATTGATTGAAGTGATTTCGTTGGTTTGTGTGCTACACCTATTGCAAATGACTTTCATAATTACAATAATTTTAATGTTTTAATCTTAAGATACAACTAATTTACTCCTAACTGAATTATATACAAAAATGTACAGGATTTTTCAACAAATTTCGTTCATTTTACTAAAATAGAACAAATACTAATACATTGATAAGTAATGCAAATTGAACTCTATATTCCTTTCCTAAGCTATTCTGTAACCCCCAAGCTAGAACTATACAGAGACCTGAACAACGAGAGAGAAGACGCAAAGTATGCGAGAAGCACTTTACTCCAAGGTTCATTTCAACAGAGAAAATATAGGGTTTTTATAATATTCTTAAATGTCCTTGGGTTGCTCGAAGATTCTGGAATGCTACTAAACATAGTAGCAGTATAACAATCAGCCAATCAGAACCTCTACACATGACGCTTCACTTCCTTGATATTTTTGGCTAAAACTTCAAGTGAACGCTGATGGGATGAAACGCTTCTTAAGGGTTTCCTGATCCTTGCTTGTCCTTTTCAAGAAATTTTCTGGATCACTTCAACATACACCATAATCAACTTCTTGAAATTCAAAGAAAACTTCTTAAAAAATACGCTTCTTCAGTCAATATAAATATTATCAGTACGGAGATGCAGAGATTATAAAGTTTTTGATTGAGATCATGAACCGATTGATGCTAGACCACCATTGAAAGTCTGGAAGCGGTGTGACGATTTCCGTAATTTATATCCTATCTAACTACAGCGTCTTTTCCTAATTTCTTCTTCAGTTGGAAGTTGGTTTGTTTTCTCCCAAAGTAAATTGTTGCTAATGTTATCCGGCCAACGGATATTCAGTATCTTACGTAGATAATTGATAATAATTATAGTACTTCTCCAAGTTTCAGCTTCATACAGTAGAACTAACTTTGATGTCAGAATAATCCTGTAATCAATGCAAAATAGGACCAATCAATGTTAACTAACAGAGCTGTTATTGGTTAACATTAAGTAAATCTGATAATAACACCTTATCAGAATAGGGGTTGTGGAGATTGTTGAGTTTTGATTGAGATCATGAACCGTTTGATGTTAGACCACCATTGAAAACCTGGAAGCACTGGACGGCCGTTCCGCCTTATTGTTGGACTCTTCAGCAGTGCGCATACACTATCCCGCTCGCGAGATTCGAAACTAGGGCCTTCAGTCTCGCGCGCGAACGCTTAATCTACTAGACCACTGAGCTAACCGGCACCCAATGGTGTTAATGTCTAACCTCAACCAATCCACGAAGTTGCGCAACCATCTTCCATTGTACTGAGGTAGATACCTGTTTCTACCCGACACGAATAAGCTCCACTGGTCACGGCTTCTCACCAGAACTCCGAGAATTTTCTCACGAAGCTAGTCACCAGTGAGCACATGATAATTATCAGTATAGGGGTTGTGGAGATTGTTAAGTTTTGATTGAGATCATGAACCGATTGATGTTAGACCACCATTGAAAACCTGGAAACACCGGACGGCCGTTTCGTCTTTAATTTCAGGAGTTGATAAATAACCTAGAAAATTCTTTTGTAATAATCATGTTTACAAGTGATATTTAATAAGTTCTCAATTTCTATATATAATTTTACTATATTATTATCAACCAATCAGAATGTTTCAAAGATTTCTTTCTTACTGTCACTTAATCAATTTTATGATTAATCCCCATGTGAATTATAGCAATTTAAGGAATTGATCATGTATCTAATCAATCCATACGTTGTTTAGCTAGCCCATAGAAATATTTATTTATTCAATCAGTTAGTCTAATCAATAGACCAGTTATTTTATTGATTTATTGATCTGAACACGGAAATATTAGTATAAATGAGCACCAATGTAAACATAAATCACAAAATAAGACAATGAGAAGGAATGTGAAGAAATATAGTAATAAGCGAACTTGAGTAGTATGTATTGAAAGAAGCAGTTCTAGAGTAATTCATTCATCTAATGAAGTTCCTTTCACTTTCATTGGGTATAGATGAAAATTAAAGCAAGATCTTTTCTGAGCTATGTCTGATAACGTCTCAAGCCATTTATGTTGCACCATCTCTCAGACCCTAAGCAATAAATTTCGATAGACCAATAGATATCAGTTCTATACAGCTTCGTTCAATATCCTATTACCATATCACAAATTAATCACTATAGCAATACCATTTGACCAAAATTTCATACAATTTATTTGAATGTTTGTTACATCAAATAGCAATATTCTTCTATACAATTAACAAGCATGCAGCTTTTGTGAACATTTCTGAAAACATTCACTTGATGTTGTTTTACTTGTAACTTCCGATTGTTATTTAGGACTGTAATTGATCAGTCTCTTATTAGCATATGTGTATCCTGTGCAGATTGCCTCAATATAGCCTTAAGTCACAAGCTTTTTGAACAAAGACAGATAATGACTAGCAGTGGAATCCAAGATGAACGTTTCATCCTATTTGAAATTCGTCAGCTGAATGTACCCGAATGTATCGAAGTGAGCATCAACTCTGGGATACAGGTACATCGAACTGATCTGTCCCAAATAAAAGAGAACACGCGTCCTGGATTCTACTACTGCTAGTCACTATCCATTTTTACTTGAAAAATCTTTCTAAAAACCTGACTGACTCATGATATTAACTATTGAAATTACTATAATATTCACAAAACCCATCTGATATTAATCAACATATGCTCACTAGTGACTGGCTTCACGAGGTATATCCTGGAGTTTTAGTGAGAAGTAGTGACCAGTGGAGTTCAACCAGGTCTGTTGTGAGATAGTAACTCACTTATGACAATGGTCTATGTGTCGCTCAATTTCGTGGATTATTTAAAGTTAGATATTAACATCGTTTAATGCCATCTCAGTAGTTTAGTGGTTAAGTACTCGCGCGTGAAACCAGTATGTCCTGGATTCGAATCTCACAGGGGGCGAGGTCGTGGATGCGCACTGCTGAGAAGTCCCACAATAGGACGAAACGGCCGTCCAGTGTTCTCAGGTTTTCTGTGGTGATCTAGCTTCAACTGACTCATGATATTAACAATTGAAAATAACCTTTTTCATAATGAAACGATGAAAATTGATGTTCTATTCAACTTATTTTCTTTCTTTTTTTCACAATAAAGTAAATAAATAATTCCATTTTTCCATGATTTATAAACTAAATTAAGAAGTAATCAAATGTTAACTGCATTCTTTGAACATATTACTTACTATATGTGGAATTTACTATAATCCATATTACTGAATTGTTGTAAATAACAATATCTCTATTTGGCATTGTATTCATGTGTGTTGTTATTATTTATTATAATAATGAATTTGATATTCTTTAAGAAACAACAAATCAGTTAAAAGGGCAAAATGTAAATTATTGTTTCTATAGTAAGCAAATAAGGAAAAAAACTATAGTAAGTAGTTAAATAAGAGTATTTTATATTGCTAGTGAATAATCTCCATTTTGTATTTAAAGTAGATGTATCTGTATCTGGTTACTTACTTATGCTTGTTACTCCTTCTGGAGGAGTATAGACCTCTCACCAGCACTCTCCATTCAACTCTGTCTTGGATAAATTTTTCCTAGTTCTTTCTAGGTGTTATTCATCCTTTTCATATCTATTTCCAGTTCCTGATGTAATGTGTTTTTTTAGCCTTCCTCTTCTTTGTTTCCCTTCAAGATTCCAAGTTAGGGCTTGACTCTTGATGCAGTTTGATGATTTCCGTTAATGTATATCCTATCCACTTCCAACGTTCTAATTGGTTTAATTTGTTTAATCTGGTTGGCGATTTTTTTTTGGCGAGATTTTTTCTATGGGATGGGGTTGGCAACCTCATACACAACCTGCCTCCTTTGCGCGGGCTTGGGATAGGCAGTAACTCTAGAAGAGCTACAGGAGGAGTTTAGGCTTTGTGCATCTACTTCTTATTGTTATAGGTCGATAATACAAGTTATTTAAATTGATTAAGTATTATAACTATGGGAAGTAGTTTTGTGTGACCAAAGATATCATTCACCACGAACCGGTCTAATAACCAATTCCTAAGATTATATGAAAATACTATAGATGAAATTTAGTTTATTATTATTATTAATTAAGTATATTTGGTTAATAATCAAGTGCAATCTCAACAATTAACTTAAGGCATTTGTAATAAAACCTGATAGTTCTTTACTGTGAACAGAAAGTATCAGTTTGATTCATTTTTGTTTTTTGGTTGGCAGTATTGTCGATACAGCTGTGAAACATACAACATATCTATGAATAAACTTCGAATACTTTGTATCAATACTGTACTTTTGCAATACATCGATTGATGCAAGCATGACAAGACTATAAAGGTTTCATTAGCATCATATTATATACTATTATAGTAAGACACTGATCTATAAAAAATTGGTTACTCCAACAAGTAGTTAAGTTAGGCTAAAATAGATAGAAGTTATTTATTGTCAAATATTTTCAAAAGCCTAAGACAGTTACAATAGTATACTGGTAGTTTGATTATTTAAAATTCCAATAGTTGAAATCATGGGTCAGTTGAAGCTAGACCACCATAGAAAACCTGGAAGTACTGGATGGCCGTTTCGTCCTACTATGGAACTCCTCAGCACCGCACACCACGATCCCGCCCATCGCGAGATCCGAACCCAGGACCTATCAATCTCGCGCTCGAGCGCTTAACCATTAGACCACTGAGCTGGTCGGCATCCGATGGTGTTAATGTCTAACTTCAATCAATCCACGAAATTACGCCACCGTCACCATTGTCTTCAGTGAGCTGATATCTCACAATAGACCTGGTTGAACTCCACTGGTTGAAGTTAGACATCAAAACCATTGGATGCCGGTTCAGTGGTCTAATGGTTAAGCGCTCGCGCACGAGACTGATAGGTCCTGGGTTCGAGTCCCACGAGGCGGGATTGTGGATGCGCACTGCTGAGGAGTCCAACAATAAGACGAAACGGCCGTTCAGTGCTTCCGGGTTTTCCATAGTAGTCTAGCATCAATCAACTCATGATTTCAACTATTGAAATTATTAAAATCTTCACCAAACCCCTTCTGAAAGTATATTTCCCAAAAGAAAGTTAATTAAGTCATTTTATCAAACAAATTAAATGTAATTCATAGAGAGTGGAACAAGTACTTTCCTATAATTATTTTCTTTATCAAATTAACTTGTTTATTTATTTGTTTGTATATGTATTGAAAATATAAAAGTCAGATATATATGTATATGTGTATATACATTCTTCCGGTAAAATCAACGTGAACTAAAGAAAGGTATACACAAACAAAAGTACTTTTATCTTTGTTTGTGTTTTTTTTCTTAAATTCAATTTCCAAAAAAAAATGTATGATACTTTAAAATAAATAATTAATTTATATTTCTTGAATCTAGAATAATAAGAAATAGTTTCATAGAGAAATTTGTAATGTAAAATATGAAACGATCAATATAGAGAGTAACAAAAAGAACCTAATGTAAGTTGATCAATAAAGATAAATAGTGGTTAACAGTGGAATCTAAGTCGCGGCGCTTCGTTCTATTTAGGACTCGTTAGTTGGATGTACCTATATCTGAGAGTTGATATCCACTCTGGGATTCGAACCCAGTATCGTTAGCTTCAAACACCATCATATTATTTACTTAACTACTGAGTCCTGATAGCCACTTGCTTGTGCATTGGGGGGGGGGGTGAAGTTTAAATTCACTTGGTATTATTTGCTTATATCTTCCCATTGTTATTAAGGTATGTAATTGATCAGTCTCTTGTTAGTATATGTGCATCCCGTGCGGATTGCTTCGATATTAACTGATCATTTGCAGACCTTAATAACAATGGGAAGATACAAGTAAATAATACCAAGTGAATGATCGGTTGTTAGTTCTGTATGTTTTTTGTTGTTGTTGTTGTTGCTTTCATGATTCCATCTACTTCCTGTTTGTATAATATTTTTACAACATAGATAACAAGTTATAATTGTAGAGTAGAATACTATGGTCAGATGTATCTATGCGTATATATATATAGTTTTCAGGTTATCAATGTAAACTTAGCATATCATTTAGATTATTTAACTTCAAATAAAGGGCAATAAATGTTTATTCTCTATGTAAGATGTGAAGGGTAAAAAATAATAAAGAAATGAATTAAAATAAAACTATATCCAATTATTATAAATGTTGACTCTACTAATTATTACTTGTTTCTAAGGAAATTAACCATTGTGAACTGGACTAAGAACTAAGTTGCTATTTTTATCATCTACAGTAAGTAATATATAAATGATCCGTGTTACAGTTTTCAAATTTCAAAAAAATTTTTTTTGGGTCAAACATTAAATAGCGATTTGAGTAGTAATGACATATTTTCAATAGTTCAAGTTCCGTTGATCATGATCAATCAACATTTCATAAATTGAAAAACTTTATTGTTAATAGTTACAGTAAATGTTTGTTCAATTTTGATAGAGTGTTGTTCTCTGAACTGAATAGTTTAGTTGTGTATGTTCAATGTTTTTAAAAATATTTTATGACCTTAACATTAAAACAAGTTAAGTTGACACTTTCTGTTATGAAATAAAACTTTTGATTGTGCTTTGTATGATGGTGTTATAAAAGAATTTTACCGTCAATGTAAATTATTCTAAAGTCTGAACGATATTTTATAAATGACAACACTATCAATAGGTCGAGTCCGGAACTTTCAGTCGTTTCAATAAGTTCGTTATCTTTAGATGCTAACTAGGTTTTAGGATTGACCTAACAACAAATAACATATCTGGATGAAATTGTGTAGTGTAGGAAAACACAGGTGGTGACAACCAAACTAATTATACACAAATTACAGAGTTACTTGGCAAAATAGAAAAACCATATAGCAAATTGTTAATTTGCAAAATATTAATCCATCATATCAACCTGGACTGTTCCTATTGTAATTATCAATCCATTGTCTCACATTTCATTGTTCATGAGTTTTCTTACAACTTGCATTGTGTTCCCGATCTTTTTTTTATCTTCCCCCATCTTCTGCTGCCGGACATTACGCCTTTAACTTGCGTCATATACTACTTACATCAATGTAAGTAGCGCGCAACACAATTGTATTTCCGTGCTATTTTGTTCTCGATAGTTTTCTAGTGAACAAGAATCTCGAATGTAAACTAACAACAGATTGAATAGATTTCACAAATTTCTTTAAATTCAACAATTCATTTCTAGACATGTTTTCTTTACTTCTGGAGTTGAGTAATAATTACTACTTTTATAGTGACTCTGTGTCTGACTCCAATTACATCGAAATATACATGTCACCATTCCTCCTATACAATTACCAACTTAGGGCTAATCCGTGTCGGGTAGAAACAGGTATCTACCTCAGTACAATGGAAAATGGTTGCGCAACTTTGTGGATTGGTTGGGGTTAGACACTAACACAATTGAATGCCGGCTCAGTGGTCCAATAGGTTAAGCGTTTGCACGCGAGACTGAAGGCCCTGGTTTCGAATCCCGCTAGCGAGATAGTGTATGCGCACTGCTGAGGAGTCCCACAACAGAACAAAACGGCCGTCCAACTGAAGCAGAAATTAAGAAAAGACGCTGGAGTTAGATAGGATATAAATTACGGAAATCATCACACCGCTTCCAGGTTTTCAATGGTGGTCTAACATCAATCGGTTCATGATCTCCACAACCCTAAACTTATATAAGTTTCACATATAATGACTTCTCTATACTCGGCGCCCAATTTCTGTCAAACTATTCGTTCAGATCTTGACGAATATTCGTATAAATGATTTCCCTAAACTGATATTTAGATCGCATCGATGAATAATGAAATTAAATAAATGAAATACGAGAATGTGGTTTGAATACGTATATTTCGTACAATCGTTTATCAAAAAAGCGAAGCGAAACAAAATCACATGCAATGGAGAAAGCGGGTAAGTCAACTTTATTGCATTAAGTGTGAATTGATATTTATAGTCGAACAAAAATAAGTTACAGACATGTGATGATGAGTAAGATAAGTGATGCACACACACATACGATCGTATGAAAAGCAGTCTGGAATAATAAGCAAATAAGTAACAGGGTAAAAATGTGGCTTGAGAAGAACCAAAAGATTAGTCTGTCCAGAGGCAACAATAACTTATGTGGGTTCAACGTAGTACCAGCTCCTATACTACATTAAGTGTTATAAAAATGCACAAAATCCAACTAATCATTCATTAATTACTTTTATCTTGAATACCATTCTAGTTCTTAACAATTTCTACAAAATTAAGTTACAGTATGTGTATGTGTGTGTGATCGTTTCATTATTACGTCCAAGCCATTTCAACTGTTCAAATAACTGTAAAAGAACTATCTATGAACCACTTACTTTTAATAATTCATGAAGTAATATAACCGAGTTTGTTTAAATTTCTATGAAGTATTAAACCTAGCAACTATCCCACAACTAATTTCGATTATGGTTAATTTTGGTTAAGCACCTTTTACTAACTTACTTAACAGACAATGTTAACCAACTGTGCCGGTTGGTGATAATAATAATTCTGTCCATTATACCGATCGTGTTCTCTTCATAAAAGTAGGTCACTACAGACCTTTAATATTAACATTTCGAGTCATCTTCAATTATTTGAATTAAATGTATTGAACCACTGTCAATTTTATAAGAGGCTGATAGTACTATGAAGAATGTTTATCGCCAAACTCACATTTTAGGTGCTACAGATCTACCTGCTTTCGGACTTGATAAACCTCACATAATGCTTTAGGTGTATGATCCATGTTGTCATCATCAAGCCAGACACTACATACTCTCACTGCATACCAAAACAGAAACTATCTATCCACCTAGGTTGTACGGTACTGAAATAATAATCGGCTGTAAGCGAAAAATGTAGTTGACATGCAGTAAAAGGTAACTACTAAAAAATTAAATATGCAAGTTTGGAAACAGAATTTTCCTTAATCTTGAGTTGAAAATACTATGTAATAAGTTGGTCACTATGCTGCACTTTCAATCTTAAATTCTTTGTCTCAAAGTGCACAAACTGCCCTCTTCCAAACTTTTACTCTGTTTGTAATATCGCGTTGAATAAAATCTGAACTAGATGGTATGATAGACACTGCTTGAAATGGTCAGATTTACTACTGTAAATAGAGTCAACAACAGAGTGAATTAATTCCACAGTTCACCGGCGGGACTATTCGAACAGCCGACTACTTCGCAATGGTTGATGGACACAATCAATTAATTAACAGTTCAAAAATTAATACACCTATCATTGAAGTCTTAGGTCAAATGTTCAAAACTACTCAAAACGGGACTACTGCATTTTCGATTTTAATTATTTAGTGATTTTGTACAAATTAATGCTTTACTATTCAAGGCAATCGTCATAACGTCGCACATTATATTATCTGATGATCAATTATTCAGCAGAGTTAAGTCAATCATTGATAAGCCAAAATAATTTATTGAATTGGAAAACTAATGACTCATTCTAAACGTGGTATTAAAAACTAGTTATGGTAGAAATCTGTCATATTTTGTTATCTCGATAGCAATTTACTATTCAGAATGAGAAACATTTTGTAAATGTATATTAACTTTCACGATTGAATTCACAACTCAATGTAAGCTAGATCTCCATCGAAGAGCTAAAAGCACTGAACAGCCACTGTTAGCACGTCACCCCCTGGGAAATGCTAAACCAAGCCACCACCTCACGCGCCTGCAATCTCTTGCAGGACCAACAGCATCTGACTCGGAAATAGTTAAGGAATTGTGGCTCGAGTCACTACCAGCTCACATCCAACCTACCGTGACGGCCCTGCTCGAAGACGCACTGCTTAACCAGGTAGCAGACAAAATTTTAGCGAGGACTAGTAACAGAGACAGCTATATAGTTGCTTCAACGGCACGTCCTAAAGTAGACATGAACGCCGGTCATTCCTCAGCTCATGGTGACAGGGACGGGTGTATTCACACACGTCTTAGTTTTCGAGGCCGTTGTAAAGTACCCCAACCCTACGTCCCCCGAGCTCGCCCAAGTTCTCGCAAACCCGTCACCACTTGCCCAAAAACAGCATCTTCCAAGCCACGCCGAAAGTCGGCTTTGGAAGCGAGTGAAAGGTGGTGCTGGTTCCATAGGTCCTTCGGGTCTGGCGCCCGCCGTTGTCGAGCACCATGCTCATACAAGGCAGGAAAAGCCAAAGCCGGTGGGTAAAAGCGGCCGTACTCGCCGGCCCTTCACCCCAGGTTGGTCGCTTATTCTATGTGCACGATTACCGCACAAACGCTAGGTTCCTAGTAGACACTGGAGCCCAAGTCTCTGTCGTACCACGAGGTAGCAGCAAGTCACAAGCCACAGTGCTTCGACTACGCGCTGCGAATGGCCCAGTCATTCCTACCTACGGTACACGACAACTCGCGGTCAACCTGGGCAACCGACGACGGTATCTGTGGACGTCCATCATTGCAGATGTTCCCACAGCCATACTAGGTATCGATTTTCTACAGCACCATGAATTGCTTGTCTATTCACGTAGGCTGCAGCTAATCGATACTTCATCGAACAGTAAATTCATGGGCTGCAGAGCCCACATGAACGCGTACCAAATCCTCGGCACTTTTTACTCGCATGATGATGAATTTCACGCTTTATCCGAGAAATTCCCCGTACTCAGTAAACCACTCGAGGAGCTTACATCGGTGACCAATCGTGTGGTACACCACATAGTCACCCGCGGACCGCCAGTCATGGCACGACCTCACCGACTGGCACTGGACAAATTAGCTTTCGCTGAACGTGAGTTTGACAATTTACTAGCTACTGGTATTATTCGTCCTTTTCACAGTTCATGGGCCTCTCCTCTTCACATGGTGCGCAAAAAAGATGGGGTTAGTCGGAGACCATGCGGAGACTATCGAGCTCTAAACGTAGTTGTGCGCTTTGATAGCTACCCCATCCTCCACATACACGACATTACGGCATCGCCCAAGGGCACGACTATCTTTTCTTAGATTGATCTGGTACGAGCATATCCTCAGATCCCAGTCGCTCTTGAAGATATCGTAAAAACTGCTATCACGACTCCTTTCGGTTTGTTTGAGTTCCTACGAATGCCTTTTGGATTACGGAATGCTGCTCAAACTTTTCAAAGGTTTATCGATAGCATTGTACGAGACCTAGATTTTGTTCACGTTTATACTGATGACCTGCTAATCGCATCATCAAACGTAGATGAACATTATCAACATGTTATGCTATTATTCCAACGCCTTTCGGATAATGGAATAGTAGTCAACCCGGACAAGTGCGAGTTGAGTAAACGAGAAATAATATTTCTGTTTCACGTTATCAAGCAAGAGGGTATTCTACCTTGTGAGGACAAAGTGCAAGCAATAAAGGAGTATAACGTGCCGTCCTCACTCAAGGAACTGAAGGATTTTCTCGGTTTGGTTAACCTCTACCGTCGTTTCATCCCACCATTAACCGACTTACTTAGCGGCAACCCACGCAGATTAGAAATGAACGATTATGCACGTACTGCATTTACAGAGATCAAAACAGCTCTTGCGCAAGCCACTTTTCTCTCCCATCCCGATCCATCAGCCACGCTTAGTATAACGGTTGATGCATACGGTGTTGCTATCGGAGCAGTCATGCAACAAAACATCTCCGGTAGTTGGCAACCCCTCAAGTTTTTCTCACGACGCCTTACTCCCACAGAGACGAGATGTAGCGCTTTTGGTCGCGAGCTGCTAGCAGCCTACTGCGCCATCAAACATTTCCGGCACGCAGTAGAAGGACGTCAATTCATCTTATTCACCGACCATAAGCCCTTAACGTGTGCTTTGCATACCAAGTCTGACCGCTACTCACCACGAGAGTGCAAACATTTGGACTATATCTCCGAGTTCACGACAGACCTTCGTCACAGTAAAGGCGAGTCGAACTATGTTGCAGATGCTTTGTCACGTATCCAAGCGAATGCAGTAACTTTACCGGTGCTCGATCATCCTGCTATGGCCGCCGCCCAAGCAAACGAGCTCTGTTGTACAAAAGCACCACACTACGTCTCTTCAGTATCAGGAAGTACCTCTAGCCACGCCTCTGGCACCATCCTATGCGATACTTCTACCGGTCTTCCTCGACCCATCGTACCCTCTGCTTATCGTCGTCTCGTATTCGATGCCCTGCATGGATTATCTCACCCAGGTATCGCAGCCACATTAAGTCTCGTCGCTGCACGATACGTCTGGCCGTCCATGAATAAAGATGTTCGTATGTGGGCGAAGCAATGCTTACAGTGCCAACGATCAAAAGTGCACAGGCACGTAGCCGCCTCCGCTACGCCTGATGCTCGCTTCGATCACATTCACTTAGACATTGTAGGACCACTGCCACCATCGCATGGGTATAATCACATACTCACGTGCATCGACCGTTTCACCAGATGGCTGGAAGCTATACCCATCACGACTATCACGGCGGACACAGTTGCTCACCGCTTCGTAGAACTATGGATAGCACTACATGGTTGTCCCTCGACTGTCACGACTGACCGAGAACAACAATTTAAGTCTGCATTATTCTCCTCCCTTACTCGGCTGCTTGGTACGGAGCGCATATGCACTACCGCTTACCATCCAGCTTCTAATGGTTTAGTTGAAAGATTTCACCGTCAACTTAAAAGTGCTCTTCAAGCACATGAAAGCGACGACTGGTACGAAACCTTACCGCTCGTCCTCTTAGGCATCAGAACGAGCTTGAAGGCAGATATACAATGTTCCGCCGCCGAACTTGTATACCGACATTGCGTTTGCCCGGGGAATTCTTCACACCACGGAGCAGACCTAATTTTGATAAATCAGACTACGTCCAACGACTGTCTGCATCCCTGCGAACGCTGTCTCCGGTGTCAACTCGAATACAACATCGACAGGTCGCTCTCCCTCGAGAGTTATCTACCTGTTCACATGTTTTCATACGAGAAGATTCGGTCCGCAATTCCTTGCAACAACCTTACAAAGGCCCTTTTCACGTGACCGTTCGTCACGAAAAGACCTTCAAGGTTGGTCGACATGGCCGCGTCGAAATCATCTCAAACCAGCACACGTCGATGACAGTGCCCTATTTGATAACTTGAGATTCAGTGCTAGACCTACTAAACCTAGCGGGATCCTTATACCTTCAGATCATAAGCTAGATACACCTGAGACCTCATTCCCACGTCCCGGCCAACAGCACGCGTCATCTGCATCGTCTACGGACGAGGCGACAGTCTCACATCCAGATCAGCAGACCACGTCGCCCTTGACTTCGGATGAGGTTGTAGGCTCACGCGACGCAAACGAGGCTACCGTCTCACGTTCCGGTCACCGAGTACGGTTGCCCGTGCGCTTCCGCGAATAGTCGCACAGTCAACAACCGATACGGTGCAGGATTATTCCTATACTACATGCGTGCTACACTGTTCTCTTTTTTGCTTTTCTTTTTGTTTCCTGAGCCCAAGCCTTCGACCATCTCCGTTTGGTACCGTCGACTTCAGTCAACTTTGGCGAAAGCTGGCCTGATCACCCAAGCTCTTGTCAACGCACTCAGTCGATATTTTGGTTTCGAGTGCTTGGCACATGCCTGGTCTCGAACATGGTCGTTATGGTCGCTTCTGGTTCCTCGGCTCAACGTGGTTTCGTCCTACGTCTGCAGCGTTTCTGGTTCTCATCCCTACGAACGAAATCTTCAGATTCTGGATACAAACCACTCTGGTGTAGTATGCCAACTCAACCAACAAATACAGCACATCGCCCCTGGTACCGTTTTCCGAAAAGGACTTTCGTTGGCAACTCGACGATCAACGATCGCTTTCCTGTTCGCCAATTCCTCCGTCCAACAATCGCTCGTCAGCCGATCAGTCCCACGATTTAAACCGCTATTTATCGAAAGCGTAAACCCTTTCTAGCTGGGGGATCCTGTAGTGACTCACTTCTATGGCGAGAACACGACTGGTTTGATGAGAACAATTATTATTATAACCAACTGTACCAGTGCTTGTTTTAATGTGCTTTTGTTTAACTGTGCTAATTACAGCCATTTTGTGCTTCCATTACCTTCCACCATTGTTCCGCGGTTTTCGGCTTTGTTCGCACATACTCCATTCTCCTGCTTCCGCTTGCACCATTTCTTGGCACGATCTTGGTATTCGTTCGATACCACAAGATCGCCAACGAAATAAATCTGGTGACGTTCAACCTACGCCTTCTGATTTGTTTGGTACACGTTTCCTTGTAGTGGCGTTCATAGTCAATCTCGACTCCACACCACGCTACAAACTTGTTTTTGTTCGACTATAAATATCGATTCATGCTTCATTAAATAAAGTTGACTTACTCGCCTTCTACATTGCGTGTGATTTTGTTTCTCTTCGCTTTCTGATAAACGATTGTATGAAATTTACGTATTGAAACCACATTCTCGTATTTGATTTATTTAATTCCATTATTCACCAATACGATCTAAGTTGTCAATTGTATACGAGGAATAGTGACATGTATATTTCGATGTAATTGGAGTCAGACACAGAGTCACTATAAAAGTAGTAATTATTACTCAACTCCAGAAGTAAAGAAAACATGTCTAGAAATGAATTGTTGAATTTAAAGAAATTTGTGAAATCTATTCAATCTGTTGTTAGTTTACATTCGAGATTCTTGTTCACTAGAAAACTATCGAGAACAAAATAGCACGGGAATACAATTTCATCCAGATATGTTAGTTGTTGTTAGATCAAACTTAAAACCTAGTGGTAATTTTGACGTAATTTCGGTTTACTTGAACCACTTGTTTTATAAGCTTTTGTTCACTTGTAATCATTGGTTCCACAAAAGTGAATTCACTTTCGTTAAAGAGTAGAAGCTACTCATCATTCGCTATATAATATCTCATACATGAGATTAGGTCTCACACGTCCCAACATATTGCCAACCTCCTAAACATATCTTCGAACCTCTTCATTCATGGCTTCTGGCTTGAATAGGCTTGGGATCCTCCACTATAAAGACGTTACGGACACCAGGGTTGTCGAGTCCTGAATATCCTTCACATATTTGGTAGTGAGTACGGCTTATTCTAGTATACTAAATGATAAAGTGTGAGTCTGTTTCTCGCTGCAAAATTATATCCAAAATGCAGTATCTTTGCCGCGGGCTTGTTTAGACCGATTGACCTCTTCACACTCACTCATTGCTTCAGTACGCTTTTAAACATTCGTTAATGTCTAGTAGGCTGCAGTCTAGCCACTTAACTTCTCTAATCCTAGTCAATATAGTGGTTGTTGGTGTGTTTTCATATCTTGTAATTTGAGTCAGTGGGTTTGTCCCAGGGAGTTTGGGTTTCTGGATATCAGCAGCTATCACATTACTGTTCAAGAGGTTGGTTTATTGCAGTGTAAAGAATGATAAAGGTAGGACTCGAACGCTAAGAACAAACGATTGTTCCAATAGATAAACAGATAAACAAATAAACAGTTCAGCTAATTGATTGATAATACATGCGTTGTGAGGCGAACGAATCACAAGAAGAAAGAGGGGAATAGAGATGATGATAGGTGAGATAGAAAGTAGTCATTGATACGCGATAACGATGACAGTAGGTAAGTTGTGTGACATGCATCAGGCACAGCCAGTCCAAGCGGTAAATGACTACCGATGGATGAGTTTTGTTTTGCTAAGTCTTCTCTTGGAATTATATACTGAGGTGACTGAGGTTACTTCGGCTTGAAGAGCTTTCCAAGCGTGAGGAAATCCTTATGAGAAAAAGCTAGAATGTACACGTATTTTTATCCTTTCACATGAAATTTATCGGATTTTTTCTCGAGGAGCGTGGTGTTAATGACCTGGTAAGGTGGTTGTTTCGGTATGACTTGGCGTAAACAACATGTTGTATGCCATTATAAGATCACTTCTTACCCCCCGATAGCTCAGCGCACATGGTCTCAAGTGTTATAGTCTGTCTTCTTAAGATTTATTCATTAGTTCTATCGTACATCTTGTTGCCTGTCGGCGTACTTGGTCCAAGAGATTCGTGTCTCTTTCGAAGTAAGGGGACGTAACAACGTTTTGGGCCCCAAGGTGGGTTCATGTGTATGTTTTAGGAAGTTACGGACAAACCTGGGTTCATTGTATCAAGTTATTTTCTCATCAAGTGAAAGGTTTTCATTTGTCATGAATAGATCCTTTATACATAAGTATATTTTACATGCTGTGATATTATGTTTGAGTTCTCAGATCTCGTCGTATATTTATATTTTATTCTTGTTAGGTCATGACACACACAAATTATCAACAATCATGACCATGAGGCCCCCACTCTCCAACTCATGCCATTTTGGCGCCATAATATCGAAGCCTGGTTCTACTGTGCAGAAGAGGGCCTCTTTTGATAGCACCTTCTATCTGAGTTTCCACAATAGGTACAGGCGGTTCTCGTCTCATTCCAGGACAACGCCGTAGATGAACTGTCTCGACCTCTTAATTATATTCTGTGAATCACTACAACCCCTAGCACAGCATATTTTCTGTCGAAGAAAAGCCTTGACTGACATAAAATGAAGTTGCAATACACTCTCTCCTTCAATTAACCTTCAGCATACTCGCAGACTGTCCAGAACTCCCCAAACTAGCTCGTCGCAAAACATATTCGCTCCTAGTTCATGACAAACAGATTACTCTTATTCGTGTTAATACTACAACATCTGTGGTAAGTATTATAAAAACTACAAGAAACCCTGGATTTCCCTAACTGCATAGCTTTCATCACGACAAACCTCATAAGAAGCTTCCCGAACGACGTGAACTAATTGCAACTTTAGTCGATGGAAAGAGACGTACACTGTACATCACTAATATGACGTCGAACTTTCTCCATCTCTTCGACATTGAAGCAGAAGTAAGCGTTCTTCCCACAAATCTAGTGACCACCTGCAATATCTGGTCTTCAGCTTACAAACGATAAATGGAAGACCAATCGCCACACGGTAAAAGATATGTTTACCCTAACATGGGTTTATGCAGATCCTTTCACTGTTATTCGTGGTTGTTGACATCTCTATGCCAATCAGTGGTATAGACCTGGTATGACATAATAACCTACTCATCAACCAGGGCAAACTGGGGTTAGTGGACGGAAACACGAAATTATATGTTTGAGGATTGTCATTTCCTGGTTGCAAGTTATACCCGGCCACAAGTAAACATATGATCGATCCATACTTCAAACCGACACCTGACAAGTACCCTCAACCTTACAAAACTTGACCTCAACTACTGTGTGAAGGCATCACACTATATCGGGACTATAGGACAACCCGTATTTTTGAAAGCCACCGATTAGTTCCCAAAACACTTTGATCGGGCAAAAATGAATTCGAACATATGATAGCTTATGAGCATATGCTCTGGATATTGTCCCTAAAACGTACGGCAGCAGCTGGGATCTAACTACATATTACCGGCTACTTAATACGGAAATTACTCCTGATGTTTCCTCGTTGCCACGCACCCACGATCCGACAGCTATCTTGAAAAACCTTGAAAGGTTTCCTAAAACAACTATCATCATCGCTTTTGGATGCTGCGGATTTTCGAATAAACCTGTCGACTTAAGAAGTGCTCTTTAAACTTCCAAAAGATTCATTGACGAAATGTTTCAAGGTATAAGCTTCTCACACCCTTAACTCAATGACTGTTTAATCCCAAGTCCAGGCAGGGAGTCTCATCGCCAGCATGTGAACCTCGTTTCCCAAAGATTTTGTTTTATTGAATATAATATTATTCACGTGATTTTTAAAAAGAAAGGAGAACGACAAATGCTGCTTATCGACTAGAAATTAAGGAATCCAGCAACAATCAGTGGAAACCTGCTCACTCTCACAAAGTGGTGTAATTTTGTAAATTGACGGAAAAATGGAAAATAGTATTTTCAAGGCTGGACCATATTAGCCCTGTGAATACTGAAATGTCTCATTGGTAGTTTATCGTTGAACAAAGTGACCAGATTTTTATATTCAATGAAGCATTTGTTGTGTCGGAAGTTGCTTCGTATTCTACATTTCGTGCACTAGTTAACAGTGTTATTGGGTCTCAAAAAAATTTCTCCGCGTAACCCATTTTACCAAAGACAGTATTAGTGGGAGGATAAGGTGATAAGGTGATCTTCGGGGAATGCATGTTTGACCTTCAAATTTGGACAGAAATTACTTTGACCCTTGCTTGGTAGCAACATAGGGTCTTTCACTTCTTTTGATAACCACCAGAGTTAGGTAACCCCACTTGGTTTTGCATTTGGTATTGGTTCGCAACCACACGATCTTATAGGCCGAACATATAATAACTGAGCTTTAAATTTGACATTTAACACTGTTGAGAAGGTTAGAATTGATGAACGAAGGAACACTGAATCGGTATGACACGGCTTGGCCATACAGACATGGTCACTTAATGTAATCCATTCCTGTGCATATTAAATACATTATTCCATTGCCAACCCAAGTGTGTTATTCAGAAGTCCCAAATATCCTACTTCTGACTGTCACAATAGAACGGATCAGCATAGACAACGACGTGGTTTCTGTGTATGATCTTATACATGAGGTAGTCACATCTTGGCAAACTTGTAATTTTGGGATTAGGTCTATTATTTTGGTGGCAAAGATAAACGCGCTTAATATCGACCTAGACTATAATTCTACCAAGTCAGGTAATAATGTTGTCCGATCCACTTGTAACGAAATGGTCCTGAAACCACTGAAAGCAAGAGTTCAAGACGACGGAACGAGATAAATTTGGATAACAGACTAAACTTTTTGGCTTATAATGCCTATTATGGTTAGTTGTCAGAGGTGTGTTGCACGATGTCGTGAAATGTGGAGCTAGATTGCTTGGTTTCTGACCTAGTAGGGTTTATAGACCAAAACATGGGGGTTGTAGGGTTATCCTAGACAGGAAAAGAACCTTAACCATACGAACTGTCGAGACAGTGGTACATAACCCAGGAACACGTGAAATGGTACGCTTCAGGCTGAAATGTAGACGGCAAGATATTAAATTGATTGTAGCACATCATAGTCCAGAATGTGTAGTAGATGACTTCCTCCTAAGCAAACTTAAGTCTTGGTATAATAGCTGTAAAGGCCTTATGGCTGGCAACTTTTATGTACCGTATATAAATTGGGTAAACATAGAAGTAGGGTCATTGACAACTTCGTTTGATTGTAAACTGTTAGAAATCTCGACTGCACTAGCTGTGTTTCAGCACATTAGAAATCCTACCAGATGAGACTTACGAAGCTCCTCATCTCTGTGAAACCTAATGTTCACACATGGTGATGATGTCAGTCACATAACTTTCCTCCCACCTTTAGGGAGAAGTGGTCATGCAGTCATCTTGATCAAGCTCATATTTAACATCGCTTGTCAAACAACTGCACCAGCCCATCCTAGCATGTGGAAGGCAGATATGAAGGTGATAAACTTTGCTGCATCGGCTGAAAACAGGATAATTGACTCAAAGGCATCAGTAGAAGAGACACAGACTCATTTCAAGCAGTTATACAATCAGGTAACTCAACCATATATACCCTGGACGATCGCACAGAAGAAGAAGCATGGCCATCCCTGGATAGGCCGGGATATTTGACATTTACCAAGATAAAAGAAGAAATGTTGGAACGTTGTCAT
The DNA here is from genome assembly GCA_944470365.2 of Schistosoma intercalatum. Lineage (NCBI taxonomy): Eukaryota > Metazoa > Platyhelminthes > Trematoda > Strigeidida > Schistosomatidae > Schistosoma > Schistosoma intercalatum. The sequence continues at coordinate 39,801,337 of OX103726.1, forward strand.
CATTCTTGGCACAACAAGTACTTTGAAATGCTACAGGTCAGTAAGAAAAAAGTGTATAATTAAAATCCGGGAAGAAAATATGAAACTCACTTGGCACAATCTGCATTCAAGCAGCCCAAGAGAATATTCTCGTACATAAACTATAGAACAAGGATGCATCATTGGATTCCAAACCTAATTAAAGAAGGGAGTAATTCTGAAACGATAGATGAAAACAAGTAAGAAGCAAAGGCTATGGCTGACTATTTTTGGCAGTTGTCACTCAGGAACCTCTTCTAGAGAAAGAACCAGACCAAAATACAGAGTCAACAAGCCACCCGCTCACCGTGGACTTCTATTAAGACTATGTACTTAAGGGTCTTATCACCTTAGACATGGGAAAGTCGACAGGGCTAGATGAAATGCACCCAAAAATCTTGAGACATATTGCACAATATATTGCAGCGCCACTGACTGCGATATTCAATACATCACTTGACCAAGGTGTGTTACATACGAACTGGAAGGATGCAATCGTCACTCCAATACATAGAACAGGATCAAAAAACTTCCATCGAACTACAAACTTGTCAGCCTCACCGGCATCGTGGTTAAAATACTGGAAAGAATAGCCAAAAGGACCATAATGACATTCGTGGAAACCATCAACTTGTTAAACAGCAAAAAACATGGTTTCAAAAAAGGTTCATCTTTTATAACAAACATGCTGATAGCACGGGAGCAATGGGTAAAGGTTCTAGACAATGGAAAATCAGTGGGTGTTGTCTACATAGACTTCAGCAAATCATTTGACAAAGTGCCAGCGAACAGACTGTACTTGAAGCTGGAAAATCTAGGGATTGCCAGACTTCTCCTAAAATGGCTTAAGGAGTTCCTAGTAGGTCGTAAACAGAAAGTAAGAGTAAATTCCAAATGCTCCATCTGGAGACCAGTACTTAGTGGAGTACCGAGAGATTCTGTCCTAGGCCTTTTACTTTTCATATTGTGTGTAAATGATCTCTCAAGTATAGTTGAGTCCTAATGTTATTATACGCTGATGTGAAAATCTGGCGAAAAATAACGGGAGAATCAGATGCATGCGCACTTCAGGCTGACTTAAATATTGTGATTAGATAATTCAAAGAGTGGCTGACGCCTACGACGCAGAAAAGTGTATCTACATGCACTTTGGGGATACAAAGGTAATCAGGTACAACACAGGGGAAGTACCTGTACCCATAGTCCGGTCTCAAATGGATCATAGGGTGACAGTGGATTATGATCTTAAGACCCTTAAGACCCATTGCCGTGAGGTAGGAACTAAGGGGTTTAGAACCCTATGGGCTTTGAGATGGACATTTATCAAGTTAGGCACTACTATGCCCATAAGTGTCAACACACCCTTGATGAGAACTAAAAGTGAAAACTGCACTCAGTCTGTAAGCCCTTGTTTATAAGGTGACTCGGATATCCTTGAAAAAGTACAGAGGGGAAATAAACATGCAATTTTAGAACTCCAGGGTTTACTATAAAAAGAACGGCTTGAAAAGCTAGACTTCTTTACTCTGTCGTATCACATATTAAGAGGTGATCTGATAATGATGTATAGAATACTGAGTAATGGCTTTAGACTTAATATATCCTCCCTTTTTCTTCCTGTCAGTCAGGACGACTCAAAGGACATAGAAGGTGATTAGAAAATCAAAGAACGAACGAAATACGCATGGTATACGGGTTTTCACAATGAGACATCAATTATCGGAACCCGTTACTCAAGGCAGTGGTGTCCGCACCTTCGATTGACTCATTCAAAAGAAAACTAGGCACTCACAGAAGTATACTAGAAAAGGAATAACATAGGCCACAGGCTTTCTGTTCTTATTGAACAGTTCTGAAAATCTGAATCTACCTGAACTTCGCATTCCTCTTCAAAATAGGAGCGCGCAGTTTGTGACTTTGCGCCTTGTCGGTTTGCTAATCGCTAAGATGGTGGATGGGGATATTACGCCAGAGGATAAGGTATCCTGCTGTTCATACCTGGTTAAATCGACAATTTTGTTTTAAAGGCTACTATATGTGCTAGATTGGTTTTACTTGCACCGCCCTGTGAATTTAATGAAGTATTAGATGGTAAGGTGTACGAATCGCTCACACATTCATTCAGATATCCGTTGTTTCGCTGGTGATGACCATCATATTCATGAGAAGCTAGCAGCGTAAGAACAAATTTATACTATTCAACTCTTCTAGATCAGTAGCACAGTATAACAAGGACCAAATGATCCATGTGAAGTTACCAAATTGCGAGTATCCGACACTGATTACTGCGTACGCAGACTTGGGGAATGGATATTTTATGTGTCCTAGATCGCAGTTGACATTTCATTTTGACCATCTCAAGCAGACAGTCAGTGATGTTAAAAGTTTTGACAAGAGTAGCTTTGATAATATAGACTGTGATCTGGAGAGTTGGAGGCGTGCCTTAGAAGATAGCGCTACTGTCTATGTAAACGAACATTTCCCTGATGGAGCTGTCGAAGTTTACGCTCTGAGGTCGAATGATAGTGCACGCTGTCTCGTTATGTGCATTGAGTCTCACTTCAGCAAACATCAATCGTAAGTACTAAATTGTTCATTCCTATAGTTTTTCTTTAGTTTCTCTATAAATTTCTAGTCATTTAGTTACTGTTACTACTCTTTACGAAGTATATCAGTTCTGAATTCAGTGCTTTAATCTTAACATTGGCCTAAATGACACCTGACGGTACAGTACGTTTTTGTTTGATATCCTTACAAAACCATAAACTGAATAATGAATTCTTTTGTTTTCCTAACCCAATTAGATAACCAAATTGATAATACCTAGTGCTTTGCCAAGGCACGACGGTAGATTTTCGTGATGAACACGATATTTGGTGTTAAGCTTAACAACCAAATAAGTCCATATTCGACCTACATAAACGATTTCACTCCTTGTTCTATATGGTTACTCATCCAAGTTGAAAAGTCCTTGGGACTGATCTAATTTGTCTCGTGTCCAACATCTGAAAATATTCTACCCCTTCAGTCCTATTTCTAACGTCTGGATTTCCTCATATATTTACTGTTCATCATTACTTGACGTATCTCCAGTGTTAATCATTCTAGTTAAATAAGTACGATAGTCAACCTTTTAAAACTACCTTCCAACATTCATGGTATGGCCTCCGTAAAATCTTAGCAAAGGCCCATACTTTATGACTTATCTGACCCCAAGTGCTCTGGTACGTCTAAGAGTGGTGAGTCAGCTCCCTCCCAAATGCTCTCACATCATCACACGTATGCAGCCACTGTCAGGGAATTCCTACTCACTGCCTTCTCGGGACAGATTTTTTTAAGAGGACGAAAAGCGGACTTCTGGCGCTTTAACCGGGATCGTGGATACGAAGGAGAGTTAGGAAACCCTCATTCCAAACCACTGGTACACATGGGCTTCAGGATCCTAAGAAAACAAATAACACGCGAAATCGTGAATTTTGTGCATGTTGTATTTTCTGTATGATCATTCTGCATAAATTTACGTCCTTTTATGGTAATAATGCATTTTTATTCACCAGGTTTTGGTTGACCAGTCTCAGTACTCAATGGTTCACTACTCAGAAATGTTACTGTAGGGTGCATTATTGGCTCTCATACATTGGAGTTTAGGTCTTGACCTAGTACGGAAGTTTGCACTGCACTCCTTATTAGGTATTTATGGTGATTCGTACGAACTTTACGAAGCGATGTTTCGTTTTACTATTAAAAGTTGACTTTTTTTGCATTGCTGTCGAAGTTTGTGCCCCTATTTATCCGGTCATTTGTAATCATTGTGGAGCCTGGCATACATCAACCCGTTGCTACACTCAGTATAACGAGATGAAATTAGGAAAATGAATACAAAGGTGGTAGAATTATCACTGGTAAGAATAAGAATACACATTGAAAACATGATTCGAGCATAACGAACTAATTCGCGAGACAAAAGGTGTGTAATGATTTTGAATCCCAAGATCTAGGGGATGATAAGGTGAATGCACCTGTACCATGGTGACCAAAGCAAAACGATGTTAGCCACTAACCGCGGTTATCGTGTGGTCCCAAACACGTAATTTGAATCTACCAGAAAGGCTCAGACCAAGTCATGAACTGATGTTATTTCATGGTTTGGCCCCAAGCTTTCCCTTACGTGAATTGGAATTGCGCTTTAATATAGGATGTGGTTGACATACTTAACATGTTGCAACCACGTCAGATTCACAACCCCATCAACTAGTTTTCCATCTGTGTGATTATTAGAAGTCACTAGTCATTTGGTAACTAGTCTTTTTCGTAATTAAATAATATTTTATTACTTAATGATTGTCAAATGTTCGTAGTTATAAGTCATAATCGCGATATGCATGTATCTTATTTTGCGTCAACTTGTAGAACTGGACGATGGCGATCAGAATGGACTTTCAAGCTAGTTGGACAAAAATCGATGGAGTTTTCGGTTCATGGTGTTATTAAAGTTCAGGTTTGTGAATATTTGTGTTTGCATTGTAAACTGGGTTCTACTGTTTTTATTGTCTGGAACCTTGTAAAAACTGATATGGCTTTCAAATTTTCTATTATTGACTGAATAATTGACTGAGAACTTGAAGATAATGGGTATCAATGTGCATTGTGTCCATATTTATAGTTTGGGTATTATTTTATAATTCGTATGATTTTTTTGTATTCTCAACAGCCGAAAGCGTGTTCGTAGAGGAAACGTCATTTGTTCTTGTAGTTCCCAGAAGTAATGCCTTTGAGAAGTTAGACAAAACCAGGGAAAGTGGCAACCATAACGAATAGTACTTGGTGGTGGCAAGTCTGTTATCGGCTCATAATAAGTTATGACTCAATTAGTATGTGCCTGATCCTACGTTGTAGCTGACGTACTTTGGGACTCCTTTTCACTGAGCGATATCATAAAAACTGTCGACTATTGCCCTAAGGTCTAGAAGTATGATTAGTATGTCTGTTCCAGGACCTAGTTCGTTCAGCAGTGCAACTTCACTCTAGGACCCTTGACTGCTTCCTTTATAATCGTTACTGTTTTCCAACCGACGTGCACTGCATTATAGAACCTGTATTATAAGACCATCCTATTAGTTGTTATTAGTCTACGAATAGTTTATTGGTGTAGATGTTGTGGATAAGAGGTCCTTGATGCACATATCAGTTGGTAATGATCTTGTGTGATATGGCTCAAAATTAATTGCAGTAATGGAATTAGACTAATTCTTAATCTTCCCACAAATACTTTTGGAATTTGTTTAGCACTGAGATCTAAGATCTGAAACTTCATTTTATCTAGTACTTGTCAGCCAGACGCATCTGCATTTCAGTACCTGACTTCACACTAAGATTCAAACCCAATATATGCTTTCTGTACATTCCACTGCCTCGTCCACCAAGTCGCAGAGTCTAGTCAGCCACTAACTTGTTCAATGAGTGTAATTTATTACAAGATTTCATGTCAAATTATGCGGAAATCTTCACAATGGCCTTTTTGTTTATGGAATAAAGTATGTTGTGAATTTTATATGTTTTCATAAGTTAAAAATTCGTGCAAAGTACTTATTTGAGTTTTAATTCTTAAGATATATTACTGTTTCAATCCTTTTTTTGATAAAAATGTAGACACATTTATACGAAGAGGGGAATGTTCAATTGATTTCATCCAAAGAAGTTGATTTTGTTGTCTCTGAATCTATCCCCAGGGTATTTGCCAGGGAGTCAATAAAGAGAATAAAAGAAGCTGATTGTGCATATCAAGTAAGTAGTTCGTGCTTATCAACAACAAGCGCTTTATAAATTAACTATGAGTAAATGTAATGATATATTCCGATTCCATCTTAGTTTTTTCAGATCTGTCGTTTTCTGGCTGACCATCCACTTTCCAGCTAATCTTCAAATACTAGACGAGTCTGAATATATGCACGGTAGTATTGTACTATTTGAAGTATGTTGATAAAAGAATTGGCCAGATTTAAATCACAAGAAGTTTAAACGGGCGTTGTTTATAAAACTAGAGCGTTCTCGCCAATTGCTTCAAGTACCATTTTGATGTGACGATTAACTGAAATTGCTGAGGGGATCAAACTACTGGTGGTTCACTTACTCAATCTGTTCCCAAATCTCGGGTTGCGAATAATTATCAGGAGATTAAAATCAATGGCTAGCTGACAGAATATATATATGTATTATTTGGGCGGCAACCTACTGTAGTTAAAGAACTGTCAAGCGTTAGATCACCAGATCGAAACCTCCTCTACTTTATTCAGTTTAAGAGGTTGAGTTGTGTCGTTAACCTTCGTACACAGAAAATGCTTGACTTAAGTACTATTATGATGTTCTGTCTGAACTTTCGCAAACAATTGACTGTATCGAGATAACAATAAAAATTCAAAGCGTTCTAGTAATCCTCATAATAAAAATACAATTGTAAAAGCATTAGAATCTATTAAATTAAAATGAAAATATCCTATCACCTCGATTCGTCCTCTATCTCTGTTTAGTTGAGAATAGATCAGTCAGCATGTTCCCATATGGGCCTAATCAGAGCTCGGTAAATGAATTCCATCATAAATTATCAACCAACAAGTTACTGATCTTAAATGATCATGAAGCTCGCGTGGCTTGCAGTGATTTTTCATTTTTATCCGTCGTGTCGACTATAAACACAAATTTTTCCCACATTCTGGTACTGATTAAAAAAATGGTTATCTTATTCTTAATTTTTATTCACAACCTACTCATATCATTCTTTGAAACTGTCACATCAATGTAATTAAATTCAGACTTTTGTATTCCCCTCATCTGAAGTTTATAGTTGCTTTAGTCATCCGTGGGAATATTGGATTTTCTGAGCCGGATAATTTAGTCGTAAAGTTTCCATTGTCTTTCTAGGCCACATCATTAGGACAAATTTCAAATGGGAGTGAGTTATCTGAATTCCTACATGAGTGACTGACAGTTTCTGTTGAAATAGGATTTAATTAGTTGTCTTCCATTATTGGCTGGTGTATAAATCAATTCAAACTGAATAATGTGCTACCTCCGAGATTCTCACCTAACTCTACAGGTCATAGTCACCTTGTCCGAATTACAAACTTTATGGATATTGACTTACCACAAAACAATATTGCCCCCGAATGTCCTGGTACAGCCGAAAGCGGGGAGAATCAGCTCTTCCTCTCCAAATGCTCTCACATGGTCACGTGCATACAACCACTGCCAGGGAAGTAGGTATCATTATCAAGGTTTGATTTGATAATTTCGAATAAATTGAGCATTGGGTAGACTGTTATAAATAAATAAATGACCAAATTTGGTGATTTATTCTCCGAAGAAGTGACTTACACTAAGTCACGAAACGTCAGAAAATCTTATTTTTCTACTCATTGTGATATTACAAATATATTATTTATTTATTCACTGCCAGGGAAGTCCTACCCACTGCTTTCTCATAGCGGTGGTGTTGTTTACGAAATTGAGAGGACGAAAATCGAATGTCTGGCGCTTTAACCGAGTTAGTGGATATGGAGGATTCACCTAGGGGAGTTGGAAAACCCTCTTTCCAAACCAATAGTACACATGGGCTGCAGTATCCTGAGGGGAAAAAAGGCGTATGAACCTATTGTTGGTCACCGGCTACCATGGGACTGCATCTCCTCACGTTGCTCCACTGCCTTGTGGATCAAACCTTTAGGTTGAAAGTTTCGGGTGTGGCCCTCTAAGAAAACCACGTGCTTCGGTTTGGGCACTCAGACAGTATCCTAGCCCTCACACAAATCGAGTGGTTTATGTGGCGTATATCTGTTTGGTGCCTTGTACCAATGTTTATGTATTTAAATAAATAAATAAACATTTGTCTGGCCCTATTAAAGAGATTAAAGTCAGCTGATAATGTGAATTGCGTAAGGAAACGTTAGTGTGATTCAAGTGACTAGAACGATAGTCAACACATTCTAAGCGACAGTCTTTTTGACTATAATAGAAATTACTACCTCAAATCTTTCGCTTTGTATTATGTTCATTCTATCTTAATACGCTGTTTTTATGTGGCTAGTTAGCCCACCCCATTTAAGTGCCACGCCGCAGGTTGTTTATTGCTGACTAATCACTATGTATACTTTTTTTGTAGGTTGCCATTGGCGAGAACTTCAAAACAATGTCCGACACAACTTTCAAAGCTCTTCGGCGACAACTGCCTTTAACTCGTTCCAAACTAGATTGGAATAAAATTATCACTTATCAGATAGGTAGTGAACTATCTAGAGCACCTCCAAATTAAAATTATCAGTCGAAGTTAATTTTCTCGTCATTACACACACACACACACTACTCCCTTCCGCCGACAAGATAAAATTGGAGACGATTTAATATATTTTGATTTTGGGTGTACAATAAAAATCAAGGAAATTACGAATATTTTGCCTATTCTTTAATAAATTTAATATTATTAAAATACATGTTCTTTTTATGAATAGTTTACTAAAAAATTAAACTTTACCGCTATAATGATCAGGAATTGTTTTCAGCTTTTTATGCAACTCATTGATGATTTGTCCGAGTCGTCATGTGTATTTTTCTTTGTTTTCCTCTTTCTTTCGTTTTTGTTTGATACATCTGTATTTTTTTAAAAAGAGAACATCTCTAATTGTGTATGGTAGATGGTACATTTTACCATAAATTTTATTTGTGTTGATTCGACATATACGTTATAATTAACTAATTGTATCTAGTGAGTCTGTTCTCTGAGTGACTTTAATACGGTGAGTATTTGCAGCTACATATATAATGGAATCTTGGGTCTAATGCAAATTATTGTCTCATGGAATAACTGGATAGTACATGTTTCTGTTTATTTTCTTGTGGTTGATTCTCACATATTTAATGTGTACTTGCGTATGCTGTCAATGGTGAAGATTTGTAGCTCACGTGGATGATTTTGTTAGAGTTTTGTTCTCTGAGCTAGATGGTTAGGTCGTGGAGCTTTCGTCCTTCTGAACGACATCAGCACAAACTTCAGTTGATGTCGTTCAGAAGGACGAAAGCTCTACGACCAAACCATCTAGCTCAGAACAAAACTCCATCAAAAAGTATGCTGTCAATCCTCAGGAACTGTTTCACGATGCCATAATCGCATAATCCTCTTATCTACTTAATCCAAATAGTTACTGGTTGATACAATGAGCTGGTTTAATTGATTTGTATTGGTTGCCTGAATAATCTCATTTGGGTCTACGACTGTAATCAATCAGTTGGGATCCTGGTCATTAAATCAATATTAACTCTGGGATGCAGGTTCATCCGACTGACGGGTCCCAAATAGGTTGGGACGCGAGTCCTAGATTCCACTGTTATTCACAATCCGTCTGTTTATAGAGAGGGGCATAGTGTTTTTACGTTATTTGTTCGTTCTATTTTTCTTATGCATCATTTCACTGGGTATATCACCCTTAAACTTTTAATCTCAGGAATATAGGATTTTCCGTCACTATCAGTCAACTCTTTAGGAACTTTAATTAATATTCGTTTTTACTGAGTATATCATGGTTGTTAGTTTCATGAAAGCAAGTAATTTTAGACTCCTGTACCAAATGTTTAACTAAATTTCACCCAATGTAAGTATGAACTACACTAAATTGTAGATGATAGACTGCCTTTGTATCCCATTGTTCCTAGATTACATGGACGTGAATTACGTACTGAGATATTTTTAGTAGTAATTTGTTTCGTAAGTTCAAATGAGTTTCATCACTTTATGGATAAGAAATCAATGTGAAGAACAAGATAGGAGGCTCAAATAAATATCAAATTACAAAAACAAACAGCTGTGCTGTCCAAACAAGACATAAATATTACATATTTACTTATTTTTGAGAAAACATGGTTACCGGTAATAAACACTGCTGTCACAAAAACTGATATAGTTTGTTAGTCTATGCGTCCACAAGCTATTAACATAAATGACAAAGTTATGGTTCACGGTTGTAGGTTAAAAGGCATTGCGACACTAGCCACTAACTTTCTCATTAATTATTTAGAAATTAACAAGTGGTACACGGCTATCTTACTAATCTTATCATGAAAATAATAATAACATAAATCCTCTATTGTCTTTGAAAGCTTACGTTTGACTCGTGTGCAAATAATCAGGAGAGATGGAAATTTTAGAATGATAATGTAGGAAATTAGCACACATATATAGCCCTTCATTAAATACGTGGTGTGTGGAGTTTTTCTATTACGCTTATTACATACTTTCATTTTATGAGTTTTATGTTATGTTGTCCATAAGTTACGGTTAATCAATTATGCACTTATTGTTCACTTCTGTATTACTTGACTTACTTATTTACAGATTATGATTTCTCATTTGTGTTGCATTATGGTCGTGTGGTTGATGTATGCAACTGAGTTTTTAAATCAAAATGACAATACACCGATAAAAGGTAGTTCTTTCTTTGTGTTCTAATTAAGAATGTTAGTCTCTTTGGTTGTTATTCACAGTCATTATGTTATTTGTTAAATAGAAGCTTATTGATATGAACCATACTAAGTCATTACTGAACTCTAACAAAAACACTTAATCAGATTATAATTACTTTGGTAGTTATTCTTTATAGTTTAACAGGTTGTCAGATTAAAGTATCTTCATCAATATTATTCTCAACTTATCGATATATTCTACTAAAAATAGTACCGAAATATTTATCATATCATATTGTACTCTTATATATTGCCATTTTTGTCAGTGAATAATCAATATGTATTAACTTATATTAAAACAATTCGTAAACTCTACTATTTTTAGGTTAGAAGTCCGTAATATATTGATTTGTTACTTACTATATCGTTTTTTTTTCTTTCTAAAGCTATGTAGGTAGGTAATTAGTAATTGGAAAATACACAAATCATATCAAATAGTTCATGGATATTTATTACAATTCATCAACTCTGAGATTTTGTATTAAAATATTCATATATAGAGTAGTGTAGTGTACAAAAATTCAGGTGAGGATGGTCAGTTTATTTGTTTAATGCAAAATTACAGAGTGGTTTAGTAAAATATCCCGACCGTTGTTGCTACCTTGACGTGGTGGTCGGGCTTGCTTATCGTGATGAAGCAACCGAGCTATACTGGCTGGAACAACCGTTCCTCAAGGTCCTACAATGTCAGACAGGTCGGTTGAAGATTGGTAAGACTAAAAGCAACAAACCTAAGGTCCGAAGGCGAATTCGTACTGCTGACTGTACAGAGGTGTGACAGCAGTAAGGTGTTTCCTTCAGACAACCAGCATAACAGCGATGCTGCCTTCCCACAAGAAGGGGTGGGGTTAGAAAAGGTCCACCCTAAAGATGAACACACCGCCTTATCCCATGGATATTCTTCTCCAGCGGTAAGATCTGAACAAGTACGGAGCTAACACGAAAATTACTCACGAAAGGTCGTGTGTGACCGACCTCAAGCACTCATTCGTTGGGCACTGAGGTCACAGTCTCAGGTCACTAAGACCACCTCTAATCCAATTTCCTTTTCAGGCACCTCCAGAAGAACCCTTCCACGGTGTGGGCAACCGGGAAGTGATAACCGCCCTCATACCTCTAACAGCACTCCATAATCAACCTATTAGTAAAATATGAAAACCGTAGATCGAATACATCATTTGCACATTTTAGAATTGTCTCTTATGTGCTACACTGTTTGTTCATTCCTGTTGTTATTTTGATTGTTTTCCGTTTACTTCGTTTAATTTCAACCTACTACTCGCAGACATTCTGTGATGTGCGCTAGTGATATCGACATGAGTATTATGTAACGCTAGTCAGGAATAGTATATCTGACAGCAGGTCAAGAAGATCGAGGAGGAAAGAACGGGAACAGAAAGTAATTTGTATGGAAATGCAGTTTAAGTCAATTAACGAACATTTTGCAAATGAAGTATCTACTATATGGTTCTCAGTCTTACTAAGACATTCTGAATGTAACCAAGGTTATATTATGGATGGATAACAGTTACGTTGCCATTGGAAATAAGATAGCACTGGGTAGATGTTTCTTTCTAGTATGAAGTTCTTCAACAGTGAGCATACATTGTACCCCGCGACACCGATATAAAGTCTCGATAAGAGTGCTTAAGCCTTACGACACAGTTTAGGCTCAGTGGTCGAGATTATTGACTTCGATTTTTTTTCTTTATGTTATGGCAAAACTCAACGAAATTCAGGTTATTAGGTTGATCAACGAACAAAAAATATTTGTTTTGAGATAACGGTGATAGAAATGATTCATCCCAAGGAATCTATGTAATAAAGTATGTCATATCCATCACCGCTTATCTGAAAGTTAGTAACAATAAGATATTGAATGTATTAAAGAGATAGAATGTTGAAGTCAGCGTCCGTATCATTACCAAAATTTTAATTATACTGACTTTTGAGTGGACTGTTTACAATAGAAATATTGATGTATCCTTAATATCCCAAAGGCGAGAAAATTGAACTTCTGATGCATTTCAGCCTAGCCTACAATTCTTTTCCAAAGAATATATAGCACAGAGAAACAAAGCATAATACTTAGAATACCTCCAACAAGAATTGATCGTTAAGAGTGTGGGATTTTCTTAGCAAATGTCCCTCTCCACACCCCACCTGTACCCTTCATTTAATCAAAAGCGTCAAATCAATCGGTCAATTAAATGCATATTTCTGGGGACTATTAAAGTAGTGATTCTAGATTATAGGTATCGGATTCTAATAACGATCATCACTGTCGTTTGCCATGTCCATTTTTAAGAGTGAAGATGATATAATTTTCGGAGGTATTTACTGTTGTAGGATTTTCGATGAAAACAGAATTCTTGAGACAATCAAAGATTTATGTGGATGAAACTCTCATCTCATGATGAGACGGTTGTCGAAATTCATGTGGTTTCCATATAAAATATGTATATCAAATTAAGTCATCTTCATTGATCAATAAATTCTCAGGCACTACTAAGAATGGTTTTGAAATTCGTTCTTTACTTGGTAATATAGATAACTCGTCGGTTGTGTATGTGAATCTTATTCATATATTCGGACTGAAAGGTTTTTACGCATTATCTTGATGATCATTATTACAATCATGAGTTGTTGTATCTCATGGGAATAACCCTAGTTTTCGCTGTTTAACGACTAATTTCGAGAAAACTATTCACCCTTTACTGATTTGTTGAACTTTCTTAAGTTGAAGATATTTTTCTTTCTTATTACAATAAGAAAATGATTGCCAACTATGTTTTCAACAAACGACAACATGTTCATAAAAAATCAAAACTTGCAGGTTTGTGTGACTCATATTGTGAACTTTACCTAGTGGGTGATTTTAAACCTCAGCTGTCAGTCAGTCAGTCAGCTACAACATAGGACCAGGCACATATATGAATCGGTCCAAATTGCCACATCTCATTAGCACAACAAGATGATCACCAAATTCATAGGAGTAGTTACTTCAATGGTAGTAATATATGAAAGAAAGATTGTGTATAAGGATATAATACAGGAAGAAAGAATTAGTTTGTAGAAAGAAAGGTATAAAATAATTCTAATCTCACAGTTCAAGGGTTCCTTAGCTGTACATATCGTCTATCTTGTAGATGCAACTGAGACATAATCTGATATGAACAGAGGTTTAAAATGTTACATTCGTAACACAAATTGGAAAGAAAATGTAGTTCATCAACTTACGGACGTAGTTTTCCGTTGTTGGTATTCACAATTCCAAATGATCAGTCTCTACTGTTTTTACTGGTTAACAAAAATTGCCTAATTGATTTTCATCCACCTTTTTTAACTCTAAGAATGAATTTTTATCATTGTTCTATTAATTCATCCTATTTCTATTTTCGAAATATGCGAAATACATAAAGAGTACTTGATATTTTCATTACCAGTAGATTATTTTAATAATAACATGTGTTTCACTATCAATTTTAAACAAGCATTGCCCCCAAATGCCCTGGTACGGCCGAGAGTGAGGACAGGCCGCCATCCCTCTCGAAATGCTCTCACATGGTCACGCGTATATAGCCTCTACCAGGGAAGTCCTACTCACTGCATTCTCGTACCACGGGTGTTGCTTACCAAATTGAGAGGACGAAAAGCGAATGTCTGGCGCTTTAACCGGGTTGGTGGAGATGGAGAGTCCACCTATGGGAGTTGGAAAACACTGATTCCAAACCAATGGTACACATGAACTCCAGTATCCTGCGGAAACAAATGGAGTATGAACCAGCTTTTGGTCACCGGCTACCATGGGACTGCATCTCTTTACGATGCTCCACTGCCTTGTGGATCAGACATTCAGGTCAAAGGCTCTGGATGTGGCCCTCACAGAAAACCACCTGCTCCGGTTTGGGCACCCGGGCAGTATCACAACCCTTACACATATCGAATGAGATTTGTGTGGCGCATATGTATTCGGTGCTGCCTTGTACCAATATATATATGTGTTAAAATCAATAAAATCAAAATTAAACAAGCATTATTAAGATTTAATCAATATGAAGGCGTACCACCTTAATCCATGTTTATACAAACGAGAACTTAATAAGTGTTGTAAAAATTATTAAGACCTAATATTGATTTACAAGTTTCCTCAAAATCAATACATTTTACAATAGAAATCAATTTAACATTTTATCACTTTGTAACTATTTTTGTCACATTTTAATCATTATGGTTTCTATGCTGATTGAGGTAATTAACTCATCTAAGAATATTAGTTAGCTGTATGTCATTAACGTTTGTATTAATGATATATCTTTGCTTAAATCAAGTTATTTAGACACCTATGAACAGAAATTTAATAGAGAAAATATAGAAAACCAAAGAAGAAGAAACATTTTGGTGGAGTTTTGTTCTTTGAGCTGGATGGTTTTGTCGTGGAGTTATCATCATTCTTCTGAACGACATCATCAGTACAAACTTCAGGTAGAAGAAACATAAAAAAGACTAGTGGACTTCCATAAACTTGGTACTGAAATTAGTTTAGGAAGATTGAAAATTTTACAATTAAAATGACTATCCTACGAACATGATATTATAATTTTTTTCTATCAAAGAATATTTGTTATCAGCTTAAAATGGGCATGTTTCTTTAATGGATTACATAATTATTTTAAGGAGTCGTTATCAGTGATTCGATTTTCTTTTTGTTTGGAATTCGTCGAGTGAATCCCTTAGAATCTCAGTTGATGTTTACAAAGGGATCGGAACACCAACCAATATTCATTGCTTTAAACTCCAAAGAAGTTTTTATCATACTACCGAATCACATTCATTACCAACTTATCTTTTGGATATTAATATTTCTTATCAATTATATGGGTTTGTTATTTCCAGTTGTTTATATTTACGACTGGATTTGTGAAGTATTTTATTGAGTAATGATGTAATGTGTACATTGTCATTCATACAGTTCATAAAAATACGGATAATATTGTAATGAACGAAAACACAGGTGGGGACGACCAAATGTATTTAAGCACAAAATTACAGCTATTTGGTAAAAATGTAAAAACATACATTCAATCCTTCATTTGTAAAATGTTCATTAATTGTTTCAGACTTTATTGTTCCTTCATTTCCATACCCATTATTTTCTGTTCCCATTCTTTCCTATTCTATCTTCTTAACCTTCTGCTGCCAGGTTTCCCACTTTCGATTGGTGTTATATATCACTTATATCTGTCGACATAAGTAGCATACACCACAGTATCACTAATGGAATTGAAGAGGATGTTTAATAATGAAACTGGTAGTTTGGATTTTTGAGGAGGCAAAAGTAGCATTTTCACTGTAGAAGGATCCATAGGTTTTGTTCATTGTTTATGAAATAAAATTGACAATACTATTTCTGTCACACTCAACTGGTTGTTAGTTTGGAAGCTGACACTTCTGAATGTCAGAAACTGTAAGATAATATGAAACTGTCACGAATGAATACCAGTCCAAGTTGTCACACACTATTTCAGTATACCAGTACTAGAACGATAACTAGATAATATCCATTGAAGTAAAAAGCTCAATGTGAGCTATATTTTGTTTACGATGAACTCATGAGACCGGAACATTGGAAGTATCGCATAACACAGCTTAATTTTTAGGGAAAGATGACCAGATGCATCTACGACCAATGTTGAACCAGAAAACTGAACATTTTACAGTATAACTGCGAGTATCTATCAGGTTACCTACAATTTCCTTCACTACGAGTGAGCATTTCATGTCAGGGTGAGCAGTATATAACCATATGTGACACATCTCAATCACTTAAATCAGTGAAATGTCTATAGTTACACCAACCAACTTAAGCAGTATGTCATTGGGCCTTATAACTAACCTCTATGTTATATAGTTATTTCAGCATACATTTTCAAAAGTTTGAAGAGATCTATAATTGAATATGTAAAACCTCTGCATATTTTCAACTTTCAAAATCCGTATTTCATAGTTATAAAATAATATAAAGTAGATTACTGCATTCATCTTTATGAAAAACTTTCATTATTATTCAATCTGAACTGGATTAAATATCTCCTTATTGGCTAGTAACACATACATTTTTGTTCTAGTCCATATATTTTACTCAATGGGACTTATTCTTGTTGACAGGTCATGCACCATTTAAGCGTGAGTACCAAAAATACCGTAATATCTGTAAGAAAACCATAGCCAAATCCCGTACCACTTACGAACGACAGTTAGTATATGATAGCCGTACTTGTCCGAAACGATTGTTTTCGTATGTTAAACGGCAAATGAAACGTAGTGATGGTATTCCCCCGTTACTGTTACACGAAAATTCAGAATTACTGGCTGAATCAGATCGAGCAAAAGCTGAGACTTTTTCAGACTACTTTAGCGAAGCCTTCTCTACGTTTATTGTAACAAATACTTGTCCCACTCACACCGAGATACCAACCATTGAATATGTACAGGTGACTGAGGAAACTGTCCTTCAGTTGATAACTAACCTCAAACCTGGTAAGATACCGGGCCCTGACGGGTTACATCCACGGTTGCTGTCATCTCTTGCGGACATTATTTCAAAACCGCTTGCGACACTCTTCAACATGTCCCTCTCACTCGCTCAACTCCCTAGAGATTGGGAGGACGCTATAGTTAGTCCTATATTTAAGGACGGTCAGCGACAAATAGTATCTAACTACCGGCCTGTCAGTCTAACTAGCATAGTCGTTAAGTTACTCGAAAAGATAATTCGGGTTAGGTTGCTAAGCCACATAGATTTACACAATCTGTTAGCTCTTGAGCAACACGGATTTCGTAACAAGCGTTCATGCTTGACTAACTTGCTTATTGCGAGGGAGGATTGGACAGCAGCCCTAGATCACGGTCTGTCTGTCGACGTGATATTCATAGATTTTAGCAAAGCGTTTGACAAGGTTTCACACGTAGGTCTTATGCAGAAGCTTACGAGCTTCGGAATAATAGGTACTGTACATGAGTGGATAAGAAATTTCTTAGGGTCAATGGAACGCTATCCGATTGGAAGCCGGTCAAAAGTGGTGTACCCCAAGGCACCATCTTAGGCCCTCTGCCCTTCCTTCTCTACGTTAATGAGTTACCGCTGTTACTTAGGTCGTCGACATTATTGTTTGCGGATGACGTAAAAATCTGGAGAACAATAAAAAGTGCGGCTGATCATGTGGATCTTCAAGCTGACTTAGACGATTTAGTTAGATGGGCTCGAGAGTGTACTAATGCATATCGGTCACGGTAATAGTTACCGTTACACTATTGAGGGTAAACCTCTTCCATGCGTTCAAGAGCATAAGGACTTAGGAGTAATATTAAGTCGTGATTTAAAAACAACTGCGCATTGCAAAGCAGCCGCTGTCAAAGGTTTTCGTGCGTTATGGTCACTTCGCCGAGCGTTCAAATCTTTTGACGAGGAAACGTTTCGAATTTTATATCCCATATATGTTAGACCACATTTAGAGTACTGTATCCAAGCAGCTAGCCCGTGTCTGGTAAAGGATACTAACTCCCTTGAGCGTGTCCAGCGTGTGGGAACAAAATTAGTGAAGGGTCTTTCTAGACTCCCTTACGATGAGCGCTTAAAACGCCTAAATCTTTTCCCCTTGTCGTATCGTAGGACACGACGTGACCTTATACTGGCATTTCGTATCTTTAATTATGATTTGGCTGTTAATATGTCTTATCTTTTTGCTCCCTCCAGCACTAATAATCTCCGAGGTCATAGCAAGAAGGTTCATAAACCACGATCTAATAAACTTAAAATGGGATCCCGTTTTTCTCATCGAGTAGTCAATCATCGGAACGCCTTACCCGAACAAGTGGTATCAGCCCCATCAGTGAATACTTTCAAGGAAACGCTGGACCTTCACTGGAAAGCAATGTGTCAGGATTAACACAGGTTCATCAACCTACTATTCTTATTACTGAAGACTGAAGACTAAATTAAGAACATGTTGTGTTCGTGTTTACTTACTCGAGTAGCATATTTGTAAACTGTAGTCAACTCTCCCTCTCGAAATGCCCTCTTATAGCCATGCGTATACAGCCACTGACAGAGAAATCCCACCCACTATCTCGCAGTGGAGCTGTTGTTTACGAAATTGAGAGGACAAAAAGCGAATGTCCGGCGCTTTAACCGTGTTGATGGACACAGAGAGTCCATCTAGGGGAGTTGGAAAACCCTGATTTCAAACCAAAGGGTATCCTGAAGGAACAAATGGCATATGAACTAATTGTTTGTCATCAGGTATCATGGGACTGCATCTCTTAACTTTGTTTCACTGCCTTGTGGATTAAACCTCTAGGTCAAAGACTCCAGTTATACCCCCCCCCTCCTTAGAAAAACCACTTGAATCGGTTTGAGCATCCGGACAGTATCACAGCCCACATACAAATAAAATGAAATATTGTTTGGCGTATGTATATTCGGTGCCCATTTGTACCAATATTTATAAGTTCAAATAAATAAATGTAGTTATACTGTTAAGTGAATTCGAAATGTATACTAGTTTGTAATTCAGTTTTCCAGTTATATAGATAGATAGATAGATAGTTAGTTAGATGAATAGTTTATTTGTTTACATGCTTTAATGAGTAAGTAGATAGATAAGTGAATAATAATAAAAAGAAAAGCAACCAAATATCCAATTGATAATAGAAAGATAATATTGGTAATACTCAATTAATGAAATAATGAAATAAAATGAATAACATATATAAATGAAATAAATAAGATCAGTAAGTAGTATAATGATTTTTTTCGAGATATATCATCAATACATAGTCAAATACACTAATGGATAATAGATATTCATATGGTCACAATATATCAATAAGAGTTCATCATGTTATGTAATATAAATGCACCCTTTTTTTCATTTTTTTTTCTCATAATTTTAATCAACTATTACACGAATAGAATCTTCAAATAATGCTATAACCAGCATAATTCCAACACCAGTTATTAAACCAGTTGTTTGAATCATTAATTGACCAATACGTGTTTGACCTGGTCTCAATTCAACTGAATTCAGTTCAGGTAACTAGAATTATTGATAAAACAAACAACAAGATTATTGAATATAGTTGAATATAATTCATTCAATAGAATTAAATCCATTACGTGTCAATTAACTGTGGCTTATCTTTGGGGTATTAGTAGAATGTTAAAGAGAATTTGATATAATAACGGTGACTTATCACTCGAAAATTAGATGATTGGTTTAAGCTGTCATACACATTTGATATGGATGTTTTATTTTAACTTTGTTATTGTTGTTATCACTGTGAAAGAATTTCTGTTAGCTAATGAATGATAAATAATAACAGGAATCCTTGAAATTAGATTGAGATCTTGGTGCATTCTCAATCTTTAGCTGAATTATATTCTTCATGAAACTGAATTCTATTTCATGAGAGCTGTTCCCATTGAGCTACTGATGATATGCATAATCTATTTTGACATTGGTTTAAACTATATGGAAATTATCACTTCCACTGTCAATACAGGTAAACTTTGGTGATGACTCAGTTAGCACAAAAACTAGGTCTAGGTCATTCAAGTCATTCGCTGCAATCATTTAATGTTAAGCTAAATACATCAAGATGTTTATATTTAGTGACTACATTATTATTTGACTGATATTTATTAACTTATTTTAACACATAGATATTGGTACAAGAAGGCACCAAATACATATGCGCAACACAGATCTCATTTGATATGGGTGAGGGCTGTGATACTGCACGGGTGCCCAAACCAAAGCAGATGGTTTTCTTAGGGGGCCACACCCAGAACCTTCCACCTGAATGTCTGATCCACAAGGCAGTGGAGCATCGTAAGGAGATGCAGTCCCACGGTAGCTGGTGACCAAAAACTGGTTCATACGCCATTTGTTTCCGCAGGATACTGGAGTCCATGTGCACCATTGGTTTGGAATCAGTGTTTTCCAACTCCCCTAGGTGGACTCTCCGTGTCCACCAACCCGGTTAAAGCGCCAGACATTGGCTTTTCGTCCTCTCAATTCGGTAAACAACACCCGTGGTACGAGAATGCAGTGAGTAGGACTTCCCTGGCACAGGCTATATACGCGTGACCATGTTAGAGCATTTGGAGGCTTGAATAGCACTATCGAATGGTAATATGCAGTTAATTACGTTGGTGTCATCAGTTATTTTGTGCAGGAATGTCTAGAAAAAACAGTTAAAGATGTTGTATATTTATGACTCAAATAACACTTGACCTGAAGGAATGTATTTTTTAAATATGCGATGATATAAATCTTAACCATTCTTCACTGACTTATCAGTAGTATAGTAACATTTTTAGTGTGTTATTTATTGTTGCATTATCTGACCAAATGGTACTTCGTAAGACTAATAGAAGCTTGAATCTACACATATGATTAGAAGTAGTTAAATTAGTTAGATAGTTTAATGTATGCGACTAGGCTTCATATAATAATCGGTCTTCAACAACACATGCCATTCTGATTGAGATCATGAAACGATTGATGTTAGACCACCTTTGGAAACCTGGAAGCACTGGACGGCCGTTTCGTCCTACTGTGGGACTCCTCAGGAGTGCTCATCCACGATCCCGCTCGCAGGATTCGAAGCCAGGGCCTTCAGTCTCGCGCACGAACGCTTAACCTACTTGACCACTGAGCCGGCACCCAGTGATGATAGTGTCTAACATGCCATTCTGGCTTAATTTTGATATAATTATAGCATTTCTGCAGCCAATCAAAGGCCAAATTTCCAATCCTTATTCATACCTATCAGATATAGTCTCCAGACATTTGTGGGCAGATATTAGATTAAAATTAAAAATAATAAAAATGACTGAGAATGGTTCCACGTTTTGGGTACATAAAACTTATTGAACATCGAAAATGCTGGTGATAACCTCAGCTAGGATATATGGCTAAAAACAAATGAAACAAAGACTATAATTGCTTTTTTACTTCCATCGTATCGGTTGAACTCTACTGGTCACGGCTTCTCACTAGAACTCGGAGAATTACCTCTCGAAGCTAGTCACTAGTGTGCACATGATAATTATCAGTATAGAGTTGTTAGACTGTTGAGTTTTTTAATTAAGATCATGAATGGATCAGTGTTAGACCACCATTAAAAACCTGGAAGCACTGGACGACTGTTTCTTCACAGTATGGAACTCCTCACCAGTGCACACTCACGAATTCCACAACCCTGTACTGATAATTGTCATCTGCTCACCAGTAACTAGCTTTGAGAGGTAATTCTCGGAGTTTAAGTGAAAAGCCATGACCAGAGAATTTCAACCGTGTCAAGTGTGAGGAAGTTTTCTGTCGAATCAATGAAATGTGCCTAACCGTATGAAGCTATAACTGATTAAATTTCAGTCAAATTATCAATAACTCAATAATTTAAATTATTACATATTCAATTATGATTCTGTTATATCCCGAAGAGAATAATGAATGGCAACTGTCGGAATCTCTTTCTGGACTAATACTACACGTATATTTTGATCGTATAATTGTGAAGTAACTAAACTATTCATATTCGTGTTCCTCTTATCATAAGCTTTATTTTGACCTATGAACTATTGTTATACAACTTACCATTCTTGAGTGTATCCCCAGTTTAATAATTACTATCTCCCACATTAACAGCTACTTTTGGTTAGATCTTGTACAAATGTTATTTTCCATTTTATGGAACGATGTGATCTGTTTGGATCGTATATAAACCCAGTATGTTTGAAATACATAATTCATATCGCAGAGGCTGAGATTGGTGTTCCGAACTTAACAGGCTGGGCTAGGCAGGAAGCAGGACTGATAAGGCCTTTAGACTTTTCGTATTTGTTTTATGCGTCTTTGGTCCGGTCGATAATTCACTGTTCTCTAATTGGCGGTATCATTACGTTATACAATGATAGGGGCACAAATTATAACAAATTCTTTTCATTTTACTTACCATATCGACAAGTGCAATATAGATAAATGTTCCAGCAGTAATTGCAAATATCCAATAACTTGCCGATTCTACATTGCCAACACCTATACCAACTAACATTCCAAATAAACAAAGAATTGATGAGATAATATTGAAAAACATTGCTTCTTTAATCCGCATACCAGTTTTTAAAAGTACAGCAAAATCACCTGTGAATAAAAAAAGCATTGGAATATAACAAAAATGTTTAAATTCTTTGTGTGGCAACATTCTATTATTATGATATGATCAATTTTTCTCTATCATTACCAAGGATTATTATTTACTTTTCAGCAGTCAGTTATTATATATTTATGTCAGTCAGTCAGTCAGTCAGTAACAACGTAGAACTTTGTACGTACATGCATCAGTTCAAGTTGCCATACCACATTAACACAGAGGTGCAGTTGTCGATTCAAATCCCATAGTGGTAGAGGTGGTAAAAGTATAAGCAGTAATCGGAAAGATTAGGGTTTGAAGATGTTTTTAAAGGAGTATAGTATAGTGAAATAAATTTGGAAAGAGAAAAAGAAAAGGGACATAAAGCATACAGAAGATTAGAATTTGGGAGAACACAAAGAGTGGATGCACCTGTATATATTTATGATTGGAATGTATCACGTAC
This sequence comes from Schistosoma intercalatum, assembly GCA_944470365.2. NCBI lineage: Eukaryota > Metazoa > Platyhelminthes > Trematoda > Strigeidida > Schistosomatidae > Schistosoma > Schistosoma intercalatum. The sequence goes on from OX103726.1 coordinate 39,824,525, forward strand.
CAAATAGTTCATTAATCAGCACATTACAGTGGGTTAGCAAATTAAAATTTAGTGGTCATTCAAGAAGTATGTAAGTAAACGTATCCAGAATACACCTTGGCGAGACTATAAGTTATAGACGAACCAATCAGGTATAAGATAATAGGTCTCGGATTTTGGCGCGAAATTCACTTATCCATTTGACGAAATAGAGTTTTTGGCATTATAGCTGATGCCAGTTCGTGATGAAAACCCTAAATGTAATTTCTAACCTTAATTATCAACTGTAAATTATAATTATAATTCCTCACACAGATTCATAACCTTCATTTAGTCATAGTTATTAAGTGGAGACTCTCAAGGTCAGTCTGGCGTCGCTCAAGGGTCGTCCATAAATTATAGTCTCACCTACACCTCTAGTTAAACATTATGTTATCATATTCGCTAATTAATTAGAACTAGGATGGGTTGTGAAGGTTGTTGAATTTCACTGAAACCAAGGACCAATCTAAGTTAGACTACAATTGAAAACCTTTAAGCACTGAAAGCTCGTTTCTTCCTCGTACGGCACCCCTCGGCAGTGGGCATTCACAATCATCACACAAGAAATCAAATTCATGACCTTCGTTCTCAGATGTAAACACTTATCCTTTAGACCACTGAGTCGGCATCTAGCGGTATCAATATCTAATCCTAATCAATCCATGATATTGTCGTTCAGTGTCTCCGAATTTTCAATAGTGATCTAACTTTGGTTGGTTCATGATTTCAATAAATTTAGGATGGTTCATCTTATTTGGTAATTCACACAAATTAAAAAATGATATAGTTTATCAAGATGGTGCTCTCTAAGTAAGATATCATTTATTTATTCTCCTCTAAATGAAAATAATCCTCAAGGCAATACACAAAAATGAGTTTGGTGGGTTTTTTGTGAATTACGTGACATGGTATTCAAGCAACCATGAGTCACATTATCTCTAATGAAATACTTTTTCAGTGTTAGAGTGATACAGAGTTTATAAAATAGTTTGATTTACCCAGTACAACTTCACGAAATTAATTACAAACATTCTGGTGGGCAATATTTTAACTACATGTTCATAATTACTCTTTTCCACTTCATTTCTTCGTCAGTTGTTAGTATGAGCAGTTTGTAAAGATTATTTGATTCTAAATTAGTTGATGTTATAGAATGACATTGGTCAAACATGAAGTGGCAATTACAGGACATTGAACAATTGTGATGATGGCGGAGAAGAAAAACCGAACATAATCTACAAAATAAAATGTCCCAAATCCGAAAAATACTACATCGCACAAAATGGATGCCCCCTTCATCTTCTCCTACACGAACATCAATTAGCAGTCAAGCGCCCTAACATGTCTTCGCTTATTTCAATGCATGTAGACAAGTGTGAACACATATTCGACTGGAAAAATGTTGAGATTTTGGATAAGGAGAATACTAAATGCACCAGAGAATTTTTAGAAGCTTGACACCCAGGTCAGTCAGCACTCAACAAACACATTGAAATCGATATAATCTATCAATCAACCAGAAGAATCATGGAGAAATTTAGGACCAGGAATCAAATCGAAGAGAGATACAATGAAAATAAAGAAGTAAGCAATGACAGGTTAAAGGTGAACAATAACCAATCAAGATCGAGGTCGATAAGCTGTGGTTCATATATGGGGAAACTTGAACAATTCACTTTTACCTGAAGTTTGTGTTGATACTGTTGTTCAGAAGAATAATGAAAGCTTAACGACCAAATCGTCCAACTTAGAGAACAAAACTCCATATAAATCACTGGACAATTTCTCGGTTCCTGTTTGAGACTACTTATTATTGGCCATCTTCCACCTCTCCGTGGGGGTTAAACCTTAACCTGATCTTCAAGCCTCAATTATTAGAATGAGCATTATCGAGGTTAATCAGAATTATCCCAAAGCATAAAATTTGCGAATTCAAATCGCTTAATTTATGTAATCGCATTGTGTAATGTGAGAATTGAATCATTATATTACTACTTGTACCAAACGTACTGGTATTTACTAATATATCTCAAGTAATATTACATAATCAGCCGAAAATGTAAGATGATTATGAAGACTGTGAAAATTTTGGGTTTTTATAAAAATTTTATCGACACGTATACAAGTGGTAAAAAACGTAGTCTTAACTTGGAAGAGACAATTTTATGGTGGGTTCACATGATAGCTATTACAAATTAAGTCTAACTGAACTCATATTAATGGAGTGGACAATGAAACGGTCTGAAAATCCTAAATTAAGTATAATTTAACAGAAATGGCGGGAACGAAGCCTACGTCAGGAGAGATGTTCTTGACGAATTAGGATTAAATAAATCACACTTTAGTATCAATTAACAGAATGACTATAATACAAACATTCATAACTATTTAAGACTGAGGTCATGCCCCTGGTTAGAGTATAACAACGTTTTAGTCATTCTATCGCCCTTTTTATTCATTTTGCAGGCGTAGGCTGAAGTGAAACTTTTGTTTTCAAACCGACAGGTCAATTAAGTTAAATTTAGGAAGTCTGGAGAACAGTTCATGCGGTTCTGTCTTAGTGTAGCGAATGCTGCTAACAAGATTGTTTGTAAGTAGTGTTTAGCGGAACGTGGCGTCAAAATTGTAGCAGTTGTCAAATGGAGTGAAGAGCTTCAGTACATTGAAAGTAAGACGTTGGCATAACACGTGAAGTCCAGATGAAGAGATGGTTCAGACTACCGAACACACCGAAATATGTAAATGGAAGAGTTAAGGCTATGTATATGTATGAATATTTTGTAATTTATCAAGAATAAACACTTTTCTTGACTATTGTTGTACTCTCTATTGCAAACTCTCTATAGTCGCCAAAATCAACTGGTTAAGAAGTTAAATCTATCCCTGAAACTTAAGGATGAAGCATATATCATTCATTGTCGAAGTATTGTGTGATCTTTAAAGACATATAATGTACATTTTACATTACCTAGCTCGTGCGGTAGTTCATGGCAGAATACTGCAACACTTGTGCTAAGACCACCTGAAATGCTTTGAGCGAATGCAGCACCTGCAAAAAGAAGCAAAGAAACTCTCAGATAATTGTCTAAATAATTTCGTCTTAAAATAACTAGGTTGTTTAATGCTTGTTTCTTAAGACAATATAATTAGAAATCCTTGATAATTGTTTTATACTGGCCAATTCAAAGTACAAGGAAAATTCACTATGAATGTAGTGAATGTCATAAACAAATCGATTTGAGTGTTTCAAATTCAGAAGAATGTGTATTCGACGCTGTTTTAAGTTTGAATTTATTCGGATTGGTTAGGTAGTTAGTTAGGATAGAAGATCAAACGGGTCATTTAAAGTAATAATGCGCGTTAGTAATTTTCATTACTAACTGACATCACCTAGAGAAACCTCGTAAATCATGAAAGATTCTAAGGTTTGTAGACTTCATAATAATGACTAAATAGATTTCCAAAACAAGTACATAAATCAGATAACATCAGTCATTGGCATCGAAACCAGTTTGCAGAGAAATCAACTGATTTATAAGATGAACATAAATTATACTGGTGCTAGGCAAACCAATTTCTAGATTAATATATTTGACACAAGATAGCCAATTAAGAGACATTTTAACACTTAAATATGTGATTAGTCATGAGTTTGAAACCACTGGGGTACCACTAAGATCTAATTAGAAATGGATAGCTATTTTGTCCTAGTAGTGCTGATCGGTGATTCTGTCAGGAACCGAAACACCCTTTTTTCTGTTCCGCGATGAATCCTTGATCATTAGACCAGAGTTGCGATCCAATGGCTTATATTCTTAACTTTAATCAGTTCACGGCATAACACAAAGGCCACTCATTTCAATCGGTGACGAATAATGAATTGTCAAAATGGATGTAATCAGTTAATCACTTGTTGACACTGGAAAACTGACAGATAACAAACTATGGTAAATACCAGATTAAACTTGTTTTCATAAAAAATTGAATAATTTGAAACACGAGTGTTAATTTTTTACATCCTGAATAGTGTAATACGAAACTGAAACTTATCAAAACTCAGTTGAAGAAGCGATATATAGCGTGCTTAATGCAAATACAAAGTTTTTACTACACAACAAATCTATGTATTCTCTTATATCCACGTCTAAACACCTATCAAAATGGCGAATTTTAGAGAAATTTCATGTAGTATATCTTAGGTAAAGGACGAAGATGAATGCGTTCCTGTTTACATGAGTTATCTGAGTTTACTTTCTTTTTCATAATTAATTATGTATCTTTTGTATCACCGTTATTCTATGTAATTATCTTTCCTTATTGCACATTCACATGGAAACAAAAAATTCAATAGATATGTAATGTTATCGTTTACATACTATTTGAGGTTTTTGAAACATCATAGATGGTGGTCTCATAATTATTGATTATATTGGTTGTATACCAGTTCTACTTGCTATATCCCTAGTGAAGATTAAAGTACGAGTAACTTTTGGGACCTATTAATGGACTAATATTATCTCTATATTCTTATAGTATAAATATTCAGTAACTAAACTGTGTACATCTATATCCCTTTTATTATAAGCTTCGTTTTGACTTATAGACTATTATTGTACGATTTACTGTTCTTATGTTATACTCAGTTTATTAATTACTGTCTCCCACGTTCACAGCCACCTTTGACTATATTTTGCATGAATGTTATTTTCTATTTTAATGGTACGTTGCGGTCTGTTTGTTTGGTGTATAAACCCAGTATGTCTGAAATAAATGATTCGCATAGTGGAGGCTGTTGTTGGCATTCTGGACGCAGCTGGACGGGCTAGGCGAGAAACGGACCAGTAGGACGCTAGGTTGATCAGACCGAACGAATATTATTAGTTTAGTACAGTTAAAGGGTCGTATTTTGATTGGCGAATAAATTGCGTGATAACTAATCGGACGCATAAAGAAATAACACTACTAACCATCGGTTTAAGATTCTGTTTCAACGTATGACTATTTAACTCAGTTATAGATGGTAGGGTAATGTAGGCATCATTCTTTTGGCGTTAAAAATAGATTATGTATAAGTAATTAAAAGTTTTTCGAAAGTTTAAATTCAATATCAGTTTTTAATTGGACAGATGTTATATCCCGATAAGAATAATGAATGGTAATTTTTGGGATCCACTTATGGACCAATACTATGAGTATATTTTTATCGTATAATTGTTATGTAACAAAACTATTCATATTCATGTCCCTCTTATTATGAGCTTTATTTTGACCTATGGAACTATTATTATACGATTTATCTTTCTTGAGTTATGCTCGGTTTATCAATTACCGTCTCCCTTATTCACAGGCACATTTGACTAATACTTGTACAAATGTTGTTCCATATTTTATGGTACGATGTGGTCTGTCTGGTTAGTATATAAACCCAGTTTGTTTGAAATAAATAACTCATATCGCAGATGCTGAGATTGGTGTTCTGGACTTAACAGGCTGGGCTAAGCAGGAAGCAGGACAGATAAGGACTCTAGACTGCTCACTCGGTTTTTAGGCGTCATTGTTCCGATAGATAATTCACTGCTCTCTTATTGGCAGTATCATTACGCATACATTAACAGGTCACACAGGTTCACAAGTTATAACAATAGACTTGCTTGTTCTTATTAAGCAGCGTTTAGAAAAACATAATTAATCTTATCAAAAAGAATATTCACTAAGGATTGTTTCCTTCTAAGCAGTGAAAAAACTTACGTAACAGTGTTAATTTTCTGTTTATGTAACTTTTTGCATAGATTAAACATTAAATTGATCGATCTTTCTTTCAAGCATTAAGTTTATAGCCAGATTCTAATAAACTCTGTTTTGTCACTATACTACTTCACTAACTATTTTAAAGTGACTAGTCCTATTTTGTAGTTTACAATTTCTAATCATACTACTATTGAGTTATTAAAATAGTTCTTATGCAATTTTTAAAAGGTTTGTATATAATCTCATATGATATTACTGATTGTATGAATACCTATCTATCAATAACGTGTAGCTTTAATGTATGATGGTGTACCAAGATGTATCAGCTCCTACAGTGTTAATAGCCAACTAACTGCTATAGATTATCAAATTGAATTATCCTTTGTGTATCTGTTTATTTGCTACATCACATGTTATCCACATATGTTGCTCGATATATATTTTTTTGGCGAGACTATAATTTATGGAAGAACTAATCAAGTATAAGATAACAGGTCATGAATTTTGGCCTCGAAATTCGCTCATTCATCCGGATAAATAGAGTTTTGGCATTATAACTGATGTCAGTTGGTGATAAAAACCCTAAATCTAATTTCTAACCTTAATCATCAACTGTAAATTATAATTTTGATTTCTCACACAGGTTTATAACCCTCATTTAGTCCTGGTTATTACGTGGACACTCTCAAGGTCAATCTAGCGTCGCTCAACGCTTGTCGATAAATTATGTTCTCATCACGTTTTTATAGACAAAAGTAAATGAACCTCACAGTTGTAGGGAAAACTACAGACTTTATCAAAATGTATCAGCGTATAAAACTGACCGATAGCCATCCCATCTGTAAAATTATGTAGACCATCACCCATGATTACCATCCAAGCAACTGCGGCTACAGATTCTGGAACCTACAAAGAAATAGGAATATACTAACCATTAATAAAAAAGAGACTATTCAGTTTTTTATTTATTATAACATTTTCAGTAATGGATGATGATAAGCATCTATGACTTACAATATTATTCTCCTGCGTTATTCCAAGTTATTTATTTATTGAATGTTTTATAAAAGCGATTGGGTTGTATAGGTCTTTGAAGTCACCCATCAGGATTAGTGACTAACCTTTTTATCATATAGTGAATATATTCTTAAACAAAAATTGTATATCTTCTATGTTACTGTTGAGCATTGTTTTATCAAATGTAAATCATATAACCGAGTAACAATTTTCTTTTGGTCAAATGAACTGAAGGCAAATTAAAACTTGTTCATGTGAAGTAAATATGTTACAGTACAAATAAAGATCAGGTAAAACTTGTTAAGATGCTTCTTTTTTATTTTGTGCAGAAAATTTACTAATTTTTCAAATATCTACCATTGGAATAAGAGATTATTATTATTATTTTGGTGTATGCTACTGATATCGGTAGATATAAGTAGTCTGTATTATCAATCGGAAGTGAAATGCATGAAGGTAGAAGATTAAGAAAATCGAAAAAAAGAGAATGAAACCAGACAATGATTGGTGTAGAATGGAAAACTAAAACAATGAAGTCTGAGACGACTGATTAACATTGTGCAAAAGATTTTTATTAAGAAATTCTGTCATTTTTTGTTCGAATACATTCGATTGTCCCGACTTGTTTTCTCGTTTACTACACTAACGACTAATATTCATAAGGATTAGTAATTAGGTGAAGTCTAGCTTATATATTATAACATTTCCAATTATTACTGAGAATCATAAAGAAATCAGACACCAGTTTTACTATTCGGATACATTAACATATAGATATTGAATATAGTATAACTAAGTAGAGAGAAGGAAATGACGCGCGGTGGAGAAGGTGTATGAGCCAACTCATTTTAACCAAGTGTGAATTGATACCTATAGTCAGACGAAAATAAGTTACAGGCAAGTGATGAGTAGGAAAATCAATGTACGCATATGCGCTCATATAAAAACAGTCACGGTTGATAGGTGAAGAATTGGCAAGGTCATAGTGTGATTTAAAATGAATCAATAAATTGGCTTGTCCAGAAGCCAGATTAAACTATGTGAGCTTAACATAGCAGCTAATACTACAAAATTCACAACTTTTAGATAGAAGACTAGTTTCTTAAAGAGTTAAGTGCAAGATTATAGAAGTTAAGGAGTTAGAAGCATATCTTTATCATTGAGAGCAAACGTTTATGTATAGAGTTTAATTTCAGTAGTTGAGATCATGAGTCAATTGATGCTAGACCACCATGGAAAACTTGGAAGCACTGAATGGTCGTTTCGTCCTATCGTGGGATTCCTCAGCAGTGCGCACCCACTACCCCACCTCGCGAGGTTCGAAACCCAGGACCTATTAGTCTCGCGTGCCAGTGCTTAACCACTAACCACTGAGCCGGTATTCAACGGTGTTAATGTCTAACTTTAACTAATTCAACTATTCAATTTATTATTACGTTTTAATGTTCTTGAATAAACCAATAACTGGCTCTTATACTAACAATTTATTTACTAATTCTACTGACCCAATAATTAGCTAATTACTACTTTAGAAACATCAGTAACTGATTTACAGTAATCAACCTATATGAATTGATAGAGTATCATTGTTCCTCTTGTAGTTTACATGGATATGAAAGATTCAGAAACTTGACAAAGTTTAAAAAACAGAAGCTAAATTTTGTAGTAAAGCATTGAACTGGGAAAAAACAATTATCACTTTGAAAGCATTCTATTTAATTCATGAACACTTTAATTACAGAACTTTTGATAGCATTACCCCCAAATGCCCTGGTACGGCCGAGAGTGGGGAGAGGCAGCTTTCTCACTCTCTCCAAATGCTCTCACATGGCCACGCGTATATAGCCTCCGACAGGGAAGTCCTACTCATTACCTTCTCTTGACGGGGGTATTGTTTACCAAATTGAGAGGACGAAAAGCGAATGTCTGGCGCTTTAACCGGATTTCAAACCAATGGTGCACATGGACTCCAGTATCCTGAAGGAACAAATGGTGTATTAACCAGTCGTTGGTCACCGGCTACCATGGGACTGCATCTCTTTACGATGCTCCACTGCCTTGTGGATCAGACCTTCAGGTTGAAGGCTCCGGGTGTGGCCCCCTCAGAAAACCACCTGCTTCAGTTTGGGCATCCGGGCAGTATCACAGCCCTCACCCATATCGAATGAGATTTGTGTGGCGCATATGTATTTGGTGCCTTCTTGTACCAGTATCTGTGTGTTAAGATAAATAATAAAATAAATTTTGATAGCATTTGTATTCTTGAAATATCATCCTGAAATGTTGATTTTAACCGTCAGATTTTATTAGTTAGGATTCATTCAAGTTATGCTGAATTTTACAGTACATTTCATTAAAAACAAATTCGCTGCGTAAAGCAATTAGCTAAGTCATTCTTGTTACTCAGTAGATTTTCAATTGATGTCATAATGTAATTTGAGCATAAGCATGGAAAAAATTGTTGAGAGAAAAGCAATACTTTCCCCTGAGGACTGCCAAAGGTATAACTTGAAACCAGTCATTATTGTGTAGTGAAATATGGGAAAGTTATAAAGTGACTGATTATATTGGAAATTTTTAGAATTAGGATGACTTATCTTGAGAACTCAATATCTTATCTCACATTTTAATCTTCATTGATGCCTTTTTGGTTCTAACAATTTCTGATAAGTTAGTTGGCTAGAGGTTGTCAGCAATAAACCCTGGACATAGGTTTCGTACTGATTCATACCCGTTAACAAGTCACCTGGATTCTAGTGGGAAATAACGCTCCCTAGTGGATTCTGATCCACATGAAATAGCTTCACTGTTTGAAAGTTGTAACCGAATTGTAAGGTCCAAGATGAACCTGTCGTGCGACTGAGATATTTACACCGTCTACTTCTACTCACCTAACATCGAAACATTGGACACTCAGGGCCAAATTATTTAGACTGGTGAACACGTGAACATCTAACTGCAAGCCGTATTCTGACTATCAACTTTGAGGAGTACAAATATTAGTACAACTAATATTCTCTTTTTGGTGGGATGTACAGATTACAACTAAAAATTATACGTGAATATTAGGTTAAGGTGAAATAAAAAAAACATATTTCTTACTTCGTGCGAATGACCATGACTATGACCATGTCCATGATCAGATGTGTTTACGTCTTCCTGGTGATGATCTGGTAAGTCGATACGTAACTAAAAATGATGAGAATTATAAAAACAATTAACAGTTTGTCTATATTAGAATAAATAACTTGTTGAAATGCGAGAGAGATTTGAACCCTCACTAAACAGTGACGGAGCAAAAACCGTTAAAAATAAAGTATGGGTGACGTACTTTACCCAATGTAAAACTGAAAGTTTTATATCGATTAGTCATTATGTTCTAATCTATTTATTGTTTATCCACTTTTGGACGATAATGGAATTCTCTCATTCCACTTAATTCTTCATCATGGTACAATCTGTAATTAAAACTGCTTTCATGGTGATTATACTTGCCACAAACTGATCGATTAAACAATTTCAGTGATAAAGTTCAGTTGAAGGCGTTCGGTGAGTAATAGTTCAGTGTCTTTAGGGGTAATGAAGTTGATGATTGTAATAGTTAAGCATCCACTCAGTGAACTGAATGTCCTAAGCTTGGTCCCTAATAGGTTCTTGATGATACACTACTGAGAAGGACTAAACAGCTGTATAATACTTCTCGGTTTTTGATGGTACCTCAACTGAAATTAATTAATGAAGAATAGTACCTTAGAATTTCAGTCACAGTTAATTGGTATACAATTTTCCTGTAAACATATTTCATTTACTTAAAATTCGTTCTTATAATGGTCTAAAACTAGAATGACAATAAAACAAGGTTCACCTGTTTTTCTGATTCTTTTGTCTTGGCCTCATTTTCATTTGCTATTGTAATTTTTGGTAAATTTATTGCAAGATTTTCTCGATGTTGTTGTATATTTTTCTTTGAGCTGTCCCCTTCATTAATTTGTTTTGATTTCACGTCAGGAAGATCCAATTGTAATTCATGTTTTACCAATGGTTGATCTACACTAATATCCTGTGAAGATCTTCTTGTAAGTTCATCGTATTCCTCTGCATAGCTGTAAAGAATGTCGATTGATTTCATTGCTGAAAAAAATTTATCCACATCAATGTTACAGTTTCGCTACAAAATACATTATCTAAGTGAACCTAATAAAGATGGTGCAGACCATAATTTACTTTTCTAAGTAACATTTTAGTGATTAAAATAGGACAATAAGTCAAAGTACCCACGGTCTATTTGTGTTGTATACTTTCGAAGTTGGTGCACACATCCAAAAGTTATTGTTACAGTTCATGTTTCACAGCCTACAATAAGTATAGTTTCACATTTATACAGTGCTTATGAAATCGAAAAACAAAACAGTATTAATAGTGGAAGTACTGTCCATTTGTAGTTGTAATCATTATATAAAGCTTGCTTGATGAAAATCATGTTTTTACTTTTTACTGTCGACTTCGTGACTGACTGACATATATACTGTTTGAGCTGAAGAATTTCGATCATCCGTCGATTATATTATTTCGAAACCAGTATCTTCTGTTTACTTTTAACAACTGATTGTGAGTCTTCATAAGTTAAGTTAGTAGTTATTAACATGTAAAGTCATGTTAAGTTGAAATACAATTCGCAAACATCTGTTTTAATCACTACCATAGATATAATAAAATAAGCGGTTTAATCAGTTTGTATGAGAAAGCTCAATCTTACCTTTGCTACTTAATCCCGTAACAAATACATCTTCATTTGCAATAGACATAGCACGTGATGCTCTTCTGCATGATGTAGGATCAAGTTGTGATAGTCTTCTAGTTTGTCCAGGTACTGCTAAAAGTCCACTTGGAGCTATAGATGGTCTTACAGAACTTAGACGACGAGTTACTGGAGCTACAGGTAAATTAAGTAATGCTCTTTCACGATCTTCCTATCAATCCCAAGAAAAATAAATTTGAAATTTCACAATTTTAAACTGTACTGTAATTTTGTTAAAAACTCTTTCATGTGTTTGCAACTGTAAAAAGTATTTATGCAATGTAAGTTGAATCATTTCATTTTAAGTTGTTAGCATGGAAGCTAGATATTCTGGGAACTTAGGATCAATCAGTTAAGAGATTATCGATAAACTTGATAGGATTTATGAAACTTTAAGAATAAACATTATTCACTATGAACAAGTTATTTACCCTAGATTCTTGTGACCCCTCAACGATATTGGATATTTCAGTTATCCGGTTTAATTTTAAGGTTTTATCTCCAAATAATTCATGTAGAAATGAACTGTTTGATTATTCCACAGGCACTAAATCAAGCAGTTCTGACGATCTTGTATATGACTGACTATTTCCTTAGGTTTAGTCAGTCTCATTTGTCATTTACTCATTGTAAACTGTCCAGTTGAATTAACCTCTTATGTACTGGTCAATATAGTTTATGTTGTGATACAAGCACCGATTGACTGACCTGAGTTCTATACTTCCAGAAATATCCTATGATACTTCAAGTTTCCTCTGCTGAGAATTTCAATATTTTGAAAATTATGTTCTCTTCCCTGGTTATCTGTATGAATTGATTTATGTGCTGACATATCACATTGTTTTACTGCTATTCTATATCTGTATATAAGGTGACGAAGAGGGGAGTTCTACTTTGACCACTTTATAGCTTATTCTATTTGATAGAAAATTAATGTTCTATTGCTGTTAGCACTTACTCCCGAATCGGTATTGTTGCTGAGTGTTATGAAAACCTTTACAAGGACAAAGGTTTTTTTGTCTAAAACTGCAAATAATAAGTGTGATGCCTCAAAAAGCCAGTGTCTTCGTAATGTCTATCATATTACTTGTTTAGAAAAACCTGATACATTTAAAAAATCTACAATCATAATATATAAATGGAAATTTGATAGAAAACTCACTTTTTCAAGCTTTTTTTCAGCTCGATATTCAGAAGTTAAACTTAATATTTTCTCTGCCATGAAAAAGAAATATACACCACCCAAAGCTACAAAACCTTTCATAATTGCTATACGTTCACCATTTTCTTCCTTAGATGATGTCAGTTCACCTCCATGATCATGACCTTGACCACTGCTTATAGCCTGAATAAGGAAAAATCAATAAATTATTACGTCAAATCGAGACTAAATGTTTTAACTACCTTATAGGTTTGACTTTGTAAACTGTTAATCAAAGGCGTGAATGGTTTAATATTGGATAATTTGTACATTTAACATATAATTGATCCCAACTGTTACTCGTCACAACATAGTTCGTTTATTTCAGAAAAATACCCAGGAAATTGATACAATACATGAAAAGACTTGGAAACACTAACCGCTAGACAAAGATATAAAAACAAAGGTCGAATATAGTTATTCCTATAATATTCCTTTACATTTGATTGGCAGCTGACTTTCAATACCTTTGGCTAAGTAGCTTTATGGATAAAATTTACAAGTGTTTTAAGTGTATAATTCCGAAAGTAACCTATATAACTAAGTAAATGGTTTATATCCTTGTTTTTATCCCTAACTTTGTGTAAAATGCTGAACTCCGGTGTAAATAATACAGTCTATTTTGATGTATTCCAATTCTTTCCAAGTAAGGTGTTCAAACAATTCTAATGATAGTATTATTGATAGTAATAGAGCTTCATCTTCTTTTTTTTGAGGTGGTGGAGACGATTTGTAGCTCAGGTGGTTGATTTTGATAGAGTTTGGTTTTCTGAGCTGGATGGTTTGGTCGTGGAGCTTTAAGCAAAAACGTCTAACTGACGTTTGTGCTGATGATGTCGTTCAGATGAACGATGAAAGCTCCACGATCAAACCATCCACCTCAGAGAACAAACCTCTATCAAAATCATCCACCTGAGCTACAAATTGTCTCCACTATCTCAAAAAAAGATGAAAAGCGAATTCTTTTCTTCAGATCTTGAGTTTTGAAACAATCTTTAACATATTTTATTCGACGATTCCATATTTTCTTCTCAAATCATCCACATTTTCTCTTCAATATTACTATTACTTATACTGTTATTACTTCTACTTCCATAGCATTTCGCTATATTGATGTGATGCGGTAACTTAAACCGATGTAAAAAGATTCCAGGTTCAAGTTTACGTATGGCTGAATGATTAAATATTATATATATATATATATATATATATATATATATATATATATATATATATATATATATATTCGACTGAAGCAAAACTAACAGTTGAAGCTCGATTATTGACAATTAACTTGGAAACTCTTGAAGAAAATAGTCGATGTCTAAACTATTTCAAAGATAATGAATAAAGTATAGCAAACCTCAATATTATTCCTTATTCTTATTGTCTTATTTACCTTATTATAGTCCACAGTCAGAAATAGTTGAAATAGTGATACTCGATCAGAAAATACTTCAACAGGGGTTTTAATTTGTCACAGTATAGCTGAATGTTAGTACAATTTACGTATGTATGAAGACATGCTAATTTTAATTAGGCTCATAAATAAGACACAATATTGTTTTAATGTAATTCTTTGTTAAATAAAACATTTTTTGAACTAAAATCCTTAGCAAAAATGACAATCAGCAATTCACTGATATTCTTTTCAACAAACTTAACTGAAATTACGTTTCAAACTGAACGTTGTAAAGAAATATGCTATGTAGCAAATGTTGCTTAACCCTTATCCATTACTGAGATTTGAAAGTAACACTTCCGACGAAATTGAATCTTAATCTAAACTTTCAATAGTTGAGGTCAAGAGCCAATTGAAGCTAGACCACCATGGAAAACCTAGAAGCACTGAAAGGGCGTTTAGCCCTATTTTAGGACACCTCAGTAGTGCGCATCCACGATCTCGTTTCGCCAGATTCGAACCCAGGACCTATCGGTCTCGAGCGCGAACACTTAACCTCTAGACCAATGAGTTGGCATCCAATAGTGTTAATGTCGAACTTCAACCAATCCACGAAATTGAGGGGTTCCAAAATAGAACGAAACGGCCGTCAAGGGCTTTCACGATTTCCATAGTGGTCTAGCTTCAGTTGGCTCATGATCCCAACCATTGAAATTATTGTGATATCCACAAAAACCTCATATTAATCTAAACTGCTGATAGTTTTGAAGATAAAGCACACATTTGAATACTATGATATTATTATTTTCAATTAAATTGTAAGAAAACGATTTAGCGATCGTTTACAATTTTTATTCAGTATAATTTCATAGTAGGCCCAGGACAGAGTGGGTTGGAGAATGCTGGTCGGTGGCCTATGCTCCATTAGGAGTAACAGGCGTAAGTAAGTAAGTAAGTATAATTTTATAGTATGACAATATTAATTATTTGAATTATGCTTTGATGTAGACTTACATGAGGAAGTAAATGTAGCATTGCATCACCGGTTAAAGTTCCAACAGCTAATGCAACCAAATATTGAATAACTTGATTGAAAAATACTTTTTGAACTAATGGTACTACACCAACTCCTAACAGTCCAACTGCGCTTATGACAAAAATTGAAATTAATGAAGCAATCCAAACTAGAAATATTTAAAAAAGAAGGTCAAGTCTTATCATGCTGATTTAACAAATAATCAACAATATTTAATGATAAGGTATTAGGTCTTTCAAGTCTTAGTATCTATGAGAAGTTGGTAGTTAGATCAATGTTCATATTATTTAGACTCAAGTCATTTGATGTTAATTTGCAGTTGAATGAATAAATAATCATGGATATTTAGTGAATAACTTGATGTTTTTCATACGAATACAAATCTGTTAAGTTAGGTTTACAAAGACTATTTATTTTAAAAATGTGTTAGTTTAAACAGCTGATTGGAAAAAGGTGGATAGTGGCTAGCAGTGATATCCACAACATGCGTTTCTTCCTGTTTGGGACTCGTCATATGGATGTACCTGCGTTTTTGAGTTGATGTTCACTCTGGGACTCGAACCTAGTACCGTTCATGTCAAATCTCATTGCGTTATTCACTCAGCCACTATCCATCTTTACTTATAAAGCTTGTGACTTAAAGCACAGGATGCACATATGCCTATAAGAGACCAATCAATTGCAGTCCAAAATAACAATGGGAATATACAAGTAAACAACACTAAGTAAGCTGATTTTAAATACTAGAAATTAGGATCAGTTTGATCAATTTCTCACCACTATAGTGCATTTTCTAAACATTTATAGAACTCATTAGTTATACTGTTGAGTATGCCAGTTTGCTTCACGACACTGTTAAAAAACGTTTCTGCATTAATCAAATATTTCGAACCTTAAATGACTATGCATTGAACCATTGATTCATGATAGATATATGGTATTTGAAGAATGTTACTTTTAAGAGCTATTATCTGTTCATTCTTATTCAATTTTGAATTGAATTGATCAGAATATTTTGATAAAAGTACTTGTGACTACTGTACATGACATTTAGTGATATCGATCAAGTTAAAGGAACACTTTATAAATTATCATACAGTAACTATCAGAATGGGTAGTTTGTGGAGATTGTTGAAGTTAGACATTGACACCGTTGGATACGTATCAGCTCAGTGCTATAGAGGTTTAGCGTTCTCGTCAGAGACCGAATGTCTTGAGTTTAAGTCTCGAGTATGGGATCGTGTATGGGCGCTGATGAGGACGAAATGGCCATCCAGTGCTTCCAGGTTTCCCATGGTGGTTCAGTTTTAATGCGTTCATGAATACAGTAATTATGCGAAATCAATTAGCTAACCTTTTGGTCGAATATTCCAAAAACTATAAGCGTTCAGTATCTGAAAGTAATACAGAGAAACAAATTATTAGAAACTTTTTCACTACATGGATGCAAATTTATTTCTTGTAAAATTTTGTATAAACAAGTTAATCAAACTTGGTATCTATATATGTAGATTTCCAGTTTGACTCTGAGGATAGCTTCTTGACATATGCTTACGGTATTTTGAAAAAGATTATTATATAAAGAAACTACGAGGTTCTTTGAGACTGAGACCTACAAGCCAATAATTACAACACTATGGTTATAATATTTAAGTATTCAATGTTTAGAAGCAGTGAATAGTTCTTAGTATTTAAACATTGTCTGTATACTTTTCATGTAGACATTCATCCTTTACTTGGTATTAGTTATATGATCGAGAAAGGATTTAATAAAAAGTGCTATCAGTTTATTCGAAATAGTCTATCTATCGACATTCTGCAGAACAACGTCAAAGCACCTGGTCAATGTGTATAGTATGAGCAACTGGTGAGGCAATTAATTAAGACATCTTTTGTATTATATTGGAGTATAAATAGTTATGTATGATATCCTCTTGTGTTACAACTCATTGAAGCGCCAGTTTACTTTACGCTAAAAGATTAGATCAAAAAATTGAGGTTTCTTTTTCATTTAATATAAGGGCTTACTAGATATAAGTTACTTCTGTCAGTTAAGCCAGCTTCTAATTATAAGACTGACAGGTCTTGGGTTCGAATCTCGCGAGGCGAGATCGTGAATGTACACTGTTGAGGAGTCCCATACTAGGATGAAACGGCCGTCCAGTGCTTCCAGGTTTTCCATGGTAGTCTAGCTTCAATTGACTCACAAATTCAATCATTGAATTATAACATAAATATGAATAACTGAATGAAAAACAAATGATTTTGCACACACACACACACGCACACGTAAATTAATGGATGGTAATATGACAGTATGAGTTATATGTCGAAATCGGCAATTCATTGTCATGTCTACAAATAAGTGTTCAGAATATTCTGATAATTTGTGTCGGATCGGTAAATTGATTAATTCACAAGGTATCTTGATTTGTTTATACTAAAAGTGCAATCGATATTAAGGGTGTTAGATGTGTTTTTTTAACTTAGAAAATCTTATTAATTAAATTTATTCAAAATGGTTGATATGAGAAATTTTAATTTCACAGGGAAATATATATCCAAAACAAAAAAAAGTTAAATATCATAGTGACGAAAAAATTCTAAATGGTTACTATGTTTGTGAATGTTTTACTTATCTTATCATTAACCAGGTGTAATTGCCTCCACTCACTCAACTGCGTCACAAGACAAGACCTCACATGGAATCCTCAAGGCCAAAGAAAAAGAGAAAGACCAAAGAACACATTACGCCAGGAAATGGAAATAGACATGAGAAAAGTGAACAAGAATTGGATGGAACCAGAAAAGAAGGCCCAGGACAGAGTGGGTTGGAGAATGCTGGTCAGCGGCCTATGCTCTATTAGGAGTAACAGGCGTAAGTGAAGTGAAGTGAATTGCCTTCACTGTGTATAACTAAACCATTTTACAGTTTTGTTAATTAAATATTTATAATGGTTATTTTTTAAGAGACTGATCAATAACAGTCTCAAACATCAATGGGAAGACTCAAGTAAACAATACCAAGTGAAATTAAACTTCACCCTATTACACAAGTAAGTGACTATCAAGATTCAGTAGCTAAGTGGATAATACGATAGCGTTTGAAGCAAACGGTACTGGGTTCAAGTCTCAGAATGACACATCAACTTTGAGATTTAGGTACATCCAGCTGACGAGTTCCAAATAGGAAGAAACGCGTATCTTGGATTACATTGCTAGGCACTATCCATCTTTCCTTATAATGCTTGTAAATGAAGGCAACATCGAGGCAATACGCACAGTATGTACATATGCCAATAAGAGACTGATCAATTGAAGTCTTAAACAACAACAATAGAAAGATACAAGCAAACAATACCAAGTGAATTTAATCTGTTTATTATATTTACCATATTTCCACCTTGTGAATTGATTTTTGAGTCAGTAACTGTTCCATATAATTTCATGCACATTAATTTGAAATTTTGTTCAGTCTTGTTATTATAATACATTGAGATGTTGTCATACCAACCAGGTTCAGGAGCACTTGAAAATGTCTAATTAAACAAAAGAAAAAACAAAGAAGAGAAGATAGAAACGGTTTTCTAATATTTTTCTCTGTTACGATAAAATTATCGAGTGCATTATATTAAAATTAAGCATAAAATATGCAAAAAATATTTACTTTTTGTAGATTGAAAGATATATTATGTAAGTTCGAAGACTTTCGACGAACACTTCTGATGGTGATTAATGGAAGAGTCGAATAAGACAATGGGGCAGAAACCTGGAGAACTACGAAAGCCATCAACCAGAAGATACAGGTGTTTATTAACAATTGTCTACGCAAAATACTTCAGATCCATTGGCCGGACACTATTAGCAACAACATACTGTGGGAGAGAACAAACCAGATCCCAGTGGAGGAAGAAATTAGGAAGAAGCGCTGGAAGTGAATAGGACACACATTGAGGAAAGCACCGAACTGCGTCCCAAGACAAGCCCTCACATGGAATCCTCAAGGCGAAAGGAAAAGAGGAAGACCAAAGAACACATTACGCCGAGAAATGGATATAGACATGAGAAAAATGAACAACAATATGAAAGAACTAGAAAAGAAGGCCCAGGACAGAGTGGGTTGGAGAATGCTGGTCAGCGGCCTATGCTCCATTGGGAGTAACATCCGTAAGTAAGTAAGTATGTGTAAATGTTGGACCATTTGAATGTCATTTTATTTGATTATAGAAACTGGGAAACTATTTTAAGTAAGGAAACAGTAAATACAAATCGTAAGTTAATTACATGTAGAGATAACATGATGAAGAATGAGGTACTGCCTATATTATATAAGGGGTTACATAATACAGTATGAATACAATAAATCTAATTTAAGTAGATATACAATTGAGCTTAAATAATTTGAATTTATTACACACTTGAATCATATCCTTAAAATTCCAAACAATTTCAAAGTATAATAAAAAGAATATTCACAGTTTTAATATGTACCTAAATTAATGGTTGCTCTAACTGTTAGTAAGGGCATCAGTCTCATGACTTCCGAAAGAACTCGACTTTCACTATGAAGCACCATAACGCTTCTAAATAAGGACCTACTAACTCCCAGAGCAGAGTTTAAACGATTTGAATTGATTTTTTCTGGTTGGCGTCTTTTTTTAGCTAGCTACTTTTTTACGGGATGGAATAGCTAACCCCATGCCCAACCCTCCTTCTTTCTCCGGGCTTGGGACCAGCACTAGCCTCAGAAGGGCTCCAGACGGAATCCTCAAGGTCAAAGGAAAAGAAGAAGACCAAAGAACACATTACTCCGAGAATTGGAGACAGACATAAGAACATTGAGCAACAATTGGATAAAACTAGAAACGAAGGCCCAGGACAGAGTGGGTTAGAGAATGTTGGTCGGCGGCCTATGCTCCATTCGAGGTAACAGGTGTAAGTAAGTTTAGTTTTGATATAATTTTAAAAAAAGTATCCTTACTTGTTCAATCATCAAAATAGATCAATTTCCATGTTTGTATACTAATCAAAACCCTTGATGATTAGATATAATCCTTGTATATGAAAATCAATAATTTCGATATTAAAACAATTTAAGTTATCCATCATCGAATATTTACAATAGTATACTTATAGTTTGATCGTGTACTATGAATTCATGAACGACATATACAATATTTCAATTGTATCCATCTATCTATATATATAACTTACAGTTCGTTCACTGTTTCATGATTGGCATAATGGAAACTAACTATTTATAATGAAAATGAAACATTGAATAAAATTAATCAAATAAAGCTCCTCTATCATGCCTATTGATTTGTACTATGTATATTAAACCATAATAATATCAAAGAATGATAAACAATAAATCTATTATAACTAATAAATGGATATGGATATAGATATCTATACAAGTTAGAAGTATTTATCTGTAACTAAATGTATTCGTTGTAATATATTACATTCGATTATATTACATTGATGATATTCAACAATTTGAAATCAATTATATAAGCTTGTACATGTTGATGAATGATAGTTTAGGTGGTAGTGAAGAATGTAAATTAGTTTAGGTATATGATAATCACTTATAGGAAAAGTTAATTTCATTCATAAGTAATTTAGAAAAATAATATAATATTAATAAATGAGGGATTGCCCTCAAATACCCTGGCACGGTGGAGAGTGGGGAGAGGTAGCTCCCTCTATCCAAATGCTCTCATATGGCCACGCGTATATAGCCTCTACCAGGGAAGTCCTACTCACTGCATTCTCGTACCACGGGTGTTGTTTACCAAATTGAGAGGACGAAAAGTGAATGTTCGGCGCTTTAACCAAATCGGTGGATACGGAAAGTTCACCTAGGGGAGTTGAAAAACCCTGATTTCAAACCAGTAGTTCACATGGACTCCAGTATTCTGAAGGAACAAATGGTGTATTAACCAGTCGTTGGTCACCGGCTACCATGGGACTGCATCTCCTTACGATGCTCCACTGCCTTGTGGATCAGACCTTCAGGTTGAAGGCTCTGGGTGTGGCCCCCTAAAAAAACCACCTGCTTCAGTTTGGGCATCCAGGCAGTATCACAGCCCTCACCCATATCGAATGAGATTTGTGTGGCGCATATGTATTTGGTGCCTTCTTGTATCAATATCTATGTGTTAAAATAAATAAATTAATGAGGCATTATGGTATTATAAAGTTTTGTAATTTTTTGAATAGTAAAGATTTCTATAATAATTGCTTTTCATCTGTATATTATAATTGGAAATGTATAGTGCTTTCAGTTAGTCGGTTGTTCAGTCAGCTACAACGTAGGATCAGGCACATATATGCATCGGTCGAAGTTACCATACCTAATTAGCACAGCAAGATGAACACTGGATTCATAGAATCAGTTAACTCGATGGTGGTAATATGTAATAGAAAGATTGCATGTAAGGATATAGTACAGGAAGAAAGAATTAGTTCGTAGAATGAAATGTTTAAAGCAATTTTAATCTCACGGCTTAACGGAAGATAGATTGTGTATACGCCGACGCCATTGTGACCGATTCTGAGCCATGTTACTCAAAATCTCCAACCATTGGCTATGATGGTCACGCGGACCCCAATCAGGTAGTCTGCATCTATCAACATAGCTCAGACCAGAAGTTAGTGACTACAAGGACTGGTGCCACGTTTTGGTTTGGCCGCCCCTAAATTTCTTACGACCGTCTCCAACACTAGTCAGCACTGCGCGTCGTGGTAATCGGTGTTCAAGTATATGTAACACGTGGCCTAACTATTTCAGTCGATGAAGATTCACAACCTCATCAACTGATCAACCATCATTCCGTAATACCCTGCGTCTAACCTCACTATTGCTTACCCGGTGATCCCAGCAGATGCTGGAAATATTTCTGAGTCATCTGTGGTAAAATATTAGTAGCTTATGACTATCTTCTACTCTTAATGGCCACGTTTCACAGCCGCAAAGTAGAACACAACGAACAGCTGCGCAGTATACTCGTCTCTTAATTGATAGACGGATATCTTGCCTTCGCCATAGTTGGTGACGTAAGTTGGCAAAAACCAAACGACCTTTATCATTGATCGGTTAGAATTCCAATCTTTATATAACTATTTTTTGATCTCTGAACTAGATGATTTAGTTATGGAGCTTTCATCGTTCTTCTGAACAATATCATCAGTACAAACTTCAGGTAGAAGTCAAAATCATTCAATTGAGCAACAAATCTTCTCTACCATCTCATATAATTGCTTTTTTTAAAAAAGTTGTGTCAGTAAGTAATGAGTATACGTCTATAAAACATTACTTAGATTGACTACAGAAGCTTGTAACTGTATCCGATAGTTTATTTGAACAATGTTTTACCTTTTATTTTAGTCAAATAAAAATAATTAATATCAGATGGGTTTTGTGGAGATTGTAGTAATTTCAATAGTTAAGATCATGAGTCAGTTGAAGCTAGACCACCATGGAAAACCTGGAAGCACTGGACAGCCGTTTCGTCCTAATGTATGACTCCTCAGCAGTGCGCATCCACGACCCCTGCGGGATTCGAACCCAGGACCTACTGGTTTCGCGCTCGAGCACTTAATCACTAGACCACTGAGCCGGAATCCAACGGATGCGTGGATGCGCACTGTTGCGCAGTCCCATACTAGGACGGAACGGCCGTCTAGTGCTTTCAGGTTTTCCATGGTGGTCTAGCTTCAACTGACTCATGATCTTAACCATTGAAAAAACAATTAAGTTAGTAAGACAGTACCAATTACTTGTATTTATGCTCACAATGTGAAAATAGCAGTATTTATTATTAAAAAACAAGTATACGTTGTTTACGTTACATTAAAGTGAGAGATGACAGAGATATCGGTTAATACTATAATAAATATTGGGAAAAAATGTGAGAATTCTTTATTCAATTCTTTATCTTTAAATTATCCATATCAGAATCCCAGATTGAGAAAATCTTGAAAACTCGTCTAGCCAGATTTCTAAAAGTGGGAATATCATTTAGTACTTCTGATCATATTCACATACTATTCAAAGACAATTCATTGTAGATTGTTGTTCGTCGACCTTGCAAGTGCTTTCATGTAAAAGTAAACATGTAATAATAGTATGAAATCGTAACTAGACTCATATGTTAATCAAAATGAGCTGAGAGAGAGACTATAATTTATGAATGAATCAATCAAATTTAAGATTATAGGTCTTAAATGTTGGCGCGAAATTCACTCATCCTTTTCTTCAAATAGCATCTTGGCATTTTAGCTGATATCAGTTCGGGATGAAAAATCGTCAAGTTAATTCTTAACCTTAACCATCAACTGTGAATAATAGTCTTTATTCTTCAAACTGCTTTACAACTCTCATTTGGCTCTGGTAAGTAGGTAAACACTCTCAAAGTCACTTTGGTATCGTTCTAAAAATAGTCCATAAATTATAGTCTCACCAAGTTGGGCTAAGTTTAGCCAATAATCATCACTATTCTAATTCACTTACTAAGCTGGTGATTTAAAGCAATAAGAACAATATATATATATATATTGGAAGATTTGGTGAGACTTTAATTTATGGACGACCTTTGGGCGACGCCAGACTGACCTTGAGAGTCTCCACTTAATAACCATGACTAAATGAGGGTTATGAACCTGTGTGAAGAATTATAATTATAATTTACAGTTGATGATTAAGCTTAGGATTTACATTTAGGGTTTTCATCACGAACTGACATCAGCTATAATTCCAAAACTCTATTTAGTCAAATGGATAAGTGAATTTCGCGCCGAAATCCGAGACCTATTATCTTATACGTGATTACTTCGTCTATAAATTATAGTCTCACCAAAGATTTTGTTGAAATAGAAAGTTTCCAACTGTTGAGCTACAAAATCTAGACATCTTTACAAATCTTTTGTTTTTGACTTTGTAATTATGTCTACACAGTAAATTTTTTCATCTCTATTTCTTAGTTAACCAATAAGTAATTCATTTCAGAATAAATCTTTTATAGTATTATATGTTCATTGGTTAAAGTGATCTGTTATTAAACAAACTGATCCCAGGTTCAAGAGATTATTCTCTTATTCTGTTTGGTCCATCTGATAGATTTCATAAAAAAAGTGTAGCTTAAAGCACATTACAGAAACTTTGTATTTATTAAACGAATTACACAATGTTAACTCAAGTTAAAATACATATTTACACTGCAGTTGTTAAATGTCTTCAATGAGAATGTGTAATCATCCCTAAGATTCCATCGATCATATCGTATAACTGTAAGTATATATATATATGAGTCGGTGTTCATATCCTCTGTAAATACAAAAATGTTTGTAAATATTCACAAGCGATTGATTTTTACAAGATCTTTAATGAATATTTGCCTTCATATGTTATATCCCGATAAGAATAATGATTGGCAACTTTTGGGATCCATTTATGGACCAATACTATACGTATATTTTTATCGTATAATTGTTAAATGAACTTAACTATTCATATTCATATCCCTCTTATTATGAGTATTATTTTGACCTATGAACTATTATTATACGATTTACCATTCTTGAATTATTCCCCGTCTGTTAATCACTATCTTCCTCATTCACAGCCACTTTTGGCCAACTATTGTACAAATGTTATGTTCTATTTTATGGTACGTTGTGGTCGGTTTGATTGGTATATAAACCCCGTATGTTTGAGATAAATGATTCATATTGCAGAGGCTGAGATTGGTGTTCTGGACTTAACTGGCTGGGCTAGGCGGAAAGAAGGACCAAACAGGACTCTAGGCTGCTCGCACGTGTTTTAGGCGTCATTGATCCGATCGATAAGTCACTGTTCTCTAATTGGTGGTCACAAGTTATAACAATATGCAACCTAACTGATACAACTTAATAAACAACTCTCAAGAATCAATGTATACAAGTGTCAGTTATGTAGTTTCACTGTTTCTCATAGAAAACTGTGTGAATTTTGTATTGAGTTTATGAAGATTATTCAATCTAATTTTACTTATTCACATGAATATTTGGATGAGGGTATTTGTATTAATAGACGCATGATCTACATCATATTAGGTTGATTTAAAACAGTTCAACTTTTTTTCGAAATGAAGTAATGATTTTTTTAAATAGTTGAATTCATGAGTTGATTTAAACAAGACCACTATTGAATATCTGGAAGCACTGAACTACCGTTTCGTTCTAGTATGAAACTCCTCAGCAGTGTCTATCTACGGTCCCGCATGCGGGACTCGATTTTAGTGTAAGCGAGAAATCTGGGAATATTTGAATTTTTTAAATAATCGTAAAAAAACTATTCTCATAAAAAATGAAATAATTAATTAGAATGAACAGATTATGATTACGGAATTCACTCTTCAAATTTCATATCATTATCTTTGTTTACAACACAGCTATGTATCAGGAAGCAATAGGCAGTGTTTTAGTCCTAGTCTAACGTTCTTCATCAGTGGGTCACCAAAACCCTTGGAGGGATCAACGTCAAAAAGTTTTGGCATTGAGGCGAGAGCTTAGTGGTGAAATCTTCTGCTTTGCTTTTCTGACTTTAATCAATGAATGGTGTTGCGTGACCACTATCCAATGCATTCGCTAAGTAACTGTCTCATTCTTAACATGATTGCACTTTGTTGGTTACGGTTTTTTGTCAAAATTTAGAGAATTACCTATCGAAGTTAATCATTGATAATCATATGTTGTTTGTTATTAAAAGTGTTTCTGTGTGGAATAGTTACTTCACTTATATTTGTTTCCGAATATTTAGCTCTCCAGTTTTACAAATGCGAGAAAAGATCCCGTGAGCAGGATCGTCGATGCTCACTGCTGAGGAGTCCCACAATAGGACGAAACGGCCGTCTAGTCCTTCAAGGTTTTCAGTGGTGGCCTAACATAAATCAGCTCATGATCGCAATCAAATCTTAATAAATAAAAAGTGTGATTACAGGTAAAATATCATCCTAATGAATTTTAAATATTCCATTTACAATAGTATTGTAGAAATGTTCCAGGACAGATTAGGTTGGAGTATGCTGGTCGGTGGTCGATGCTACACTAAGAGTAACAGGCGTAAGTGTGTAAGTATATAAATGTTAATAAAAAACACCTCTTGCCGTGTTGAACACCATGCCTTCATCACTATAAAATGCTAATGAAACTAATAAGAAGACATAGTGAATAAACTGAATTACATAAAACTGTAAACATAACGTACTTTTCAACTGAATTACGAAATCAGAGAGAGGTTCGGTGGAGATTGTAGTAATTTAATAATTGAATTAATCAGTCGGTTGAAGCTAGATCACTATGGAAAACCTAAAAGCATTAAACGGCCGTTTCATCCTAGTATGGTTTTCCATGGTGGTCTATCTCTAATTGATTCATGAATTCAATTATTAAATTATTACAATCTCCAAAACACCCCATCATATGCTTACTAGTGACGGCCTTCAAGAGTTATTTCCTGAAGTTCTAATGAGAAGCCGTGAGCAGTGGAGTTCAACCGGTTCTATTGTGAGATAGCAATTCACTAAAGACAATGATGGACGGTGACGCGATTTCATGGATTGGTTGAAGTTAGATATCAACACTATTGAATGCCGACTTAGTGATCTAGTTGTTAAGCGTTCAAGCGCGAGACTGACAAGTTGTTGATTCAAATCTCTTGATGCAGGATCGTGGATGCACACTACTGAGAAGTTCCATGTTAAGATGAAACAACCATCCAGTTCTTCCAAGTTTTTCATGGTAGCTCATAAATTCAATCATGAAATATTTCAACAACAACAACAACAACAAATAAGATTGAGTAACTAATAACAATTACTTACTGCATTTAAATCTTTATTTAAATGTAAAATTAAATGTGTAATATCAAATGCTTTATCTATAGATCTATGTGATGATTGAAGATATTGTTGACACCATATTGTAGCATTTTGTTCAGCTTTTATATGAATAATAATAATATTTGTGAAAATATTAAAGAATATAATGAAATTCAATAGAATAATTGATGTACTTATCCTAATCATAATTTTCTATTGAGACTAGATTTAATTCTATTACATCCAATGATATTTAAGAATACTGTTCAATGTAAGTCGTCTACTATGGTATACAATTTCAATGGTTCTTTTGAATATGATTCAATGAATGATGAACATTGATGAATAGAATGTGAATAGTCCATGTAATCTATGTTGAATAACTGTGTATTTAGCTCACAATTAATCGGTTGTGTATTTAACTTATATATATGAATTCAGAAATTCTGTTATTCATAACATCAGTATCTCAATACTCATTATTGATAGTTGCCAACTTAAAATGTATATTTTTTTTTATAGAAAAAATATTCATTGTTTAATTACCGGAAGTTATAATTAACTTTCGATGGTAATAGTTCTGATAATAATAATAATAATAATAATAATAATAATAATAATAATTATTATTATTATTATTATTATTATTATAACTGGAGTTAAAGTAACGAAAACATTCTATGAAAATTTATCAAAATTTCTCAGTTTTCATGTATATTTACATCTGTTTTGGCGAAATTAGACTGATTTATGGCTAATAATATAAGTGTTTGTGAAATGAATTCACTATTCAGTAAATACCATAAACTAATGATATATATATATATATATATATATATATATATATATATATATATATATACATGGTAACTGAGATAATAATTAATCAATATAACAGATTGAACTCATGAGTCAATTGAAGCTAGACCAACATGGAAAACCTGGAAACACTGGACGGCCGTTTCATCCTAGTATGGGACTCCTCAGCAATGCGCATCCACGATCCCGCACCCCGTGAGACTCGAACCCAGGACCTATCAGTCTCGCGCCAGGCGCTTAATCAACTAGACCACTGAGCCGGCCGGCATCCAACGGTGTTAATATCTAACTTCAACCAATCCACGAAGATGCGCCACCGTACACCATTGTCTTCCGTGAGTTACTATCTCTCAACAGACCTGTTTGAACTCCACTGGTAACGGCTTCTCACTAGAACTTCAAGAGTATCTCATGGAGTCAGTTACTAGTGAGCAGATAATTATTATCAGAAGGGGTTTCTGGAGATTTGAGAATTTTCACAGATTGAAATCATGCACATTGCTGAGGAGTCCCATACTAGGGACGAAACGGCCGTCCAGTATTTCCAGGTTTTCCATGGTGATCTAGCTTCAATTGACTCATGATTTTAATCAGTGAAATTTCTAAAATCTCCACAAACCCCTTCTGATATTAATCAATATTAGTAGTCTAGTGAAAATTAGTTACTAAGATGATAAATGTGTGTTTTTTCTTCATAAATGGTGGATATTTGTCTCCAATGTTTTTCTTTCCTAAAGGATCTTTGATGCAGTTGATGAGAATGTTTCTATTTCATTTAATAATTTATGTGTTATATTTTAAGGTTTTCATGTATAGATATGCCTGGTCCTACATTGTAGCTGACTGACTGATATTATGAGGATTGAAAAGCTAAAATATTTTAAAAAAAATTGATGGCAAAAATTTAAACTATTCAAAATGCTTCGATATAAGTAATGAGTTTCTTTTTGAGTTGTTTTATCCGATGTTAAATATTGATTCATTGTTATGAAAAGATCGTTTACCCCCCATGAAGTATAAATTATTCAAAAGTGATCGTTATTAATAATATAGCAACTCTTCTAAAATCAATTTCGATTATGATTAAACCCTCTTATTAACTTATTTAACAGATAATATTATTCGAATAGTAACAATTTGTCTATTTTTTTGTACTGTTATGATCACTTTCATATCTGTTTAAACGTGTACGATTGATTACATGGCAGACTGTAGATAAAATGCTGATCGCTTAAATACCACTGAATGATTTAATCTCTTTCCTATTTATATATGTACGCGAATGCTATCATTAGTCTTTGCCTTGTTTAGCTGAGCCTGATTCGATTTGATTATAAATTTACCAGTGTATTTGCTCGCAAACACATATTAACCTTTATGCTTCAAATTCACTTGATTTACTTATAACTTTGTTGTCTATGCTATCCACTAATAAACTGTAGTTGCCGCTTCTTATTGCATTCTGATTTTAAACACTGTTGAGATTTATATTATAACGTCTACAAGGGTGATTGATTAATGATGGAAGGCCCCTAATAAGTATTCAACACAAATGAACAAAATCAGGTTAGATTACATTGGGTATAATTTATTTCTTAGGACGATCTTTTAAATGAGACATGGAATGATAAACACTTGGAGAGTTCCTAAGGGAACTGGATAAAGAAAACACTGGATTATTAAATACCTCTCCTCAAAATAAATGACATTCGTTAATTATGATTGTTGTGAAATGTGTGTCAAAAATAATCATTATTTATTACTAGTAAAGGGGTTGTGGAGATTATTAAGTTTTTGATTGAGATCATGTACCGATTGATGTTAGACCATCACAATTGAAAACCTGGAAGCACTGGACGGCCGTTTCGTCCTATTGTGGGACTCCTCAGCAGTGCGCATCCACGACGGTATAACATCAATCGGTACATGATCTCAATCATTATTTATTAATTTATTTAATATTATTGCTTCATTAAAGGAGGACAAAAGAAATCAAAGAAATACATCGTATTGATTGCTTGCAATCACGGAAAGCACTGAAAATAACCTTGTAATTGAAGATAATTCATTGTTATATTCAAGAGAAATTAACGCTTAAAATGTTAAGGAATTGATAAATCTTGCTCAATAAACGCTAGATTTGTTTCTTAAGCTCTTCTATTAACCACCAGGCTAGAACTACACAGCGATTTGTACACGAGAGAAAAGGCATGAAATATGTAAGAAACACTTTACTTCAAAGGTTCATTTTTGTACAGAAAACCTATGGTCTTCATGCTATTTTAGATGTTCTTGGATTTCCCGAGAATTCTGGAATGCTACTAAACATAGTAACAGTTTAAGTAATCATCCAATCAGAAATTTGACATGTGACTTCTGGCAAGACTTCTAGTGAACTCTGATTAGATAAGATGCTTCTCAGTATTTTCAGATCCTTTCTTTGCTTTTTTCTAAAAGTTTTTTGGATCATCCCAACAGGAATATAAACTTCGATTATTGTAATCTTATGATGAAATTCTTTTATTAAAAACAATTCACTCGACCTATTTTTCTAAATCCAATTATTTCTGTAAAACTTCAACAATTTAAATGAATTGCCAAATTTAGTCATAAATGTATTAAAGAAGTATGTATTTCAATGTTTCTGATTATACGAAATCTTATAAGAGTTTCTCTTAGATGACTATTGAACACTGACTATTTAACATTGTTTAAAAAAACTAATAGTATACTACAACCTACTTGTTATGACTGTGAAAAAATGCTGCGGATTAAGGGGTAGCGAATTATTGATCGGGCCAAAGACGTGCAAACACGTAGAACAGCCTAGGGTCCTGATTGATCCCGCTTCCCTGTCTAACCCAGCCAGTTGAGTCCAGAACACAAGTCACAGCCTCGGAGATATGAATCATTATATTTCAAACATACTTTGTTTATATACCAGTCAAGCAGACCACAACGTACCATAAAATAGGAAATAACACTGTACAATAATGGCCAGTAGGAAAATGACACGTTAAACAAATATTGACCAATAAGATGATACTATTTCATGTCCAAGGATAGCATTAAGCTTAACAGGATAATTTTTGGGATATTTTCCTGAATATCCCAACACTACCAAATTTTACGGTTGTATGAAATTAAAATATACTTTACTCGTAATCAAATAACTTAGACAATATAAAGAGATAATCTTATTAATTCTTATATAAGATTGTATTTGCTTTTCAGTGCTGCGATAGGTAATATGAGTTGAGTTATCAAAAAATTATAATATTTTCTGAACTGAATATGTATTTGAGAGGCTAGAGAGAGAGGCTCCTTAATAGTATGCAACTACAACCCTAAATGAAATCAACCCAAAAAGTTCAACCATATCAAGCGTAAGATCGAAAGCGAAAGAGAATATTCAAGATGTATTGCAAAGTGATTGCAGTTGAACATGGATACAATTGGATGAGCTAAGCGATAAGTTAATATTTGGATACGAAAAAAATAATCATTGTTTATGATAAATCGAAAAAAAATGGAAAAGAATCGTGAACTGAAAAAATCATACAGAATGTGATGATGCACAAATAATGAAAATCATCATCATCAACATTATCATCCTCATTATTATTATTATTATTATTATTATTATTATTATTATTATTATTATTATATGTAATAAGACTTACATGGGGCACACTGTCATGTCGTATAATCATATTCAGTTATCCTGGTTATGTGTTTTAATCCGACCGCTTTTGTGTACTTCCTTTCAGGAGGGAGAGAGAGAAAGTGGGTAATAAATGATTGGAAACTGTGAAATTTCATGATTTCTTTTATCTTTCTTTGAATGTTTGTGATTTTTCTTTTTCATAAAAAACAATCACCATAGCAACTACATACAGGTTGATGAATATGAATGTAATTTATTTAATTCGATAAATGAACTTATAGAATAACATAAAATTCGATATGGGTCGATACGAAAAAAACATTTTCAGAAAAAGTGAGAGGAGGCGGAACGAATTTGCAAGATGAGATATAACAGCCACCGTAACAACAGAATATAAGTGAACTTTTTTTATTTATGCATAATTTAGTATCATGTATCTACATATTAAACATAGAATTATACTTGGTGTGTACCGGTTAATGAGAATCATTTACATCTAATGTGAATGCATTGAAAAAAACATGTTAGTTATTGGAATCCAGATATTGTTTCGGAAGCATCAATAATATCACAAGAACGAGTGTAATATTTACGAGATATTCTTGAGACCATTAATTAATAGATTATTTTCATCAACAGTGAGAAATTTGATTTATCAAAGGATATGAACAACTATATTTAATCTCATCACAGTATTATTTTTTCCAAATCACATGAATATACAATCTTTTTGCTGTTTGCAAGTATAGTGTGCAATGTCACTGGAGTTCTAGTGAGAAGCCGTTACCAGTGGAGTTCAAACAGGTCTGTTGAGAGATAGTAACTCACGGAAGACAATGGTGTACGGTGGCGCATCTTCGTGGATTGGTTGAAGTTAGACATTAACACCGTTGGATGCCGGCCGGCTCAGTGGTCTAGTTGATTAGGCGCCTGGCGCGAGACTGATAGGTCCTGGGTTCGAGTCTCACGGGGTGCGGGATCGTGGATGCGCATTGCTGAGGAGTCCCATACTAGGATGAAACGGCCGTCCAGTGTTTCCAGGTTTTCCATGTTGGTCTAGCTTCAATTGACTCATGAGTTCAACCAGTGAAATTTCTAAAAATCTCCACAAAACCCATTCTCACATTATAATAGTTGAATTGTCTTCGTGTTCATGTCCTTGTATTGAACCGCTACTTACATAAGCAAAGATAGATGGCGGCTAGCATTGGAATCCAGCATGTGCGTTTCGTCCTATTTGGGGCTCTCCAGCTGGATGTACCTGATCTTGGAGTTGATGTTCACGCCGCAATGCAGATACATCTAGCTGAAGAGTTCCAAACGGGACAAAACTAGCGTCCTGGATTCCGCAGCTATCCACCATCCATCTATTTATATAATGTATGTGCCGATAAGGGACTGATAGATTACAGTCCTAAACATCAATGAGAAGATTCAAATAAACAATACAAATGAATTAACATTACTTACATGGTTTATATTTTTGCATGGTTTACACTTTTAGTGCATATTTTGGGTATCTATCGTTGTTAATAATTTGAAATTCAAGAAGTGTACTGCTTCTCTATTAGTGTTTAACTGTATTTAGCTGATAAACTGGAAATAGAATGAGTTTATGATAGAGTCGTGCATCGATGTTTTTGAGCTTTTAATGATATGTAACTCTAGTTTTACAACTGTTTTTTATGATTGGTGATTGTATATCTGTTCATATAGGGTTGTAGAAAGTGTCGTATTTCATTTAATTTAGACTTGTACTTTAATGGACCTCAGTCAGTGGTCTAGAGGTTAAGTGTTAGCATGCGAAAACGACAGTTCTGGATTCGATCTCCGGTTGTGGCGCTGTGTATGGGATTATGGAACAGTGTATACACATGATCCTGTAAACGAAAATCGAATCCAGGACCTTCGTTCTTGTGCTCAAACGCTTGCTCTCTAACCCACTGGGCCGGGATCTTAGTCGCAAGGTCATGAGTGCGCACAGTTGTGAAGTAACAGTTTGATTCTCTTAAGTTTTCAATGATTTTTTAAATTGGTCGGTTTATGATTTCAATGAGGTTTTATCTATAAATAAGCAATAATATTGTGCTAAGAATTCTTTATTGTTATCAACATATTGAATAAAGCCACAATTAATAATCAATAATAATAATACAGTTTCCTGACTAGGTGTAAAATCATTTATAAGTTATTAGTTATTAATAATGGCTTTAGTTAATATCATATTTTTGGTAAAATATAGAATTCTCAGCACAAATCATGTCAGCAAGTTTACGTTTCTTATTTGTTGATCGATTCTGACAACAAATATTGAGTGATCGCCAGTTAGATGTTGGCGGTTAATGAATAAACATCCGAATAATGCTCATTCTCTTCAATGAATATTATCAGCCACCATGATATCTCTGATTGTACTTTCTTGTAATTTGTATAGCGAAAGGTTATGAACAGGTTATAAGCGCTCCTGAAAAGGTTATACGATTAATAGACATAGTGATGTGTTAAAACAAACAAAAAACAGATGACTTGTTGAAATATCTAGATGACAGGTATAGATAGCCCAAATATTCAAGCAGGTCACCGATCAGCATCATAATAACCTACTATACATTTGCCTTTAACACGGAGAATTATCTATTTCAGTCAAGTCGTATTTTAAACCTTAAAGTCCTAATATAATTAGAGGTTTTAAATCATGTTACAGGACGAAATCAGTCACGTAAACGCTAAAAATCGTACATAATAAAAAGCACTAGTTTAGAATTCTTCAATAGTGTACAATGACAGCACTGTACGATACTACGATCTCAGTGAGATCATCGTTGTGAAGTGATTAATTTCGATTCAATGATCTATAAATTCAAGATTTTGCTGTTGAACAAGATGTTTGTAATTGTTAAAACTTGTAGCCTGTGTGCCTTGTTAATGTATATGTAATGACACCGCCAATAAGAGAGCAGTGAGTTATCTAACGGACCAATGACGCCTGAAAACCGAGCGAGCAGTCTAGAGTACTTATCGGTCATGCTTACTGCCTAGACCAGCCAGTTGAGTCCAAAACACTAATCTCAGCCTCTACAATAGGAGTCATTTATCTCAAACATACTAAGTTAATATACCAACCAGACAGACCACATCGTACCATAAAATACAAAACAACTTTTATACAAGTATTAGCCAAATAAGGCTGTGAATGAGGGAGGTAGTAATTAATAGACAGGGTATAACTCAAGAATGGTAAATCGTATAATAATAGTTCATAGATCAAAATAATACTCATAATAAGAGGGACATGAATATGTATAGTTTAGTTATATAACAATTATACAATAAAAATATACGCATAGTAATGGTCCATAAATGGATCCTAAGAGTTATCATTCATTATGCTTATCAGGACATAACAGTAATATCGATTTAAAATAAGGAATATATGTGGATTATTTGTTGATCTGCACTCAAGTATATTGATATTTAGAGTCATCAATGAGTACTTGCAAAGTAATTAATACAAATGAGTCCAATGTAAGAGTAAATAAATATAAACTTCATTTGACGAGTATATTTTTACTTTCAAGGTAAATATGAACTGTTCTGTAAAAGTAGGTGTCATTACCAAGGTTTGATTTGATAATTTCGAATAAATTGAGCATTGGGTTGATTGTTATAAATAAAAATAATATATTTGTAATATCCCAATGAGTAGAAAATTGGATTTTCTGACGTTTCGTGGCTTAGTGTAAGTCACTTCTTCAGAGAATAAATAACCAAATTAAATTAATCCAAGTTTAAATAGTACAACGGAACAAAAGTTTTGATAATGACAGAGTTTCCAAGGTTTGTTGGGAGCTTGTAGCCTACTTTGATTACCGAGAGATAACCTTAAATCTTATCTTTCCGTTTAGGTTTTATGAAATTTGATTATCTATTTAACATCACAAAATAAATTATCTTAACGAAGAATTCACATTTTTAACAATTGCAAGTGTATTTCTGTAGTGAATGAGAACAATTTATGGATAATATCAAGTGTCTCTTACAAACTTCATCATTCCTTTATTTCTGTTATAATTAGAATTACTCATTGTTTACATTGCCATTCTCTTCAATTCGATCTTCTCAATCTTTTTCTGATAAACATTTCACTTCTGATTAGTGTGACATACTACTTATATCTGTTAACACAGGAAGGAACATGAACTCGTTGCCAGTTGTTTTTCTAAAGAAATCAATTGTTGTGTAGAGATATTATCCAAATTAGGGAAACCTCGAATATACAAATGATAAGTTTGTAATTATAAATGTGTATTTTTTGTAAGTAATAAACAATTACGACCGATTAGCTTTCTCATTTCGAGACTAGATTCATGAATTTATTGAGAGGAATTGAGCATCCAGAATCAT
The DNA here is from genome assembly GCA_944470365.2 of Schistosoma intercalatum. Lineage (NCBI taxonomy): Eukaryota > Metazoa > Platyhelminthes > Trematoda > Strigeidida > Schistosomatidae > Schistosoma > Schistosoma intercalatum. Next base: position 39,860,505 of record OX103726.1, read on the forward strand.
ATCTTAACTGACAAAAAGATAAAAACTTGGATATCAGTTCATTTAAATGATAGCAGACTTGTTGATTAAATTGTAGACTAATGGTTCGAATGAAGTTCAACATTATCAAGGAATAAATGATCCATGTCTGAAAGTTCCAACCTATTCTCGAAACTTTGTAAGTTTTTTTTCTCTCTTTCTCTCTATTGTCATTGATCTGAACATTTCACAAGTCCCTCTAGTACATTAATTATTCTATAGTATCCCTTTTTACCTTGCTATTATTCTTTTTTTTTAAATCAAAATTCACACAGATTTTTATGTATAATACTTTATATACGAAAATATCTCCTTGTTGTTTCTAAGGCGAAAAACCTTAATTAGTCTCTTCACTTTTTGAAAATCTTTTTTTTTCAATTTATTTTAGTGTTTAGACATTACAACTATTCAGCGTATATAATAGAATGAAGATGAGTTAAACACCTTGCTTAATACTCTTAGGGAAAATGGTTACCATGGTAAGTTTATAATTAAATATATGATTACGAAGGTGAGAATAGGCGAAATACAGACAGTGATTAATAAATCTATGTTCATGTACCTACAATTCAGAGCGGATGAGGCTGGTGAAATATTAACTCAGAGAACGACGATTAGTGTTTTCTACGCGCCCAATGGTGACAACGAGGTTAAAAGATGAATTACCTAGAATGATCACCTCATTTTGTATTTATCAGTTCAAATGTTCCTATAGAGCAAGTTACATTGGCAGAAGCTCTAGGAATTCACATTTTCGTGCTCGCGAATGCCTCCCAGCGCGGCTAAGTAAAGGTTTAGTGAAGAAAGTAAACACCTCAGTATTGGCCCATTTAGTGCAAGCTGGTCAGAGTTTCAGTATAAACTAATCCATTTCAATTATTTATCGGGTCAGTCGATTTTGCCAAAGCTTGTCAGACTTAAAGTCGTTCAAACGGCTAAAGCGGTAGTCATCCGGATGAAGAAATCTGAGCTATGTGTACAAAAAGAAATATCTTCAAACAGTGCAAAGTAGTGAATGGAGGACAGGTGATGGATGCATTCCAAGTAAGGACTGGAGTCAGACAAGGCTATCTACTCTCTCTCTTCCTCCTTCTTCTGGTGGTCGACTGGATTATGAAGACCTCGACATCTGAGGAAAAACACGGCATACAAACGACATCTCAGAACCAATTAGACGATTTGGACTTCACAGATGACCTAGCGCTCCTATCCCACAGACATGAACAAATGCAGATAAAGACAGACAGTGTAGCAGCAGTCTCTGCATCAGTAGGCCTCAGTATATACAAGGGGAAGACCAAGATCCTTAAATACAACACGGGGAACAGCAATACAATCACTCTTGATGGCGAGACTTTGGAAGATGTAGAATCCTTCACATACTTGAGAAGCATCATCAATGAACAAGGAGGATCAACTGCAGACGTAAAGTCGAGGATTGGCAAAACAAGGGCCGCATTCCTACAATTGAAGAACATATGGAACTCAAAACAACTTTCAACCAATATCAAAGTCAGAATCTTCAATACGAACGTTAACACAGTCAGTTCTACTGTACGGAGCTGAAACTTCCAGAACTACTACAACCATCATGAAGAAGGTACAAGTATTTATGAATAGTTGTCTACGCAAGATACTCAACATCCATTGGCCGGATACCAACAGCAACAGCCTTCTGTGGGAGAGAACAGACCAGTTTCCATCCGAAGAGGAAATTAGTAAAAGTCGATGAAAATGGATAGGACATACATTACTCAAATCATCAAACTACATCACGAGTCAAGTCCTAACTTGGAATCGTGAAGGGAAGTGGAAAAGCGGAAGGCCAAAGAACACATTATATTGGGAAATAGAATCAGATATGAAAAGGATGAATAACAATTGGAAAGAGCTGGAAAGTATTGCCCAGTACAGGATTGGATGGACAATGCTGCTGAGCGACCTATGCTTCTCTACTAAAAGTAACAGGCGTAAGTGCCTTAAGTCACAAGCATTATAATCAAAGATGAATGATGGTTAGTATTGAAATCCAGGATGTGAGTTTCATTCTATTTCGTACTCATCATCTGGATGTGTCTGTATCACAGAGTTGATGTCCACTCTAACACTCCATCACAATATTCTTCGCTTACAAACGCTATCCCATTATCTACCATTTAACTACTGAGTCCACCGTCAGCCACCATCTATCTTTATCCATTTAATTAATTGATTGTACAAACTAGAATATTCGTTAGGAAAAAAAAGTTATATGAAAAAATATATCGATCTATTTTAAAGTTCTGATATTGATTTTATGTAGAAATTGTTGATTTCTTATTGAATATATGAATTGGTTTCCCGTCTAACATAATTGTATTCAATAAGTCTATAGAAAAGAAAAAGAACATAATGTTTAATACATACATAGATGCAAGGTATTATTAAATTGCTCAAATACTCTTAAAGGTTTAAAGTTAGTGCATTGTGTGGTGCGTGCTACTTATATTGATATAAGTAGTATATAACGTGAGTTAAAAGAACGTAATGTCTGGCAGCAGAAGATGGAGAAGATCAAGAAAGGAAGAACGAGAACACAATGGAATTCGTAAGAAATCGCATGAACAATGAAATGTGAGACAATGGATTGATGTTTGCAACAGCAACAGTCCGGTTTGATATGATAAAATGATATTTTGCAAATTAACGTTTTACCATATGGTTTTTCTATTTTAGCAAGTAATTCTGTAACTTGTATTGAGTGCAATTTGGTTGTCCTCACCCGTGTTTTCCTTCACTACACATTGTAGTGACTAAAAGTTAAATACGTATAAATAAGGAAATTAAAATGGTTTTTAGAATTTCATGAGGTGAGATCGTGAATGCGCACTGTTGAGGAGTCCCATACTAGGACGGAACGGCCGTCCAGTGTATCCAGGCTTTCCATAGTGGTCCAGCTTCAATTGACTCATAATCTCAATTATTAAAATTAAAATGATTTTTTCATTGTGAGTTTGTGATAATTGTTGAATTTCATTAAAACCACTGATCGATCAAAGTTAAGCAACTACTGGAAAGCTAAAGCACTTGAACGATTATTTTGTTCTAATGAGATTATTAAACAGTACATATTCATGACTTCGTAACTGGAAATCGAATCCAGGAGCTTTGTTATAACGCGCGGACACCTAACCTCTAATCCACTTAGACGGAATATCGGTTTTATTTTCATTTGTGAATGGGAACTGTTGCAGATTCCAATACAAGAACGAAATGGCCATCCATTTTTTTCAGATCTTCAAACTTAGATCAGTTCATAGTTGAAATAAAATATTTTTATAAGAACATTCGTTTAAATTTAACTGATTGGTTTCATAGTATTTGGATGTCAAGTTGATAGACTTTAAAATTGATATTAAAACTACTCCTTTTTACTCGAAAGCTTTATTCAAGCTTCTTCAGGATAAATAATCAAATACCGAAATCATACAACAAACAATACTTTTAGGTTTATACTAGTCAAGGTCAAAGACGTATGACCATGTAAAAAACAGCATAATGATGTATATGTAAATGAGATATCATAGTAGTTGAATGTAAGCGTGAAAGAACATAAAATTTTCTTGAAGCATATTCCTAAATCATCAGAAGACTTTGTAACACTAGAAAATAAGTGTGTATTAGCACTGTATTTTACTGAACCTAGGTATACAAGTGAAATCAGAGATCAGTCAGTCAGTAACAACGGAGAACTTCGTACGTACGTACATCAGTTCGAGTTGCCATACCACATTAGCACACAGATGCAGTTGTCGATTCAAATCCCATAGTGGTAGAGGTAGTAAGAGTATAAGCAGTAATCGGAAAGATAGGGGTTTGTAGTTGTTATTTAAAGAGTATAATCCAGTGAAATAAATTTAGAAAGAGAAAAAAGAGACAAGGAGGAATCAGGAGGTTAGAATTTGGGAGAACACAAAGAGTGTATGCAACTGCGCCATTGCAAACGATTTTGAGCCATGTCATTCAAGGTCTCTAACCATCGGTTGCTATCATCCCAACCAAGTAATCTACACCTGCCAACATGACTCAGTCCACTTGTCAGTGACTTCATGGATTTGTGCCATGTTTTGGTCTGACTGCCCCTAGCTTTCTTCCAACCTAATCCTACACCATAAAACTCGCACGTCGAGGCAGTCGGTGGTTGAGCATACGTAACACATGTTCGAGTCATCTCAACGGATGGAGTTTCAATAATTCATCAATTGATTTGCCATCCTTACTTAGTACTCGTTTCCTAACAACTGCGTTGCTTACTCGATGGTCCCAGGATATACGAGTGATGTTTCGAAGACACCTATGATCAAATACTAGTAACCTACGAATATCCTCTACTCTTATCGGCCATGTTAATCAGTGAAGATAAAGTCATTTGAAGTAGTTCTTGTTCTTATAAAGAAATGATGATAGCTAAAGCCTTTTAAATATAAGTTAACCCAAACAATAGAAATTGAAGAGATGGAGAACCATGGTAACAAATAATTAAGATGTAAATCTTAATTTCATTTTATTATATCTTTTTTGTTTCGCATTTTTCCGGACAACAATATCTCTACATTTGCTTTAATCAACTAATTTGTTTGGATATATGATGAGTAACTAGACTATTTAGTACAACAATACTAACTTACATTTATCTGTTCATTAACTCTGATCACATGCGTGATGTGACAAGTTTGTTTTACAACATCTATTATTGTCTAAATCCATCAACAATCGTAACCTGAGGGCATATATGATTAATGATCCCACCTTACTTCTGTTCTGTATACACAAACGTACACGCTTTATCTTAGTACAATTTACACTGAATGAATCATACCCACAATACTGCAAATTCAACATACAGAAAAATTATTAACATGATTAAGAGATTTGTTTGGTATATAGTTAATCCCGTGTGCAGGATCGTGGATGCACACTGCTGAGGAGTCCCATACTACGACGAAACGGCCATCTAGTATTTCTGGGTTTTAAATGGTAGTCAAACTTAGATCAACTCGTAAATTTAACTGTGAAAATTCCTGTTTACATTCACATTAGGTCAATTTACAGATGAATGAAGTAAAAGAGAATCAGAGAAATACCATAACGTAATGGAGTACGTTGATATGATCACTATAGACAGAATGATAAAATTGATAATAATTACTGAAGTGCGATAGTGAAGTGATCGTAATGGAAACGACTAATCTTATTATTTTAACATTATTTAATAGAATGTTTTACATCTTGTCAACTTTGATACTATCTAATTATAATCACCGTTATTTTATTATTGTTCTCATGTTAACTACTAACAATTCTATCATTTTGCCTATAGTGATCATATCAATGGATAGATGCTTCCAGTAATCCATTGCGTCATAATCTCTCTTTGTCTCTCGCATAACTCATTCATCTGTACATTGACCTTGTGTGAATATAAACGGGAATTATAAATATTTTTCTTTAGTGAACTAAATAACTTTATATATGGTGTACGTATAATTGTACTTGTAAAACATTTTGCTTATTTTGTAGAAATCAACCTCAACGGTGTTTGAAATCAGAAAGCAAGAAGAAGCGGCAACTACAGTTTATTAGCAGATAGCACAGATCACAAAGCTATAGGCACATAGAGCGAATTTGAGGAGGAGTTAGCTCACATGCTAGATTAAAACTGTCAGGGTTTGCAATATTATTTTGTCTATTTGATTGTCTATTAAATGATATAAACCAAACGTTATCGTGATTGCTTAGACAGGTAGTTACAAAATGACTTTGTTTCATTATTAAATATGACAATTTGTGTGAAACAAAATATATATCTTCTGTGGTTTTAGTGAAGTTATCAAACTCTAGATGATTTATTTATATTTCACAGATTGAAATCATGAGTCAATTGAAGCTAGACTACCGTGGAAAACCCAGAAACATTGGACGGCTGCTTCGTCCTAGTGTGGGACTCCTCAGCAGTGCGCATCGACGATCTCGCACCCCGCGAGATTAGAACCCAGGACCAATCAGTCTCGCGCCAGGCGTTTAACCAACTAGAGCACTGAGCTTCCAGGTTTTCTATGGTGGTCTAGCTTCAATTGACTCATGATTTCAATCTGTGAAATTTCTAAAATCTCCACAAACCCCTTCTGATGACTTACTTATATGTCACATTGAAATTAATCATGAAAAATTACTGTATGTACCACATTCCACTTGATTTAAGTTATACAAAGGAAAGAAAGTTTGCATCTGTTTCTTTGTTGAAATATGTAGGAGAGTTGCATTTGAAACTATAAAACAGTTACTTTTTGGGAATAGTTTAAATATAATTCCCAATTTTGATATACCACTTATCGATTTATCATGTTCATTGAGATCATGAATCGATAAATATTAGACCATCATTGAAAGGCTGGAAGTACTAGACGGCCGTTTCATCCTAGTATGGGACTCCTCATTAGTGCGCATCCACGACCTCGCACACCAGATCCAAACCCAGGACCTTCGTTGATTAGTCGGAGTTAGACATTAACACCGTTGGATTCTGGCTCAGTGGTTTAGAGGTTAAGCATTAGAGCGCGAAACCGAAGGTCTTGGATTTGAGTCCTAAGTATAGGATCGTGGATGCTCACTACTGAAGAGCCTCATACTAGGACGAAACAGCCGTCAAGTGCTTCTAGGTTTTTAATTATGGTCCAATATTCATAGATTAATGATCTCGATCAAAATCCTAGCAATTTTCAGAACTCCACACTGATAATATCGATTTATCATTGAAAGAATGCTGTTTAACTAGAAAAAAATGTGTTGCAATATGCTTTAACCCATAGTATATATATACGCCAAAACTATATGTATCTAACATTTATGTTTACTCATTATCTGCTGAATCTTATTACTGGTACTATAGTCATTTACCGCCTAACATTGTAAGTTATTTTTCTGCCAGAGTTTTACAACATAATAAGTCTCATATTTCGAAAACTGAACTGCGAAACTCTTTTAAGTGTTTATAGTACTTAAAACATAGCTAAATGATGGTTAAATGGAATTTCTTGGAAAACACGAAACCAATTTACATATTAAGCTATTCTAAATGGTTGAGATCATGAATCAGTTGAAGACCACCATGGAAAACCTGGGAGCACTGGACGGCCGTTTCGTCCTATTGTAGGACTCCTCAGTAGTGCGCATCCACGTTTCCGCCTCGCTGGACTCGTTTATTACTATATTATCCGCAAAACCCCTCATGTTATTAAACTATTCATTTAAATATTGATGAATAATCTAATTGTCTTTTAAGTTATTCTATGTGATTAAAATCTCATTAAGTTTTAATTCTCAATATCATTGCCATATGAGATTAAATGTATGAGTGAAATGACAGTATACAGAGGAAATGATATCACAACGGCTTACTTTCATCGTGCATTTTCGGTTCATAATTCAATTTTCTTATATTATGCACCTATAGTAAAGAACATAAAATGAAATAGAATCGCTTAAATTCTCACTTAAATTAAATAAACATGAATATTCTATCGATAGTTATGGTACTTCTATACCTAATATATTTTAACTATTAATGAGTATCATACGTTTGATAACAATAGAGGATTAAGCACTATTGTAGAAAATTTCTATCTTATATCGATTTAACTTTTAAAGATATCATATATTTAGTATTTTTTTCTGTTCATGAAAAATATTGTTCGTATCTTCTGGGATCACCGGGTAAGTAATGGTGAAGCTAGACACTGGGTATTCCGGAATGGTGGTAAATCAGTTGATGTAATTTTAAATCTTCATCGACTGAGATGGTTGAGCCACGTGTTACGTATGTCTGAACATCGATTACTACGTCGTGCAATGCTGAGTAGTGTTGGGGATGTTTAGTAGAAAGTTGGGGGTGGCCAAACCAAAATGTGGTATCAGTTCACAATGTCACTAACTTCTGGTCTGAGCGATGGTGATAGATACAGACCATTTGATTGGGGTCCGCGTGACGATCATAACCAATGGTTGGAGATTCTGAGTGACATGACTCAGAATCGGTCACAGTGGCGTAGGTGTATACACTCTCTATCCTCCGTTGAACCGTGAGATTAAAATTGCTTTATATATTTGATTCTACGAACTAATTCTTTCTTCCTGTACTATATCGTTATATGCAATCTTTATTTTATATATTACCATCATTGAGTTAACTGATTCTATGATTCCGGTGTTGATCTTGTTGTGTTAATGAGGTGTGGCAACTTGGACCAATGCATATATGTGTCTGATCCTACATTGTAGCTGACTGTTTCTTTTTCTGTAAAAGTGTATGATGAAAATATGAGATTACTAACAATTACTTTATATTCATAGTATTCACTTGAAGTTTGATAACGTTTAACTCATTCAATGCTATTGATTACAAATGATTCTAGTAGTAAATTAACGTAATTAGAAAATGTTTTCAAAAAGATTACTGATTGTTCCCGTTATTACACATCTTACTTTTAGCTTATTATTGATGAAATGATGTGGTGAAACATCATTTGATTTTAAACTAATTGAATGATCCAATGGATTATCACGTTTATTAATGGTATTCAATTCATTAAAATGTCTATGTAAATGATGAGATAAGGTTGTTTTATTAATTGTATTCATTATGATTGATTGTTTAGGTGAATAATGTCTAGTTACATTGAGAAAGGTGTTGTTATTATTGTTAGAATTAGAAGAACTATATAATGAAGGAGATTTTGAAACTCTTCGAAATTGTCCATTCTTTAATAACATTTGATTATTGGATTGTTTGATGGAAGGAATCTTTGTTAGTTCTTCATTTTGATTAGAATTAATATCTAGAAATAACAATAAGAATTTGTTAATCAAATTGCTTAAATAAATGAGGTTCATAGATATAATACATCAGTTTATGATACTACATAATAAATTGTAGGTACCCTGTAACAACACTATGGAAACTTCTTCGACACTACGGCGTGCCCCAGAAGATAGTCAATATCATACAGAACTCATATGATGGATTACACTGCAAAATCGTGCATGGAGGACAGTTGACAAAGTCGTTCAAAGTGAAGACCGGTGTTAGGCAAGGTTGCTTAGTCTCACCCTTTCTCTTTCTCCTGGTGATCGACTGGATCATGAAGACGTCAACGTCTGAAGGGAAGCGAGGGATACAATGGACATCTAAGATGCAGTTGGATGATCTAGACTTCGCAGACGATCTGGCCCTTCTATCCCAAACGCAACAACAGATGCAGGAGAAGACAAACAGTGTGGCAGCAGCCTCAGCAGCAATAGGTCTCAACATACACAAAGGGAAAAGCAGGATTCTCCGATACAACACAGCATGCACCAATCCAATCACAATTGACGGAGAAGATTTGGAAGATGTAAAAACCTTTACGTATTTGGGCAGCATCATTGATGAACAGGGTGGATCTGATGCAGATGTGAAGGCGCGGATCGGCAAAGCAAGAGCAGCATATTTACAACTGAGGAACATCTGGAACTCAAAGCAACTGTCAACCAACACCAAGGTCAGGATTTTCAATACAAATGTCAAGACAGTTCTACTGTATGGGGCAGAAACCTGGAGAACTACGAAAGCCATTACCCAGAAAATACAGGTGTTTATTAACAATTGTCTACGCAAAATACTTCAGATCCATTGGCCGGACACTATTAGCAACAACGTACTGTGGGAGAGAACAAACCAGATCCCAGTGGAGGAAGAAATTAGGAAGAAGCGCTGGAAGTGAATAGGACACACATTGAGGAAAGCACCGAACTGCGTCACAAGACAAGCCCTCACATGGAATCCTCAAGGCGAAAAGAAAAGAGGAAGACCAAAGAACACATTACGCCGAGAAATGGAGATAGACATGAGAAAAATGAACAAGAATTGGATGGAACTAGAAAAGAAGGCTCAGGACAGAGTGGGTTGGAGAATGCTGGTCAGCGGCCTATGCTCCATTGGGAGTAACAGGCGGAAGTAAGTAAGTAAGTAACCCTGTAACAAATAGGTTAGTGTTGATAACTTTCAAGCAATATCAAAGTCACAATCTTCAATACGAACGTCAAGATAGTCAGTTCTACTGTACTGTCTCGATCACGTGCGAGATTGATAAGTCCTGGGTTCAAATCTCGCTAGGCGAGATTTTGAATGCGCACTGCTAAGGAGTCCCATCCTAGAACGAAATGGCTGTCCAGTGCTTCCAGGTTTTCCGTGGTGGTCTAACTTCGAGTGACTCATGAATTCAACTATTAAATAAATGATCTAGCATCCAATGATATATATATATATATAACCGTTAATTAACAGCATATTCAATGCTATGAGTTTTTGACTTGATCAGCTCATACAACCTGTTTGTCGTAAAGCATATTTGCTAGATACGGTATTGTAAATCTTTAATATTTTCGCTTGGATGAATGGATTCTAATACATCAACATTTCATTTTACCGGAAGATATACTAAGAGAAAGATGTTAATATAGTGGATGATTAGATAAAGGAAGGTGCATCCACTCTTTGTGTTCTCTCAAATTATAATCTCCTGAATTCTTCATGTCCCTTTCTTTTTTCTCTTTCCAAATTTATTTCACTGGATTATATTCTTTGAATAACATCCTCAAAACCTAATCTTCTTGATCACTGCTTATACTTTTACTACTTTTACCACTATGGGATTTGAATCGACAATTGTATCTCTGTGCTAATGTGATATAACAACTCGAACTGATATACGAACGTACAAAGTTCTACGTTGTGACTGACTGACTAACGGATTATATATATATTGCAATAACAATCAATCATACGATCTAGCTAGAATCAGATCTCAGGCCACTAAAAACTATTTCAAGCCACAACTAATGATACATACTTATAAACTTACAATCATTCAATAACATCCATTTTTGATCTTTATCTTTAATAACAGTATTATTTGAATGATGATTAGTTGGATAATCTTGATCTATATTTGAATAGTTATAAACAGAATCATAATGAAGTTTTCTATGATGATAATTGAATCCAAATGAATTGAACTTTTTATTATTATTATTCATGAAGGTATGTTCAATTGGTGCTGAATGTGTTCTTCTTATATGAATCAATTGATGAATAAGACAATTAGATCCAATATCGATTTTTGGTAAATCTAAATCTTGATTTATTATACCATGATGTATTGGTTTAACGTTTTCTTTTCTTGTATAATTCTTAATTAAAACATAATAATAGTTAGAATGTGAACAAAGAAAAATAAAAGATTTTGTTTTAATTAATGAATGCGGTATGGCAACCTGGACCGATGCACATATGTGCCTGGTCCTATGTTGTAGCTGACTGACTTTAATTAATGATGATAAAAATATAAAATAATCAAAACAGTCGTCCAATGCTACCAGGTTTTCAATGGTGGTGGTCTAACATCAATCGATTCAAGATCTTATTCAATAAGTTAATAATCTCCACAACCCCTATACTGATAATTACCATGTGCTCACTAGTGACTAGCTTTGTGAGTGAATTCTCAAAGTTCTAGTGAAAAGCCTTGACCAGTGGAGCTAATCCGTGTCGGGTAGTGTTATATCTTGTGACCACCAATCGGAGAGCAGTGAATTATCGATCGAACCAATGGTGCGTAAAATACGTGTGAGCAGTCTAGAGTCCTGATTGATCTTGCTTTCCGCCTAGCCTAGCCCAGCCCAGCCAGGTAAGTCCAGAACACCAGTCTCAGCCTCTGCAATATGAATCATTATATTTCAAACATACGGGGTTAATATACCAATCAAACAGATCACAACGTACCAGTAAAATATGAAACAACATTCGTACAAGAATTAGCCAGATGTGGCTGTGAATGAGGGAGGTAGTAATTAGTACACTGGATATAACTCAAGAATGGTAAAACGTATAATAATAGTTTATGGGTCAAATAAAAGCTTATAATAAGAGGAATATGAATATAAATAGTTTAGTTACTTAACAGTTATACAATAAAAATATACGCTTAGTATTGGTCCATCAATAGATCCCAAAAGTTACCATTGATTATTCTTGTCGGGACATAACACACCTCCCCTTTTTTGAAGATCCGGAGTTGATATCCGGATTTTAAATTTTCCGGGTTCATCCTCCCCCACGAAACAGTATCGGATCCTCATATTCCCAAGTTACAATTAATTTGAATTTATTTAAGACATATTTGTCGCACTGAAGAGAGAACCGACTGAAAATGACTAAGTGGTGTGGCTGAACGACGCTTAATATGAGTTAATCGAAATTTGATTCTTCTGAAATATTCTAACCAAATTTATTGGGAACCTCATTTGTAGATAATGGATCATTAAGGTAATCAGAATCTATCAAAATTGTATTAGATTTCTGGTCATTTGATGCATCTGATATTTTTTGGTAAGAGAGGATCTCGATAATTAGATTCGTCAGAAACTTCCGTCGCAGAATGATGAGATCCGTTTGAAGCAGCTGCATTCAGTGTACTGCTCGATTTATTTTCTGTTTCACGGGCGGTTACTGTGACAATTCCATGGACATTTACCAGGGAATCTTTTTCTACGCTGGTTATGTCACTGTCTGTACATGCTGTTTGGGGGATAAGGGAGTTTGAATTCATTACTGGTTATGTTTCTGAATTGGAGAGTACTGGACCACTGGGCGAATCTTGAATGACTGCTGTTTCGTTTTAAGTACGGTTTATCGAGGATTCATGGAGGCTGCAATCATTTTCCAGCTTAGTGTGGAATTGAGGAAATAACCCATCCACTTCCGTCGCATCTCCAAAGCATTAGTGATTCAGAAGCTGCGTGCGCAATTTAACCAAGAACTCCAGCTGTCGATCAAATAACAGCTGTAATCGATCGGAAGGGAGAGTCATTTTTTTGAATCAGCACTGGTAATGGAAATTACTGTATGACTAATGACCAATGTCGTTCAAGGAAACCGATGACAAATCTGGATGCTGATTGCTCGAAATAATTAGACTGAATCTCGTTCAATTACAAACTGACTTTGGATCGTATTTTTTTACCCCGTCTCCAATTGTTATTGCCTAAAGCCGACGATCAAAAGCAGCGAATTATCGATCGGAACAATGACGCGTAAAACACGTGTGAGCAGCCTAGAGTCCTGATTGGTCCTGCTTTCCGCCTAGCCTAGCTCAGTCAGTTAAGTGCAGAACATCAGAATTATCGATCGAGCCAAGGACGCGTAAACAGGTAGAGACAGGTATCTATCTCAGTACAATGTAAGATGGTCACGCGATTTCGTGGATTGTTTGGGTTTGGACATAAACACCGTTGAATGCCGGCTTAGTGTTCTAGTAGGATAAGCGTTCGCACGCGAGACTGAAGGCCCTAAGTTCGAATCCCGCGGGGACTTTATACTGTAGCTGCATTAAAACAAAACATGTCGATACTCAAACATGAAAATTATGATCGATACGTATTAGTGAAGTGGTTATATATCTGATTTCACTCTAGTAAGAGACAGCCAACCCTTAATGGCACTTTCATAAAAGTGTTTTGCTCAGAAAATCAAAGGAAGCTAACACATAATAGGAAACAGAACTGTTAACATAGACTATGCTTGATGTCCTGAAGTAAATAATAGTTGTATACTTTCTAACATATATCTAGTAAGCAATGAGACATAGGCAATTATCAATTTGCTTCTCAGTTACTTCAGTAAGAAACAGCGTTGGTAGTCTAGAAATAATGATCATTGAAATGCTTTAACTGACACTAGAATCACTTCTGCTTAACACTCATTTTTATCCACATAACCTTTTACTAGCAAGAATTCTAAGATATTAACAAGATTTTCTAGCTATTTCATCAGTGTTTATGTTTCCAAATTGAAGAAGAGTTTTGTTAGCTTTCTTATTGTCTTCCTCAATCAATCACTTTTAGCTTTCCGATGTTAATTTTTGAATCAACTTGAATAACAAATCGCACTAGCTAGGTATCTGGAATTTGACAGTAAAAAAATGTACTTTTTCGTTTCTAAGACAAGTGTACAAAACACGTAACTGTAACGATTAGACATAGTCTTGACTATAATATAAGTCGTATAATTTTTTATGCTTCTATCACTTTGGATGTTACTACCATTGAATGAAATCATTAAATGTAAGACTTTGAAAACTAAGTCTTTGAAATAAGTCAAAATAACAAATGCTCTAGTGAACTCACTTTATTCTGACTGCCAACATGATCTTCTTGTAATGTTCCCTGAGATAGTGTTGAATTTTGATTAGAACTCTGTTTATTGAATGGTTTTAGACAAACCATATCTATAAGTTATATACGGTAGTCAAAATATTCAATTGATACTTATTTAATTAAATGTCAAACTAAAGAAAACAGTTTTTTCTACATTTTTCTATCAGTCCTCAACAGACATTAGTAGTACAGTAACAATGTGCTGCTATGCTTATCCAGACAAAGTATTGATCGTGTAATTAATATAAATAAAGCGCAATGACAACTGATGGTCTTTTATCAACGACTGAAGAAACATTGAGATATGGTACATGGTTAAGATCCTAGTCTACTCCATGTTACTTCATTTAATATATTTTGAGTCCAATTTTGTGTGTTAAGTCCTGTGGTATTATGTGGATGAACAAATCGAATCAGGTGAAAAACAGTTTAAAAATGGCAGCCAAGTAACTGAAAGTCGGGTGTTTTTTTTTTGAAATCATGTTATCTATTCGCAAAATGTCAAAATAAGCATGTCAGAAGTTGTGATGTAAGAAAAATAGAAGTTACAAAGAGACTATCTCATCGAGTATGTACGGGAATACTTCCAAGAAAGCGATTTTCAAAAAACTACGTATGACTAAATAAAACAAGATCAATCTATATTTAGATCCTTTACTTAGTGAAGACAGATTGAAGTAACCATTAGTGAAAGCCGTTACTAATTCCCAAACCACATAAATATGCCAAACTTAAAGGTATGTCTCATATGGATTACTACTTAAAATCCGTTAAATCATGTACGTTTTAAAAAAATACGCTTAAATTTTGCTATTCTATACATTTAAGATAGTGGCATGTTACTAATTCACCAAACATGATGAATGTATGTAGGTTTTTTCGTTGCGATGGCAACAAATAGTTTTAAAAACAAAAGTATACTTATTATGACACTACCTGGTTCTCTATGATTATCGAAGGCTGAATTAGAATTTTTGTAATTTCTTTTGAAAGAAATAATTCCATCAGAGACGTAACCATTTTGTTGATTTCTTGAAAATATTCGATAATAATTATGTTCTTTCTAGTAAAAGATCACAAGTATCATGGAAAAAACATCATTATTTTATGTACTTAGTATTTTGCGTATTGATCTAATTAAAATTTGAGTAGTTGAATTCATGAATCGATGTAAGCTAGATCACTATGAAAAACCCTGGAAACATTGGACGGCTCTAAGATGATTCCCTTGAGTTCTAGCGAGAAGCCATGGCTAGTGGAGTCCAATCCATGTCGGTTAGAGATAGGTATCTACTTCAGACAATGGATGAAGTGTTGCACAAGATGATGGATTGATGGAAGTTAGACATTAAAAACGTTGGATACCGACTCAGTGGTTTAAAGGTTAAGCGTTTGCGTGTGAGACCAAAGGTCCTGGGTTCGAATCTTGCGAACGGGATCGTGGATGCTGTGGAGTCGTATGCTAAGGTGAAATGGCCATTCTATCCTCCTAGGTTTTCCATGCTAGTCTAGTTTACATCAACTTGTGAATTAAACTATTAAAATTACTATAGTTTCCAAAAAAAACCCATTCTGATTATAATTACAATTCTTGAACACATTCGTACAATTTCAATATATATTCCATAGGAAGTTTACTTCATATACATTTGAAAATGACATGGGATTCTTAGCGTTGGGCTTTTTTATTCGTGTAGGCATTGAATAACTATTTAAGTGATTCCTCTATGAGAATCAATACATTCTAGACTGAAAGTTAGCATGAAAATCTATTATTTATCTAAGAAAAAATATTAAAGGCCACAAAGCTCACAATAAGCAATTTAAAGTGAATGACAAAATTGTGTGATAAATAATGAAAGTGATCATATCTATTGAGTATCCAATATACCGTTAAATAATTAAATAATAGTAAAGTTTTCCGTAAGAATGATTCAACTCTCAAATGCACTGGTACGGCCGAGAGTAGGAAGAGGCATCTTCCCCTCTCTAAATGCTCTCGTATAGCCACATGCATACAACCACTGCTAGGGAAGTCCTACTCACTACCTTCTCGTGGCGAAGGTGTTGTTTACGAAATTGATAAGATGAAAAGCGAATTTCCGGTGCTTTAACCGGGTTGGTGAACACGGAGAGTCCACCTAGTGGGGTCCAAACCAATAGTTCACATGGGCTCCAATATCTTGAAGGAACAAATGGTGTATGTACTAATCGTTGGTCTCCGGCTAACATGGGATTGCATCTTCTGAAGTTATTTCACTTCCTTGTGGATCAGACATTTAGAACAAAGGCTCCGGGTGTCCTCCCCCCAGGAAAACCACCTGCTTCGGTTTGGATACCCTGGTTTTATCCCATCCATCACATAAATTGAATGATTTATGTAGTACAAATCTATTTGGTGCCCCCTTGTGCTAATGTTTATGTGTTTAAATAAATAAATAAAATAAGGATGATGCAAGCTTTTCATACAAATATATGTAAATCTCCTTCCAAGAAACTGTTTAATCAATCACTTTATTAGAGAAGATCTATCCAAATTACAAAAGCTATTAGATCTGAATAATGAATTAAAACAAGTATAATTTCTAAAATAGGGTAACAAGAACCAATTGGAGTAGATAGCTTAAATAAAAACAAGAGATTGGTTTGTACCTTTAATAACCTTTTATTACTTAAAGGTGTATGTTAAATATGATCATTAGTTTGATTGATAGATCTGCATATACATTTATCTTCATTTGAACTATTTTAGCATATCATATCAGTAGCTTAAACGCAAATCTTTTAGTGTATTCTACTATAATGTAACAAGATTTAAAGTGTGTAACATACAAAGAATAACCACTTTTTTCAATTCATTCTAAATAATTATTTGTTGAGATCACAAACCATTCTAAGTTAGACAACCACTGAACATCTGGAAGTACCCCATAACTTTTATCTTAGTGTGGGACTCCATAGCAGTGTGAATTCACGATCCTGCGGTGTGGTGATAGTGAATGTATATTTGTGTGCCATTGAACCCTGGTCCAGTGGTTTAAAGATTGAGCATTTATGAATGGCACTTAAATGCATGTGTTAGATTACTCCATGATTGAGTTGTAGGTGGGCACTGATAGGGAGTCCCATAATCAGATGAAATATCTGTAGATCACTTCCAAGTATTTAATAGTTATCTAACCTAGATTGGTTCATCATATCTAATAAAAGGAAACAGTTTCAACAGTCTCGTAGTAAAAATGTTATTTTGATTACGACTACATTACAAATGTAAATTGATGTGAAAAGAACAGTATTAACATGAAATTCTCAAAATTCTATCTTACTTGAAATGATTTTTTAGATTCTAAATTGTTCTGTATTTGTTTTCCTGATTTAGATGACTCTTCAGTTAGATTCAAATCTCTACAACATGCCTAAAATGCCAAAACAAAATAAAGAAAAATCATTTTTTAAGGATTTCAGTAGATATGAATGCTTTAACTTAATGTCGAAATAGCAGAATTCCTTTAAAACAATCAATCATATACAACATTGAAACTATATTTCAAACTGAAAACTCCATTGTGATTAGACACACAATATCAATCTAAGTTACTAAATTACTTAATTTTGATGGTTAAATTATTATTATTATTGATACTAATGGTAATAGTTGTAGTAGTAGTCGTAGTGATAGTAGTAGTAATAGTTGTAGTAGTAGCAGTAACGGTAGTAGTCGTGGTAGTAGTAGCAGTGATAGTAGTAGTAATAGTTGTAGTAGTAGCAGTAGTATTAATAGTATTATGAAGTACAGAATTCCCCAATACACTAGATTTAAAAACATTTTTAACTATTAAAAAACGAAGTAAGAGCATTGATGATATTGGTTAGAAGCTATGCATATTTGAAGGGAAGAACAATTTGTTACAGTAAACATCAAAGCTAGAGAATAGTAATCTTAACATAAGTGAGACTATAATTTATGGATGACCTTTGAGTAACGTTAAATAGACCTTGGGATGTTCAATTATTTGCTAGATTTAAATGAAGGTTTAATATTAGTTTGAGGAATTAGGATTAGAAATTAGATCTAGGGTTTTCATCACGAAATGACATCAGCTATAATGCCAAAATGGTACTTGGACAAATGAATGAATGAATGAGTTCCGCAATTGATTGATCACTGGATGGTGATCAATGTCATACGTGTCTAGTTCTTATTAGTGCAGATCGAATGCTGTCGAACATGTTGCAATGCGGGCACCAGTCTAGGTGACTCGACACTGCGAATCCGCCAGGGAGCACCAGTTCTCTCAAGATTACAGGTACACCTTGCTGACGAGTGCCAAGTAGCACGAAACCCGGGTACAGGGTTTCCTGTCGACTGCATCCAAGATCTGCTGTCTTAAATCTGATTGGTTCATCCATAAATTATAGTCTCGTTGAATTTAGTTAAAATAAATGTGTTTTGAACAAAAGCAATAGTTGGCTAAATTCAAAAAAAGCAAACAATAAAATAAGTAGAATAAAATCACCGTATTAAAGATAAGTATCACTAGTGACTGGCTTCAAAGTGTATATCCTGGAGTTCTAGTGCGAAGTAGTAGTCAGTGGAGTTCAATCGAGTCTGTTGTGAAATAGTAACTCACTAATGACATTCGTGGATGTTTCGCTCAATTTCGTGGATTAGTTGAAGTTAGACATTAGCACTGTTGGATACCAATTAGTTGAGTGGTCTAGGGGTTAAGCGCTCGCGCGCGAGAATGATAGGTCCTGAGTTCGAATCTCGCGATGTGTGATCGTGTGTGCGCACTGCTGAGGAGTCCCACAATATTTAGAGTGATAATAAATGATTGAGAACGATGTTACATATATTCTAATTTCGCTTCATATTTTATTGAAATTAAGAATCAATCCAAGTTAAGTAATCATTGCAAACCTGGAAAGACTAGACGGCCGTTTCATCCTAGTAAAAGAATTTTCAGCAGTAAGCATTCACGATCTCTCAACCGAAAGTCAAAGCCAAAACTTTCTTCCTTGAGAAAACACTTATCTTTTGGACTACTAAGCCGAGAGCCAATCATGTTCAGGACTAAATTCAATCAAACCACAATATTGCTCTGCCAACATTCATGGTCTTTAAAAATCTACTCTCTAAGACTGACACTGGTGGAGATACGATATTTGTGAACACGAGTTGGTGGAGATTGTTGAATTTTATTGAAATATATTTATCATTATATCCATGTTGCATATTCATGAAACCTAACTGAAATTCATTCCCTGTTTTTGAGTTAAAAGTAAAATCACCCTAAACAAATAATTAGTGTTATCCAACGTTTGCCTCATTCTGTCAGACATTCTACGTCATATTCATCTTATTTATCACAGCTTAAAAAAACAGACCCATTTCGTAAAACGACAGGAATTTATGGAGATTTTCAACTTCATAGTTCAAATCGTAGAATGATATTAGTTAAATAATTATCGAAGACTAGGGAGCGGAATTCAGCAGTTTTGTTTTAGCATGTGCTCCTCAGCAGTGCGCATCTTCAACTGTACCTCAGGGGTTAAACCCAAGACATTCGGTCTCACACGCAAATGCCTGAGCTCTACACCACAGTGACGGCATCTAGTGCTTCACATACTTGATTCCAATCGCTTTTTAATGTCAAATAAACTTTATCCGATTTAGTTGGAGAGTAGCTGCCTCATATTCGACATGGTTGAACTCCACTGGTCACGGGTTCTCATTATTATCCACTGATTATCTCTGAAATACTCTTATTGTATTTTATACATGAAATTTGGAATTAATTTAGTACAATCCGGAAGGTTTCGGGTCAATAAATTCATATTACTGACAAAAGCAGTAGAGAATTATTTATGTCTTTGTCGATTGCTGAATTAAACCCTTTAGTTATAATAGAAAACCATGCAAATTAATAGATCAAAGTGGTGGCTTTCGATTTTTATGAGCATCATTTTATATAATCCCCTAAAACTGTTGAAAAACTTCAGATCTATTTCGTCATAACTGGAATCTTTGCTTAAAATGATGGAAAATTCCTAAATGCTAGATACCACATGTTATTTTTCTTTGGTGTCAATGATTTGAATAATTTGGAAAATATAATTCTGAGATTTCCATTGTTATTCAGGGTTAAACTTACGTCTCTGACCTTAAGAGATTTGTTTGTTTGTAAAGTTGCATTTAGGTGTAACCATTTATTCCTGTTTTGGTGATTATTCAGAAAATATCTATCTTTGTAAACGAACTACTGAAATATTGTTTAAGTACTATCTCCATTAAAACAAATAATAAACACATTCTTTAGTGAAATGACATTTAGTATATGCTGTTACCATTCAAAATATTTCTTACACTTCTAGGAAGTCTATGGTAAGTTTCAACGAAAAAAACGCATCTACATATAACTGAAACATTACGGAATGGATAAGAGGAGACAAAACTATATTATTCTGATTCAAACAAAAGGTTAATCAAACAGTGTATGTGAAAATTTGTTGAGATTTGCATTAGCTATAGATTTTATACAATTTCACAAAAATGTTACATATCGGATTAGTTATAAAATTCTCACCGAATTACACACAGAAAAATCATGTGCATGTCACTAGAAGTCTCAGTTTAAACTAACTATCTACAACTTACATAAGTACCACATACAGGACAAACTTTCTCACGAAGTAGAGTGGTATAACGATGAATAAAAGGCTGGGCAAAGTTTGAAAACAAAAATGTTAATAAACTGGCTACGCACATCAAATGATGAAGTATATGGAAAGTATACTGTTTTTACATAAAGATAGTAA
Source organism: Schistosoma intercalatum (assembly GCA_944470365.2). Taxonomy (NCBI): domain Eukaryota; kingdom Metazoa; phylum Platyhelminthes; class Trematoda; order Strigeidida; family Schistosomatidae; genus Schistosoma; species Schistosoma intercalatum. The sequence goes on from OX103726.1 coordinate 39,881,631, forward strand.
CCAAGTTGATGGTATGTAGTTCAAAGTTGTGATTAAATGGCGAGACTATAATTTATGTACGTGACAGTCAGAAGCGTCCGAGGGATTTTAAGGTCATGGCTCCAATTTCAGTACCTGATACTCACATACGATCGGATCACAGAGGATTTTAGAGAGCGGCTACAGCAAATGTGACTATTAAAAATTTCCTTTATTTGTGATTGTGGTAATCAAACGACTTATGGACCTTGTTCAGACTAAAGTGATGATGTTGTCTTTCGATGTAATGTACGCTGGAGGAAAACGTTTACCAGAATACGGACTTTTATTTCTCGATCCAGATCGAGACAAAAGCAAATTGTAATAATTGTTACGAACTGCATAACAAAAGCACCAGTAACATTGACTGCAACTTTTGCAGATTTTACTGAAGCTGGTGCTCGCGCGCGAAACCAGTAGGTCCTGGCTTCGAATCTCGCAGAAGGTGAGATCGTGGATGCGCACTGCTGAGGAGTCCCACAATAGGACGAAATGTCCATCCAGAGCTCCCAGGTTTTCCATGGTGGACTAGCTTCAACTGACTCATGATCTTAACCATCGAAATTAAAAGAAATTCTTCATTGTAAAATAATAATATTAAGCGAACAAATTGAAAGGAGATAATAATGAATAGATCTTTATTTCCACTGTGTTACTGTTCAGTAACGTTCGCTTTCATTATATATATATATATATAATATTGAAACTTACAATACAGTGATTAGTTGCTACGTCCTTCTTAGGTTGTGTTTCCTGAAATAAAAGTACATTCATCATTAATAACCACATAAATACGATGATCATGTATCAGTTGCTTGGCATTTTTATTAAAAATCAAGCAAGAGTAGAACATAGGGACGAATTAGAAAAAAATCCACGATAGTTATTAACAAATCATAAGTCAAATTCTACACAATTATTGAATCTATTAACGTCTTCTGTAGGTTATTTAGCGTGTAAATTAAAATGACAACATATAAATATAGTTTATCTGTCTTCTGTAACACGCATGAAGATCCAAATAGATTTTCAAAAGGTCTCCATAATTTTCTTGATTTTAGTTGGGTATTTTGGTATAGGCATAGGGTTCAGCTACAACACAGCATGCAACAATCGAATCATACATGATGGAGAAGATTTGGAAGATGAAAAACCTTTACATATCAGGGCAGAATCATTGATGAACACGGTGAATCTGGTGCAGATGTGGATGCACGGATCGGTTAAGCAAGAGCAGCACGTCTAAAATTGAAGAACATCTGGAACTCAAAACAACTGTCAACCAACATCAAAGTCATAGTTTTCAATACAAATGTCAACACAGTCCTATCGTATGTGGCGGAAAGCTGGAGAACTACGAAAACCATCATCGAGAAGATAGAACTGTTAAATAACAGTTGTCTACACAGAATACTTCGGATCCCTTGGCTAGGCACCATCAACAAAATCCTACCATGGGAGAGAACAAACCAGATCCCAAGGGAGGAAGAAATCGGGAAGAAGCGCTAGAAGTGGATAGGACACACAATGAGGAAAGCATTGAGCTGCGTCACAAGGCAAGCCTGCACATGGAATCCTCAAGGTGAAAGGAGAAGAGGAAGACCAAAGAACACACTACGTCGAGAAATGGAGACAGACATGGGAGGAATGAACAACAATTGGATAGAACTGGAAAGAAAGGCCGAGGACAGAGTGAGTTGGAGAATTCTGGTCGGTGGCCTATGTTCCACTGGGAGTAACAGGCGTAAGTAAATACGTTATAGGGTTCAGCGTTGCAGTATTGATCAAGAGAGTAACATAAGTTATAATGCGAAGTGTTCTGTAGCCATAGGAATGAATAAATTATGTGATTAGTCCTTCCATCAAATATAATGCCACTAGGTTGAGGTCGCTTTCACGGTTATGTTATAATACGAAACCTTTAAAGGAAAGTTTCGGGTAGTCTTTTGTATACAATCTACAGGAAGTGAACTGAACATTTTACTCCAAGATACTAAAAATGTATTTTTCGATTTCATTTCATAAACATCCTAAGTACTACACACAGGTATCTCTAATGATCATTATACGTAGTACTTGAATTTCAAGCAAAATCTGAAGGTCATATTTGCAATCTTTATTAGCTCATTTCTACACTATGTTGTTACCGTAGCCTTCGAAGAATTTCGATCATCTTTCTAATTTGAGCAGTTTATCAAATATTTGACCAAATGAGGAACAAGGTTACTTGATCTAGGACTTTATTTAATATCATATATGAAAATTGATGGCCGTTTATTGCTGTTTTGTTTTAAATCACAGATATTCAATATTGTGAAAATAAGACCAACACAAATGCTTCATCCTTAACTGCAAGTAACTGCAAGTTCGAGATGTAATGAGCTTTGCCAACAGGAAATAGGTGAGTAAAAGTCAGAAACATAATGATGAAATAAACTGATTGATATTCATATTCCCTGAAAACGTAAATGAAAATATGGGAAAAGACGTTGGAAGTGGATAGGTCACACATTGAGAAAATCATCAAACTGCATCAAGAAGCAAACGCTAATTTGGAATCCTGAAGGGAAATGAAATAATAAAAGGCTAAAGAACACACCGAACGTAGAATTGGAAGCATACATGTATAGGATAAATAGCAATTAGAAAGGATTGTCTCGGACAGAGTTGGATAGAGAATGCTGGTGAGCGGCCTATACTCCTCCATGAGAGATAACAGGCGTAAGTAAGAAACGTAAATGAACATAAAGACATTCAGTATAATGAAAAGGTTTAGTTTATTCAACTATCAGATAACTGAATAATTGTAATAGCTCTGCGACCAGTAAGAGGCAACTCAAAAATGCATTTGTTTTTTATAAACTTGGGAAATTTTCACAAATTGCATCATGGACTGATCTTACTCATATAACTACTGAACATCAAAAAGAACTGGATAAGTATTCACCCCAGTATAATGAAAAACATTTACTTTGTCAAACACTGAGGTAAACAACTTAAGATAAAAAAATGTAGAAGTATTTGATCTGATTACTTTTTTATTGACCGATTTTATATCACGTTTCTGTGTCATCCTTCGTTTACGTTTACCTTTTTTCTTTGACTGTAAAGGAAGAAATGAATTGAAGAATAAACATATGAATAGTGTACTGTTCATAGTATTTTCAAAATACTATTTAAGTATATACTAGTCATTTGAATCTATATAAAAAGGATACAAATTAAGCCTACAATCAGTATACTATTTCTTAGCTAATGGGAAATAAGAAGAAATGGCCATCCAGTACTTCCAGATTATCCATGGTGATCTAATTTCAATTGACTAATGATCTCGATCTCAACTATTGGAATTAATATAATCTTGACAAAACCCCTTCTGAAAATAATCCACAATTTAATCACATCAGAATCAGACTAAATTGAAAAAATTCTATGTAATGAATTTAATGTAAGTGAACAGTTTCGTACTTCCATAACTAGTTATTAAATGGTGGTTGGAGGTAGTCAACAGGAAACCCTGGACTCGGGTTTCGTGCTACTTGGCACTCGTCAGCAAGGTGTACCTGTAATCTTGAGGGAACTGGTGCTCCCTGGCGGATTCGATCTCATGTCACCCAGCTTCACAGTCAGAGAGGTCACCACTGAGCTATCCGAGCCGCGACTGACCTCCTGTAGGACTGAGATGTAATCACAATTGATTGACCACGAAACCCGGGTCTAGGGTTTCCTGTTGACTACCTCCAACCACCATCTAATCTCAACATATAGTGCCCGCAGTGTCGAGTCACCTAGACTGGTGGCCACATTGCAACATGATCGATAGCATTCGATCTGCACTAATAAGGGGTAGACAAGCATGACATTGATCACCACCCAGTGATCGATCAATTGTAATTCCATAACTAGTTGTTTTACAATTATATATTCTGGACTTGATGTTTACTGATTTGTATTGTAGTGAACTATTACACAAGTGGGGATAATCGAGTGTATTTGAACACAAAATTAAAGAATCTCTTCTTAAAGTCTGAGTACCATACAGGAAATACTTTATTTCCAAAATGTTACTCAATCATCTCAAACTTCATTGTTCTTTCATTTCTATAGCAACCACTCTCTGTTCTCGTTCTCTTTCCTCCAATCTTCTTAAACCTTCTGCTTCCAGACATTTCACTTTCGATGGATAAAACATACTACTTATAACTGTGGACATCAGTAGAACACACATTAAAATATTATGGAATTGTTTCTCCTAGATTCAATACAATACAATTTGACAAAATCTAAAAACAAAAAACATCACAACTAAGAAATTAGTATTCTGATCTGAGAGTTGAACTGTGTAAACAAATACCCTTCTCTATAAGTATTAATTAAGTATAATTAATTAATAATTATGTTAGCCAATACAATAGCTCCATTTTCGAAAATTGGATCTAATGATCATTGATGATCTGAAGAAGTTCCAAGCTCAGATCCTTAAGCAGAATGTCCGATTCAATTATCATAAAGTAATATACACTTCTTAAACATTTCAAATTACATTACTTATGATAATGACAGATTGATATAAATATCAATGATGCGAAATCTTGTACAGAATTAATCATTTGATACTGTACTTACCTTTTGTAAAACATATGCATAATATGCAGGTAACTCATCACAATTCGAACTATCTGATCCAACATCACTATATAAAAAATGAAGTATAAAAATGAATGAATGGATCTGAAGTAGATTTAACATTCTATCAGTGTGTAAAATAAAAATCGCTTGTCACATAAACAGTAGACATCAGTGACTTTCAGTGATTATGAATGTAAAGATTAAATCCACTGTTTATCACAAAAGATTCTTTATAAATCAATCTTTCCCAACATTTTATCGATGGAATCGATGGAGACTAACACTCTGAGAATGGTGTATTTTGGTTGATTAGTCAATTATGTAAGTCTATTTTATTATTCTTAGGTAATATTGTTCACAGATTCTATTTAAGAAACTACAATTAAGTTGTTGGGGACGTTAGATCCCCAGAACTCACTTGGGAAAGGACCTAATTTTGTAATTTTATTTAGAAAATTTGAATTTCTTTATTTTCGCACCAAAGGCGCTCTTGTAACCTTCATGTCGTATCTCCCACTGGGAAACATCTTAAATGCTATTGGTCCGTTGTGTCTTTTAGTATGCTATTTGGTAACTCTCCCTAAGGACGGTTTTGCACTGTATATATAAGTTTTGAAATGTGTTTGTTGTTATCGCCCGTTTCTGGCTGTTTTGCAGAATATACTTCCCATTCCAAGCTTGGACTTCTCCCTCTAGTTAGCGGGGCTGCGACGCATCGTATAGCTAGCTTACTGGTCTTTGGTCACCGAGTCTTGTTCTCGTTCGCAGATTAAGTGAACTCGTGATAGCTTCAACCCTAGCATAAGTATAACTCTCACTTGCTTACTTAGATCTATAATTCACAGAAATTTATTAATAGGAATATTCTACGTTTACTTAACGTTATTTTATGTAAGATGAACTAATTTTTTTAGTTCGCTATTCTAGTTTTTGATGCATAATGCGGATTGTGAACAACAAGATATTATATTCAGAGAGGGCTTTTGTGGATATTATAGTGATTTTAATAATTGAATTCATGATTCAATTGAATCTAGATCATCATGAAAAACCTGAAAGCACTGAACGACCGTTTCGTCCCACTATGGGACTCCTCAGCAGTGTGCGTCCACGATTCAGCCACGCGAGATTCGAACTCAGGACCTTTCAGTTGGATGCCGGCTTAGTGGTTTAGAGAATAAACCCTTGCACGCGAGACTGATAGGTCCTAGGTTCGGATCTCGTGAGGTGGGATCGTGGATGAGCACTGTTGATGATTCGTATACCTAGATGAAAACATCGTCCAGTGCTTCTAGGTTTCCCATGGTAGTCTAGCTTCAATTAACTCATGAATTCAACTATGAAAAAGAAATTTTATGTAATAAAATAGAATTCCTTCACTTCATTGAGTTTTCTTTAAGGAATATGACTGTTGCATTCGAAATGATCAATTTTCACATTTTGATAATTCATTCCTTCGTATTTGAATTTGAGTAACGAAAAATGTGAAGTTAAATAATCATTAAGAAATCAAATTATTTGAACAAAGGAATTAAAAGTTGTAAGCTTGATAATAACAATTAGTAACTAGTATGATCCAATATCTTGTCAGATCATTCATTCAGACAACAACCATTAAAAATACCTGTCACCTACCATAACTTAAGAATCATCTGTTACATTCTTTATAAACAGTGGTTACCATCAAATAGATACTTTCAAATAAATATGTACTATACTTACACTTCATCTTGTTGTAAGTTACCGAGTGTAATATTTCATACTTTAGAAGATGATCAATCAGTTTCTTAGATTATGTAACTTAGTAGGAATATACATCATGAGTTTAGAAAGGTACTTACAAAAAGTATATTAACTAACCTACTGTCACTCATTGAATCATCTGATGAAAGTTTATCATCTTCAAATTCATTTGATTTAGATACTTTCATAGAAAGAAGACGATTTTTCAAATATTCCATAATATGCTCCATCTAAAATAAATTTCCAAATGTTTGTTCATAGGTAAATTCCCCCCCCAAAAAATAATATTAATCTCCTTTGTCAAATAATACAGCATTACAATGGATATGTTTAAGTCATACAAACAATTAACCGAATTTTATATTCATGTTAAAGAAACACTCTCATACATTTGATAAATATTTAATTATTATGATCATTATCATCTGCTCAATAGTGACTGACTTCAAGAGATACTTCTGGAGTTCTAGAGAGAAGCCGTTACCAGTGGAGTTCAAACAGGTCTGTTGTGAGATAGTAACTCAATCATGACAATGGTGTACGGTGGCGCAACTTCGTGGATTGGTTGAAGTTAGACATTAACACCGTTGGATGCCGGCCGGCTCAGTGGTCTAGTTGGTTAAGCTCCTGGGACGAGACTGATAGCTCCTGGGTTCGAATCTCTTGAGGTGCGGGATCGTGGATGCGCACTGCTGAGGAGTCCCATACTAGGACGAAACGGCCGTCCAGTGCTTCCAGGTTTTTCATGGTGGTCTAGCTTCCATTGACTCATGATTTCAATCAGTGGAATATTTGATCAATAAACATTTGTATTGAAGATCTAAATCTTGATCAAAAATGCATCATTATCTTTTCTCTTATTCATAAAACATCTTAGTGATAATGGTACGTGAGACTGAAGGCCCTGGGTTCGAATCTCGTGAGTGTGATCGTGGATGCGCATTGATAAGGAGTCCCATACTAGGACGAAGCGGCCGTTCAGGGCTTCCAGGTTTTCAGTAGTGGTCTAACATCAATCAGTTCATGGTCTCAATAAAAAAGAATTAACTTGGATCTATTACATTTTAGTTGCTACATGTCAATAAAACGTTTTATTCTTTATTTTTTAACCACTTCTTAAATAATAAGATATACATATTGATAATGTAATGAATTTCATTTTTAAATGATTATCACTTTTAGAAAATAAAAAAATAACAATAGAGGACTGTAATTGATCAGTCTCTTGTTGGCATATATGCATACTGTGCCTATTGTCTTGATATTGTCTTAATTCACAAGCATTCTAAGCAAAGATGATAGTGGCGAGCAGTTAAACACAGGATGCGCGTTTCGTTCTATTTGCGATTCTTCAGTTGCATTTACCTGCATTTCAAAGTTGATATCCACTCAGGACTCAGTAGCTAAGTAGATAACTCGATGGTGTTTGAAGCGGAAAGTACAGGGTTCAAGTCTCAGAGTGAACATCAACTCTGAGATGCTAGTACATTCAGCTGACAAGTCCCAAATATGATGAAATGTGTGTTCTGGATTCCACTGCTAGCCACTATTCATCTTTGCTTATATAATCAAGAATACTTGATTATTAAGTACAGTGTAATGTGATGGTTAGATACAAAGAAAAACTGAGATGTTCATCATTCTGAATATCATAATTGTCTTTGTATAATTCTGTTCAGTATTCGAATCATATTCGATCTATTTTATGTATCAAATAACATTACCTACATAGAATATATCGTTTTTTTATAATCACATTTTTCAGTTATGATATAAATCGTATCATCTAAATCTAGCCAGTCAGCATATTTAACAAATAAACTGATTTAAAATTATCATTTACTTGTTTGATTACATATAAAGTGTTAGTTGTTGTCATGGTGACACAACACGTTAGTGTTTATATGAGAGTGAAACTATAACAAACCATATATACATTGAGTAAACTAGTAGAATAGATTTAAATATGTTTACTCTTATTTAGTTAAAAAGAGAAAGTTGGTTTTATTTAATTATTCTTCTTGGATTAAGTCAATACAAACGGAATTAATACAATTAAGTTTCAACAGTTGAAATCATGTGTCAATTGAAACTAGACCACCATGGATAATTTGAAAGCATTGGACGGCCGTTTAGTACTAGTATGGGACTCCTCAGCAGTGCCCATCCACGATCCCGCCCCCCCCCACCGCAATTAAATTTGACTCAGTAATATATCTATTAAAAATTAAATCTAACTTTCATAATTCATGAAGATAATGATTGTTGATGATAGGTACAATAAGCAAGCATTTAGGATATAAATGGAACCTTATTTAAAACTATACGTCGCTAAGAGGTGGGGGAATAATTCTTTTGATTGCATATATTATAAGTTGATTTAGCCAGTATTCTTATAAACTGGTAGAATCTAGCAATTAAAGATGTATTTACAACACCATTAGCGCTTACTTCATGTGGAAGTAAAGGCATCTAATTAAAATTCAGATTTTCTTCATTATTGTAGCATAAAATTCATTCATTTTGCTTCATCTACATACTTCACATATGCTTTAGTTTCGATAACTTTGTTTTATGATAATTATTCAGTTTTATAGTTGTTATTCTTCACAAGTCAACTGCATTTGAGGTATGATTGAAAGTAGAATGTACTGAATGATTGATTTGTTCTGAAGCAAGACTCTTCCGAAGTGCCCACCGACGACTCAATTATGGATCAAATCTTAGACATTTAGGTAGCAGAGCGATTGGTTGATCATAAAACTACTAGGTTAGTAGACAGTGGTAAAGATTTCTGGATTCAATAATTTGCTATATAGCGTGGCTCTTGTCAGTACGCTGTATACCGCTACTCAATGATGAAGTGTTCCATGCTAGATTAAAGTAACTCTTCAGAACCTTTAGTATCCCGACGTACTTCAAATGGACTTATTTTGTGATAAATACCAATTATGACATGACTTAACAGATATTTGGCCGTTCAATTGCCATTAAAGTCAATTAGCCTAAAAACTTAAAAAATAATACGTTTAAAGGTAACAAAACTGTCATAAAGCTTAAAACTTCTAATCTGAACGAGAGTTTGGATATTTAATGATTTACATACTAGGACAACAAGAGTTCAGTGCTCACTGGCTTTCAGGGTTTAGCTAGTTAAAGTTAGTTTGTGAATTAAACTCTCTTGGACGGCAAAACGCACAGTATCTTAAACTTTATTAAAAAACCGATCGGTGTTTAATAGGACATTGATTTGTAGATTTCCATGAAACTTCGATCCAAGTAATTCAAACTATGTGAAGCCAGAGACGGAAATCCATGAGGTAAGGTGATGTGTGACATATTTAGGGTCGACGTTTTCTAACGCTTTCCTTTCTTGTGAGAAGGCAACATCGCTGCAGATGCTGGTTGTCTGAGGGAAACACCTTACTACTGTCACACCCCTCTACAGTCAATAGTACGATTTCGCCCTCAAACCTTCAGTTGTTGCTTTTGGTCCTACCGCTCACCAGTAGACCTGCCGAGCACGGTAGAACTTACAGGAACATATATCCCGGCCAGTATAGCTTAGTTGGGTCCTCACGATAGGCAAGACCGACCACCACGTCAAGGTAGCAGCTACGGTCGTGCAGACAAATGATAAAGCAAATTATTTATCACAATGTCTCGAGATCGGTATATCTTGTTGAAAGTGGACTAGATAAAAATTTACAGTACTTCCAATAAATCGATTAACCTTTCATTTTAGGAAAATGTTTTTTAAATCCGAAGGGAGAGAGATATTTGGACGAGCCAGTGGATAAAGTGTCAAATTCTGTTTGCAAGATTTAAACTTCAAAGAAATTGACAGCGAATACTGGGAAGTTACTTGGAATTTCTGTAAAAATAGAACTTTGTGGAGATTTAATCTTGAAAGAAGTAAAGCTGTCATATTATGATCAATAAAAGACAAGTACAAACCTAACAACCTTCACCAAAGAGGAACTGCATATTTATTTGTAGGTAAAAGCTATATAATGAGGGGCGGAGGTCTCATATTCGATGACTCTGTTTTGAGTTACCCTATTTGGTTTTACACTTCTTGGGGATGCAATTAACAATATGCTTAATTATTTACACATTTAAGAACCATTTTAATTGAACTGCGATTCCGTTAATGAAATAAAAAATCAGTTAACATGACAGAATTTATAAAACGTCACAATGTTTTACATTACGTTTTTAATTGCAATAATAGATCAAACGGCACATAAACCATAAAAGAGGTACATCTTCTTGACATTACAAGTTCACAGTGAACATTGTGATAGTAACTGCTGAAGGAATAGTCAGACAGTCAGTCAGCTACAACGTAGGATCAAGCACATATATGCATCGGTCCAAGTTGCCATACCTCATTAGCACAGCACGATGAAAACCGGATCCATTGGAGTAGTTAAGTCAGTGGTGGTAATGTATAAAAGAAAGATTCCATATAAGGATATAGTACAGGAAGAAAGAATCAGTTCGTAGAAAGAAAGATATGTATACACCTACGCCATTTTGATCGATTCTGAGCCATGTCATCCAGTCCCCAACCATTGGTTACGATAGTCACATGGACCCCAAGCAAGTAGTCTGCATCTACCAACATAACTAAAACCAGAAGTTAGTAATTTCAAGGACCGATGCCACGTTTTGATTTGGCCGCCTCTAACATTCTTCCAACCATCTCCAACACTACTCAGCTTTGCGCGTCGTGGTAATCGGTGTTCAAGTATACGTGACACGTGGCTTAACCATCTCAGTCGATGAAGATTCACAACTTCATCAACTGATTTACCATCATTCCTTAATACCCAGTGTCTAACTCCACGATTACTTACCAGGTGATCCCAGTAGATGCGAGCGATTTTAATCTCATGGTTTAAAGGAAGATAGAGAGTGTATACACTACCTACGCCATTGTGATCGATTCAGAGCCATGGCATCATGAGTCTCCAACAACTGTTTACGATAGTCACACGGATCCCAACGAAGTAGTCTGCATCTAACAACATGGCTCAGACCAGAACTTAGTGACTTCAAGGACTGATGCCAAGTTTTGGTTTGGCAGCTCCTAACTTTCTTGCAACCATCCCCAACACCGGTTAGCATACTAGGTGATAGCGTAATCTGTTGTTTTACAATACATGAACAAAATAAAGAATTTATCAGAGAAACGCAAATAAAATGCTTTCTATTGAAGGCATCATGTAAAATGTCTGTTTATGAAAAGAAAGAAGTGTTATACATGCTTTACGATTAGAATTTCTTCGTGTTCATAAATAATCCTGAAGAAGTAAGAATAAAGACCGTTTGATTGTTGATACCATTCAGGAAGAAGCGCTGGAAGTGGATAGGACACACATTGAGGAAAGCACCCAACTGCGTCACAAGACAAGCCCTCACAAGCAATCCTCAATGTGAAAGGAGAAGAGGAAGACCAAAGAACACGCCAAGAAATAAAAACAGACATGAGAAGAATGAACAACATTAGGATAGCACTGGAAAGGAAGGCCGAGGACAGAGTGAGTTGGAGAATGCTAGCCGGCAGCCTATGTTCCATTGGGAGCCACAAGCGTAAGTAAAGGTAAGTAAGTAAAACCATTGATTATTCACCTTCGAAGTATATGTAAAAAATACTATTATTATTACATAATTTACAAATTACCTTTTTATGATCTGGATCAATATAATCTAGCAATGTATCACAAAAATGTGAACCCATTTTCTCAAAATCCAAAGAATTAAAATGATAACCTTCTTCTAAATCATTACCAGCTGTACCACAAAATGTTGCCTGAAATAGTTTGCATAGTTAATAAAATAAAATACTTAATAGAACTAATAGAATATGAGAGAATTTAGGAAATTATTCGTGAACAATATTTTTGATAGTGTTTTTCAACTATATTTCTTAAGCGTTGGCTCACGAGGACAAACATCCTGGGTTCGAATCCCGCAAGCGGGATCATAGATGCGCACTGCTGAGGAGTCCCACGATAAGAAGAAACGTCCATCCAAAGCTCCCTGTTTTTCAATGGTAGTCTAACGTCAATCGGTTCATGTTCTCAATCAAAAACTGATTAATATCCACAACCGCATACTGATATTTCTTATTGAAACAATTTATGCATCATCATTATTTGGATAATGAATGATGAATAAAGTAAAATCGGACCATTACAAAATAAATAGGAACGAAGAAAATAAGTATCTTACTTCTTCAGTCCATTCAGGCCTTATACTTTATTTATTTGAACATAAAAATATCGATACAAAGGGGCATCGAATACATATGCGTTACACAAGTCACTTGATTTGTGTGTGGGCTGTGATATTACCCGGGTTCCCAAACCGAAGCAGGTGGTTTTCTAGGGGACCATAACTGGAGCATTTGACCTAAAAGTCTGATCTACAAGGTAGTGAAGCAACGTCAGGAAATACAGTCCCATAGTAGCCGGTGACCAACAATTGGTTCATATGCCATTTGTTCCTTCAGGATACTGGAGCCCATTCGCACCATTGATTTGGAATCAGGGTTTTCCAACTCCCCTAGGTAGATCCTTCGTATCCACCAACTCAGTTAAAACGCCGGATATTCGCTTTTCATCCTCTCAATTTCGTAAACAATAGTAGTGCCGCGAGAAGAAAGTGAGTAAGACTTCCCTGACGATGGCTATATTGGTGTGGCCATGTGAGAGCATTTGGAGAGGGAGAAAGGACTTTCCCCACCCTCTGCTATATCAGAGCGTTTTGGGGCCTTGTAATAGTGTTCTTTGAGAATTTATCTCTTTAAAATCTCCTATGGAATCACAGATACTCGTATAATTTATCAAATAGTGTATAACAATAATAAGTTGATAAAAGAATATAATTTCACATTGTATTATTTTCAATCTGATCAAATATCGGAAGTAGATAAACATCTATAGTTTTTTTGTTAGAACACTGTGATTGATTTTTGTTAAAACCTACATATCTCAATAAGCATTCGTTTAAAGAAATACGAAGGATACAAGATAAACATACAATTTCTTCTTTTTTTAAATCGAATTAATCTCGGTAACCAAAATTTGTCAACATACATTGTCAGAATGAGTTTTGTGGAGAGTTTTAGAAATTTCACAGGTTGAAATCATGAGTCGATTGAAGCTAGACCACCATGGAAAACCTGGAAGCACTGGACGGCCGTTTCGTCCTAGTATGGGTCTAGCTTCAATCGACTCATGATTTCAACCTGTGAAATTTCTAAAACTCTCCACAAAACCCATTCTGATAATAATCAACTGCTCACTAGTGACTGACTTCAGGAAAAACTCCTGGAGTTCTAGTGAGAAGCCGTTACCAGTGGAGTTCAACCAGGTCTGTTGTGAGATATCAACTCACTGAAGACAATGGTGTACGGTGGCGCAACTTCGTGGATTGGTTAAAGTTAGACATTAACACCGTTGGATGCCGATTAGCTCAGTGGTCTAGTGGTTAAGTGCTCGCGCGCGAAACCAGTATGTCCTGGGTTCGAGCCCCGCGTGGTGCGGGATCGTGGATGTGCACTGCTGAGGAGTCCCATACTAGGACGAAACGGCCGTCCAGTGCTTCCAGGTTTTCCATGGTTGTCTAGCTTCAATCGACTCATGATTTCAACCTGTGAAATTTACATTGTGTTCTTAAGGGATTAGTGAAGAAGGAATTGTAAACAACTAGAAGTTTTTTGAAATTCCTCACCTTTTCATTTCATGAATCATAAGCTTTCAATTAATCAATAAATTACCGTCATACTCTCTTCTGGTCCTCAATATTATTGTAGTTTAAACATGAATGCTGAATTCCATTTCCTTTAACTTTGATACCCTAGTTTGGTATATTTGTATTTCTCTCATTCCTTATATGTTATTATCCCGTTATTCATACATCTATTCGTGTACCTTTTCAAATGAGTTGAATCAGATAACATGCGGATACCATTTCTTGATACAATAATCTTCACTTTTCATTTGTCAAATAGTCACATTATTATTCAGCTATACGATCATTCTTTTCGCCATGCTCTGAATGTTCTTTAGTCTTAAAGTTGAATTAAAACGTTGGAGTCATAAAGTTTATCTCAGTAACCCAATTAGGTGAAGGCTATAAACTAGTTTCTGGAAAGTTCTACCCGCGATTGGCTACGTACAGACTAATCAGTAGATAACTTGGTTATAACAGGTTTATATTTTACAAAGATTTGATCAGGAAAAAGTATCCACGAGCAAGGGATGTCGAATAATACAAAAGTACTATGTTTTGTGATATTTTAGAAATCAACAGAACAAAATGTGTCTGATGAAAACGGCAATGTACTTTACTATTTATCAAACAAATAATTAGTCAGTGACGATTACTTCTTTATATTATTTTAGGCGAATGAATGAACAAAACGTCTTTACAAAGTATATTCGTTTAGTGCAAGGCAGAGATTTGAGCATTAATATATCTGTATGTAACAAACTACTAATTTGTATGATCTAAATATATCAGAGTAACATGAAACATAACTACTAACACGTTTGGATAATCCTCTATGGATGTCAAAGATAAACAGTTATGTTGCGTTTCTTTACAATAGCTAACTCTGTAATTAGTTTTTCCGAATGGAACCGGCTGAGGCCAGGATGAACTAAAACTTCCCATAATAAAAGCAGATATGAATACCAGTATCGGAAACACAACATTTATAGCTCTCTGTTACTGGTGACTGAAAGTATGATATTGTTGAGCATATCAATGAAATAATTATATGCGCATTTTCTTGCTTCCTTTGATTATGTCAATATTTTTGAAGAAATGAAAACTAGTTGCTTAGATGTCTTTGATGACGTAATTGGTTCTTGAATATGATTCTAATTTCAGCTAGCAAACTGATCTTAGAAATAGATTTTTGTAGGCCAATTGAGGATGGATTAAAATTGAACAGTTAGACCATAGAAATTTATAATGAATAATGGATAGACTGACTTTTCTTTTATCCTTATGTAATATCTACGCGTTTCATTGATTTTCATGGCTAAATAAATGACAATTTTTTTTATATTTGAAGGATTATGAATACGGATTATTAAGTGTACCAATGTTTTCCCACTATAAACAATGATGAACAGTTAAGAAGCATATAACACAGTGACAAAAAAGGTACTGGGAAAGGGTACTCAAGTATTTACAGTGTTACAGATGGCAGCAATTCAGATTATATAAATGGGAAGTAGTACAAGATGACGATAATTTACACAATGTGTAGTAGGACGAAACGGCCGTCCAGTGCTTTCAGGTTTTCAATGGTGGTCTAACATCAGTCGGTTCATGATCTCAATCAAACCTTAACAATCTCCACAACCCCTATACTGATAATTACCATGTCCACACTAGTAACTAGCTTCGCGAGAAAATTCTCGGAGTTCTGATAAGAAGCCGTAACCAGTGGAGCTAATCCGTGTCGGGTAGTGTTATATCTACCTCAGTTCAATGGAAGATGGTCGCGCAATTTCGTGGATTGGTTGAGGTCAGACATTAACACCGTTGGATGCCGGCTCAGTGGTTCAGTAGGTTAATCGTTCGCGCGAGAGGCCGAAGGCCCTGGGTTCGAACCCCGTGGGCGGGATCGTGGATGCTTACTGCTGAGGGGTCCCACAATAGGACGAAATGGCCGTCCAGTGCTTCCAGGTTTTCAATGGCGGTCTAAAGTCAATCGGTTCATGACCTCAATCAAAACTTAGCAATCTCCACAACCACTATACTGATGATTTTAATAACTTGTATGCTTATATATATATGATATTTAGTATAACACTTACTTCTAGTGTATAACTATTTATAATTCCTTCTCTCCACATTACAATACGTCCAGTTCCTTCTTTTTCCTTCTGTACAGCAAATTTACATTTGTCAAAATTAAACTATAATTTATTAGAAAACATGAAATAGTTTTTAAATAGGATATTAAAACAGATATGACTTGAAATGATATGGAAAGTTGATTTACGGTCTGTTTTTTTTTGAGGGGGGGACATAATTGTAAATACTATTTAGTAAGTGTTATATCCAAGCGAAGATTGAATCACGAGTACCTTCTGAGACCTATTAATGGACTATTATTATTTATATATTCGTATGGTATAAATATTCAGTATTTGTATTGTGTATATTCATATTCATCTTATTATAAGTTTCGTTTTGACCTATAGATTATTATTGTACGATTGACTGTTCTCAAGTTATGTTCAGTTTATTGATTACAGTCTCCCACGTTCGCAGTCACTTTTTGGTTTGATTGTGTATAAATGTTATTTCCTATTTTATGGTGTGTTGCGGTCTGTTTGTTTGATAATATAAACACAGTGGTCTCAAATAAATGATTTGTACAGTGGAAGCTGTTACTGGTGTTCTGGACTCAAGTGAACGGGCTAGGCGGACACAGGACCAATAAGGACGCTAGACTGTTCATACCGGTCGAACGTCACAGTGCTAAGATTTTATGAATCGTATTTTTATTAGTGAATAAATCACGTGATAAGAAGCCGGACATAAAGTCATCACAGTAATGAGTCAATATTTACTTTACCAGATTATGAAAGATCAGTATTGATCATGTTTTATTTTAGATAAGTGTTTTATTTAAATTTCTTCAAACATTTGACAAACCTGAGAATCATCATTCTATTTCAATGGGTGCCAAATAGTAAATTCTAGTCCATTAGGTTAAGTTACAACGAAAACAAAATAGTTTATCATGATAATTTACTGCAAACAAGAAATCTGTTTGTACAGAAAGTCAAACAGAGTATAATTGTCAATATAGGTTCAACTCATATATTTATAAAAAGAACTAATTCTATCTAGTTAGTCAGTCAGTTACAACGTAGGATCAGGCACATATATGCATTGGTCTAAGTTGTTATACACCTCATTAGCGCAACAAGATGAAAATCGGATTCATAGAAGTACGAAATCAGTAAAAGTTTTCTGGTCATCACGCATTAGAACTTATGTATGTGACAGAAAAATAAAGGTTTTATGGATAGATTCACTTTTGTGCATGTTTCAACGTTGTTCTATTCGTCCATGAAATATTTATTTCTCAATGAAATGAAAGATTTTATAGTATAACACTATGAGATGATTTAGAAGATTTGTAGCTGAAGTGGATGATTTTGATGGAGTTTTGTTCTCTGAGCTGGATGGTTTGGTCACAGAGCTTTTATCACTCTTCTGAATGACATCATCAACACAAACTTCAGATAGAAGTGAAGTGTTCGAATTTCTCCACATGTGGTTCACATTTTGTCCTGTAGACCTCTATGTTGATTAGTTCTTGTTGTGCTGATGATGTCGTTCAGAAGAATGATGAAAGCGTCACGATCAAACCATCCAGCTCAGAGAACAAAACTCCATCAAAAAAAGTGTGACACTATATTTGAGTGATTATTTGACATTGGAAATTCCCTTAATTTTTCTTGTGACGTCACATACAAACAAAGAATAGCATAGTAACAGTTGAGGATTTAAAAATCCACAACTGAGATTTAATGGTGACTTTAAAAAAGTAATAGTTGTCTATAGTTTCATGTCACGGGATGATTTTGTCTAAAAATGAAAACCCCAGATAGCTGATCTGTTCTAGCATGGAATTATCTGTTATAAGAGGAATTCACGAACTAAGGGATTCACAAAGAGCTCTTAACCTGCAGAAAAATGAGTGTGTTGTTCAGTTCTCGACCATAAACAAATCGAGCAATATTATTTTACATAAACGCTCAACACTCAGACTAAGTCTGATTTCAAAATACTCAATTATTTCTTATCTAACAATCATGAGGATGTACCCAAATCTAAACATGATTCATTTCTTATTATTGATCAGTGGTCAGATATCTTATTGCTCTCTATTAGAGTTAAACGAATTATCACGTATCATTTATGCGAGGTTTATTAATTTAAATAACTCAAATGCAAAACTTTTATCAACGATACAGTTTGCCTGTTCTGACTATGGTCACATCAAGGCAGTATTTGATAATTAAAGGAGTTATTTTGAAAAGCTGTCTTCATTTAAATTACATTCTTTAGAGTTATCCTCTAATGTTTATGTTCATAAATCAAATATTACCATCAGCGCTGAATGTCGGTCATGGAGTATCATGAGTTGATTAAAATAATAAATGGTAATCATTGGGTTCTGATTAAGTGATATGAAGGTTAAGCGCACACCTCAAGGTCTTAAATTTTTACTTTGTTCCTCCTTGGGTCTTGGATGCGTACAGGCGAAGAGTCTCATATTAGAACAAAACATTTCTGATGGATCCTGTTTTTCATTAGTTATTAAGCTAAAGTCACTCCGTTCTGCAAAACCTCTAGTTTAACAATCTTCAATTCACCCTATAATAAATATTTCATCAGTAGCAATATAGAAACTTGATTAAATCTTACTCTTTCAAAATAATAAAGCATAAATTATTGGTCAGACTCTATTCAGTTTCAAGAATATCATTACAAAATGTTAAACTTTGCTAAATATGAAGAATATTGTGAGAAACATGAAGGGGTTGAAAAGAGTACTCCAGTGTTTCGGTATTACCCACTTCAAGTTAGAACCATTCGGCCTAAAATTATTTAGTGAGTAATCAATCAGAACTGCTTCAAAAGTAATTAACTTACAACGTAAATTTTAAGCAAAAATGGATAGTGGCTAGCAGTGGAATCCAGGACGAGCGTTTCGTCCTATCTCGAACTTATCAGCTGGATGTACCTACATCACAGAGTTGATCTTCACTCTGGGACTCGAACCGAACACCGTTCGTTTCAAATGTCACCGAGTAATCCACTTACCTACTGAGTTCTGATAGCCACCTGCTTGTGCAATCGGGTGAAGTTTAAAATCACTTTGTGTTGTTTTTCTTGTATCTTCCAATTATTATTTAGGACAGCAATTAATCAATCTCATAATGGCATATGTGCATCGTGTGCGGATTGCCTTGATATAACCTTTAGTCACAAGTAAAACAACACCAAGTGAATTTACAACATAAATGTTGAAGATAAACTACATTTTTCCTGAGTTGAATTATTTTATATTATATGACATTCTTCTATTACCGGTTTTCACTTTGTATCATAAATCGGTTTTATTGAACCGAAGAACTCATGTGATGGGGAATACTTAAAGTATCCTCTAATATTTTAGTCAAAAGGTATGATTCCATAGGCGATATGAACCACTTAATCTTTAGATATTTTACGCTTTTATAACTCACATAGAGATATATTTATGTATTATATAGTTGTCATGTTATTTACACAGAAACATAACCTCCAATGTTAACATATAACAAAGAAGAATTATGTGCCAAACATCATATCACTTAAAGAAAACACAACAAATGTCACTCACCAATTCTGGTATATTTTTACTTAACATAGCAGGAAATATACGTGAATAATACTGCTTTTCAGGGGTTTGACTTTTACATCCATATATAAACATTTGTTGCTTTCGACTATGTCCATGTAGGTCACAATAAACAACAACTTCATACTGTTTCATGACACTGTAATACATATGAATGAAAATAAATTCTAAATTTAAACACTAAATAATGTTAAATGAAAGGAGTAATGTGTAATGAATATATTAAAACAAATGCTATTGAGTCAAATATGAATAATGCATAATTAAATATAACCAGAGAGGTGTTTTGTGTAGATTGTAGTAATTTACTAATTGAATTCATGAATCGATTGAAGCTAGACCACCATGGAAAACCTGGAATCACTGGATGGCCGTTTCGTCATAGTATTGGAATCCTCATCAATGCGTATCCACGATCTCACCTCGAGAGATTCGAATTCAGGACCTATCACTCTCGCGAGCGAGGGTTTTACCTCTAGACCATTGGGCTGGCTGGCTTCCAACGGTGTTAAAATGTAACTTCAACAAATTCACGAAATTGAGCCATTACTCACCATTGTCCTCAGTGAGTTACTATTTCACAAAAGACCCGGTTAAACTCCATTGGTCACTGCCTCTCACTAGAACTCCATGAAATAACTATTGGAGACAGTAACTACCGCGCTTATGTTCATTATAATGCTTTCGCGTTCGCCTATGAGACTGATAGGTTGTGGGTTCGAGTCTTGAGGGGCGGGGTCGTGGATGCTCACTGCTGAGGAGTCCCATACTAGGACGAAAGGGCTGTTCAATGGTTCCAGGTTTTCCATGACGGTCTAGCTTCAATTGACTTGTGAATTCAATTATTAAATATATTATTTTACATCATGTATTCAACACATTCAAGTGGATTAGTTTAATTAGTCTCATTGAAAAGAACAATACTTAGGAAACGGTTTGTAAAATTGATTTGATCAACAGTAATAGAAAAATTTACTAGCAGATTATTCTCATTATTCATCTGATAGTCACATGATCGTTCAAGCAAATTTATGTGATTTAAGAGTCTATCATTGTTTCCTGTAGTTGCCTGAGAAATAGGAAGTAAATATAGACTAGCACATGAAACTTAGCGGTGTCTTGGTACCATTGCGCTCTGCACTAGTTAGCTTCAGCATAAATGAATTGTTTTTCTGTGCTAAGTGTTATGTCCTATAGCTCATCAATTATCACTTGGCAAATTCGCCAGTTAGGACAGACTTATAAAACCTTGGCCCTGTGCCAAACTAATGATGCGTCGACCAGGACGAGCAGCCTCGAGTGAACTCCGAATCTTTATTGGTTCTTCACGGCTAGCCTTACTTATATGAGTCCCGAACACAATCTCAGCTTCCACTGTATGAATCATGTATTTCAGACATACATAGTTTACATAGAAGCAAGTCAGAGCGCATCATAACGTAAAATAGAAAATAACAACTATACAAGATCAAGCCAAAATATGCCTGTGAGTGTAAGAGACTGTAACTAATAAATTGAGAGTAACTCAAGAATATTAAATCCTATAATAGTAGCCAGTAGGTCAAATGAAAGGAATACGAATACATATATAGTCTAGTTACTCAATAATTATCCAGTCAGAATTTAAAAAATGATAGTTCCTAAATAATTCCTAGCAGTTTTCATTCATTTATTCTTTGTTAAGATACAACATCAAGGACTTCCCCTCGTGAATGTAGTGTAGATTCTCATGAAGCGAATTTCACCATCAATATTCATTCACTTCAGAAATGAATGCTGAAAAACCATTGCTTACTGAAGACCTATGGGAAAAAAACCTTATAAATTTGTTTATTCTCTACTTTAAGAATTACGTTCATTTACTAATCCAGCTTTTTGGCTATTTATTCAACATTCAAACATAACATTTGATGATTGATTTCGATGGAAACGAAATTCACAGATAGAGAGATGCGAATATATTACTCTTTCAAATTATTTGAACTCACTTCTTAAATGCCTATAATAAGGGAAATCTACCATACTCAGTTCGTTCTGTTTTAGTTTACGGCTACGAAACATAGCCATTAAGAGTTGAAGATAGTCATAAGCTACTAGTATTTGATCACAGATATCTTAAAAATGTTGCTCGCATCTTCTGAGATCACCGGCTAAGTAACAGTGAGGTTGGACGCGGGGTATTTTAATGATCGTAAATCAGTTGATGAGGTTGTGAATCTTTATTGACTGAGATGATTGAGGCACGTGTTAAGTATACGTGAACACCGATTACCACGACGTGCAATGCTGAATAGTGTTGGGAATGGTTGGAAGAAAGTCAAGGGTGGCGAAAATAAAACGTGGTATCATTCCTTGAAGTCACTAATTTCTAGTCTGACCCATGTTGGTAGGTGCAGACTACTTGGTTGGGGTCCACGTGACTATCGTAACCAATAGTTGGAAATTCTTGGTGACATGGCTCATAATCGACCACAATGGCGTCGGTGTATACACTCTTTGTCTTCCCTGAAACCATGAGATTAAAATCGCTTTATAACTTTCTTTCTACATACTCAATCTTTCTTCCTGTACTATATCCTTATATGCAATCTTTCTTTTATATATTACCACCATTGACTTAACTACTCTTATAAATCCGGTTTTCATTCTGCTGTGCTAATGAGGTATGGCAACTTGGATCGATGCATATATGTGCCTGATCCTACGTTGTAGCTGACTGACTGACTGATCATAGTCAGGGAAACATTTCCATTCACATCATAGTTACGTTACAAATTAAATCTAAGCTAATCATTTCGATTGAAAAAAAAGAAGAATTACTTACTTTATAATCATTTGTTTAGTATGCCAAATTGTAGGAAAGAAACGTTTTAAACTAGATGTATATTTACGATTCAAATCACAACCTGATAATGAACAACGATAATTTCCTACAATTACTCCATCAGGATTTAACATTGGAATTAATTTGAACACAAAATTAGATCTTAATACCTATTCAAAGGTAAATAATGAATACAGTGATAATTTAATAGATTGAAGAACTTGATAAGAATTTATTAAAAAGAATATTCTGAAGTTGTAAAATAGGGTTTGAGAAAGAACAGAAGGCGTCAATAAAAGCAATATTTATACTAAACAATTAACATCTGATGATGTCACTCTCTTTCCAGTTATCTCAACATTATTCATTAGAAATAAAACATTAATAGTTTTATTCATAAGTCAAATGAAGTTAGACTACCATGGAAAACCTGGAAGCATGGGTCCTAGTACGGGACTCCTTAGCAGTGCGGATCCACGATCACGCTCCCCGCGAGATTCGAACCCAGGACCCCGTTGGTCTCGCGCGAGAACGCCTAACTTTTAGACCACTGAGCCAACATCCATCGGTGTCAATGTCTAACTTCAACTAGTCCACAAAATTGCAACTAGTAAACTGATTTCTAACTGGTCGTGAAAATCCATAGAATCATGCCAAAGATAGACGATTTTCACTGACATTCAATTTAAAGATTCTAATAATAGAAGTCAGAAATATTTAAAAAAAACACATTATGTTGTTTAACTTCTTTATATCTTTTTTCTATCCATCCTATTATTTGCGGATTTGTTTAGGACAAGCTCTACTTCAGCATGCATTCATAACTTCACGTTTGTTATTTTTGAAGCAAGTTATACTGGCTACAAAAATCCGCCATCTTTAAAATATATCTCTCAAAGTTACCTCTTCCTGCTTACTATCGAAATGTGTATGAAAGTTAATTCTTGAACACGTTACAGATTCAGATCACGTTGGTTCAATAAAATCATCACTCGAAATTGTTACTAATACGGTTATATAAATTGATTTCAAAATTTAAACTTTGTGTTACTCTTAGAGCATTGTATGTAGATAACATAAAAACGACAAGAAATATCTGGTCAGAACAATTAATAAACAGTATGAAAGTGTTGGTAAACATATAATAAATTTCGATAGTGTAATAAGAAGACGAAGATTATCAGTACTATATGACGGTATATTAACGCAATACATTTCGACATTAACACCGTTGGATGCCGGCTCAGTGGTCAAGTAGGTTAAGCGTTCGTGAGCGAGACTGAAGGCCCTGGATTCGAATTCCGTGGGCGGGATCGTGAATACGCACTACTGAGGAGTCCCGCAATAGAACAAATCAGTCGTCTAGTGCTTCCGGGTTTTCAACGGTGGTCTAACATCAATTGGTTCAAGATCTAAATCAATAACTTAGTAATCTACATAACCCTATACTGGCATTTCGAACAATCTGATCACACATATACTTGTTAGTAACATTTATATATAAAAATAAAAGATCATCTAGACTAGAAATCCCAGGGCAGGGTTGGATGGAGAGTGCTGGTGGGCGGCCTATGCTCCTCCACGTAGAGTAACATGCGTAAGTAAGTCGGCTAGAAATAGAGGGTAAGAGGAGACACGGAATAATAAAAAAACCTTATCACTCTGGATAATAATCTAATATTACCAGGGTAGGTTTAAGGTGAGAACGAACTGTTTCTGAATACACAAAGGGGGTGTGAGTTTTCGTGTGGCTAAGGCTTCAATAAACCTTAGTATACGCCACTTTACACTTTTGTACCACACCATAAAAGCCTAGTTAAGATCAATTTTATGACCTATTCCAATTATAAGTTTAGCAATAGAAGATGATGAATGTTTATCCTCTACTCTTATTAGATCATTTGATTTTATTTGTTTCTGCGAATGTATCACTCTAATACATCCTATAGTTTGGATAATCAACGTCTTCTTATTACACTATCGAAATTTATCAAAGGGACTAATTGCTTCAAACATATGATAATATAGCTTAACTCGTATGAAAACTAATTCTTCATGTTATAATCAGTCTCTTTCAAGGAAATCTAATCAAATATCAAAATAAACAAATGCGAATAAATGGTTCATCGGTTAACTGTTTACGTAACAAAATAATTTGGTTTATATTAACTCGGTACCTAAATACTGTCCAACTATTAGTTTGAATTCAGATAAAAACTCTTATAAATTGTTTAACCAATGTTTATATTGAATCACTAAATATGGAAGAAATCTCTTAAGTAGATGAAAATAATATTACATACCTTAGCATCTGGATCTGTACTTATAAGAAAATCCAATAAACCTTTCATCATCCAGCTACCTTGTGTTTCACCAGGATGTACACGTGCTGTAATTACGACGCAACGTTTCTTCTCCAGTGGCTTATTATTATTATTAGTATCGGTAGGTTGTGCTTGAAAATCTGAACGCGACTGGACAAAAACACTTAAGTTAATGGATGAAATAGAACAATGTAGTGCTATATATATATATATATATATATATATATATATATATATATATATCAGAAGGGTTTTTGTGGAGATTGTAGTAATTGCAATAGTTGAGATCATGAGTCACTTGAAGCTAAATGATTATGAAAAGCCTGGAATCACTGGATGGCCATTTCGTCTTATTGTGGGACTCCTCAGCAGTGCGCATCCATGATCCCGCCTCGCGAGATTTGAACCCAGGACCTATCAGTTGAGTTCCTGAGTCAATCTAAGCTACATCACCGTTGGAAACCAGGAAGGACGGCCGTTTCGTCCTAGTATGAGACTCCTCAGCGATGCGCATCCATGATCCCACATGCGCACAAAACAGCCGTCCAATGCTTCCAGGTCTTAAATTGTGGTCTAGCTTAGATCGACTTATGAATTCAACTATTAACATTAATACAATTTACACAAACTCCCATTTTGATATATTTATTAGATAGTTATTAATCTTGTTATGGTAATGATTACTCCAGATATTATGTAACACACAACCCTTATAAACATCTGGTTCTCGGATTTCAAATGAATAATAAAATAATCTTTTATATATAGAAAAAGTTCTGGGCAGTTTGGGTGGTTTCATGCCATTTTTATGATAATAAATACTTATACTTTTTATAAATTATACATATCATATCTACGCGAAGTTTTTTTAAATATATATATGTCAGAATGAGGGTTTCTGGTTAGGTTAGACCACACTGGAAAACCTGGTAGCATTGGACGTCCGTTTCGTCCCAGTGTGGGACTCCTCAGCAGTGCACATCCATGAATTGAAATTCAAAATTTATGGTCAGATAAACAAAGATGTATACCGTTATGAATAGATTAGTTCTCACAATGATAATAATACAATATGATAGCAATGAACATTTTAAATGAAGTTTTATAAAAAAAGGTCTAAAATATTTGACGAAAATCTGATAAGTTGTCTAGCCAAAGTGAAGGTCATTTGAATTAGGTGAAATTAACACTGTGAACAGTATGAATTAAATTGAGTGACTACAATGCATCTCACCGGTTGTGATACGTGATTCCCTTAGATTTCATCTGGGTCACTTGTTCATGACTTGAATTAATCAGATGCTCAGTGGTTCATAGGTATTTCAATGAATATCCAGCTCACTCCAAATTTATGATAAAGTTAGGTTTTAAGATATTTTCTTTTTTAAAAGTCACTTAATTTTACAAATCTTACACTCAAATGTCTCTTTCCCTAAAATACTTATGATAAGGACTTATACCTGCCAGGTCGATGGTCTAGAGGTTAAGTGTTTGTGCGCAAGAGCGAACGTTCTAACCTGGATTACCATGTGCAGGATCGTGAATGTGCACCGTTGAAGAGTCCCGTACGAAGATGAAACGGCCATCCAGTGCTTTCAGGTTTTCAGTCGTAGTTTAACTCAAATCAGTTCATGATTTCAGTGAAATTCAACAATCACTATAATCCCTTACTGGCACATGGATGTAACTATATAATCTGTTTTATTAATATAGTACCTACTCAATTACATGGCAGTAATGTATTAAGTTCCTGAATATGTTTGGTATATTAAAACGTAAGAAATTTAACCAGCAACAAGTTCAATGTACAATAAAACACTTCGCTAACCTTATTCGGAAGTTGATCGACATTGTTATTATCACTACTATTACGTTCATCATAATCATCTGGCTCTGTAATGGTTAATAATGGTACTGGATTACTAGCTAATGTATAACAAAGGGTTGTCTGTTGACATATTCTCTTAATTGACGAATTTAATGTTAATTTATTTAAATATTCTTGAAGTTGGGTATATGTGTATGGATAACATGCAGCGAAGTATACAATATCATTTGGATAAGGAAATTCGAATTTCCAAGTTAATGAATATGTTTGATGTAATTTAGAAGTATCATCCTTTTGTGGTTTGTTTTTGAACTGTAGTTTATTGTCTGTAGATTCCATATATCTATAATTTGAAAGGAAAAATATGTTATTCTAATAAGAATGTGAGTGATTTTAACAGAATAAATAGGACTGGTAAGATTTGACATTTGTCGATAAAGAAATAAGAAGCTTTCCAATCAAAGATGGATAGTGGTTAGCGGTGGAATCCAGGACGCGTGTTTCATCCTTTTCGGGACTTGTCGGCTGGATGCACACGCATCATAGCTACTGAGTCCTGATAGCTACCTCCTTGTGTAATGGGGTGAAATTTAAATTCACTGGGTATTGTTTACTTGTATCTTCTCATTGATGTTTAGGACTGTAATTAATCAATCTCTTATTGGCATACGTGCATTCTGTGCGGATTGCCTCGATAGTACATTAGATCAGAAGATTTTTTAAGCAAAGATGAAAGTAGCGTAAATGTGATAGTTTAAGCACGCTGAAGGAGAATTAGTTAACAAAACATAAGCTGTATTAAAAAAATTAAACAGTTTAAACTAATAACTATTCCATTAAACTTGCTAAAAACTGTGAAACAGTTAGAAACTTCTTTGTTTACTGTAATTCCATTCTAAGAAAGTTGATTAACACAACCTACGTTTAAACTGGTGTAGAACTTAGAAATAATGACACCAGTTATGAAACTCATTTCAGCACTGCGCACCTATGATCCCGCTCGCGGGACTCGAACCCAGGGCCTTCGGTCTCGCGCGCGAACGCTTAACCTTTAGACCACCGAGTCACGACATTGTACAAGAGGAATTAAATTGATATTGATAAATAATTATGTTAGAAGTTATAAATAAAATAAACATTGAGTTAATCCTACAGAATCTTTGATATTCTTTTATAAATATCGATAAAAACCGGGTCCGTTGTGAGATAGTAACTCACTGAAGACAACGGTGAATGTGTCGCACAATTTCGTGGATTAGTTGAAGAAAGACATTAACATCGTTGGATGCCAGCTGGCTCGGTGGTCTAGTGGTTAAATGCTCGCGCGCGAAACCAGTAGGTCCTGGGTCCGAAACCCTCAGGGGGCGAGGTCATGGATGTGAACTGCTGAGAGGTCATACATTAGGACGAAACGGCTGTCCAGTGCTTCCAAGTTTTCCATGGTGGCCTAGCTTCAACTGACTCATGATCTTAACCATTGAAATTACTACAATCTCCACAAAACCCATCTGATAATAAAAATAAACATCCTATACTGAATAGAAATAATAAATTCATATAAACATTGACTAACTTTGTTTGATAGTAGGTTATATCACTACCAACACGTCGCCATCCAATACCGGTTAATTTAGCCATTTTCTCACTGTACATTAATGGTCTCATACCTTGTGCAAATAAACTAGTGGACTGTAAATTGATTTAAGAATGTTTAAGAAAGAAAGTGAGCTATTTTATAAATAATTCACTTCTGATAGTGTAATGAAATAGATTTGAATAAATAATGTGTATGTTTCGTCTCAGTATGGGACTCAGCCGTGCGCAACCACGATCCCGCTTGCGGGATTCGAACCCAGGATCTTCAGTCTCGCTCACGAATGCTTAACCTCTAGACAGCTGAGCTGTCACCCAACGGTGCTCCACTAGAACTTCGAGAATTCCTTCACGAAGCCAGTCACTGGTGAACAAATTGGTCGTGGATGCGCACTGGTGAGGAGTCTCATACTAGGACGAAACAGCCATCTGGAGCTCCTAGGTTTTCATGGTGGTCTAAAATCAATCGATTCATGATCTCAATCAAAAAGATATTTCTTAGTTCTTTTTTAATATATTCTCAAAAGCAATTGTCAGAATCCTGTAATGGATAGCAAAGATAATGAGTTGTACTATTTATGTTTTATTTTTGTCAACCATTTTCCATCAATATTGGACACATATCGAACGCATTTGGCTAAAGATTTGTATATTGAAAATATAACTGTACTTTCTTGAAAGTTTACATCTTGGAGATTGTTAGTTATGTCCAATCGTTGTTTAAGCGCCCACCACGTTAATCTGGTTTGATGTGTTTGTAGACTTACCCTATTGTATGTGACCTGCCAACAGAAGGACATTATAATCCTATTATATTGGTGTGACTCTTGATTTTTATTCATTTAGATAATACACTCAATACTGGTCGAAACTTTGTCTTACAGATACTCTACTAAAACTATAAACGCGATACTGGTCAATGTAGAGTCCTTGTTTTGACTATAACTTTCACATAGACTTTGTGGTCGCCAGTATCACTTTTACAGTTCTAGTAGAATATCTGTAACTTATTTTCAGATCACAAAACAGCTTACATATCATATCAATTCGAAAATATAACTTTAACAGATGAAAACGATACAATTATCAAGCTTCTACTTTATTGTACTTTAACACTTATGATATACTAAATCGATTATGGAGATGTTTTAGATTGGATAGTATATTAATTCAAGGATAAATATTGTAGAGACCAAAAGAATTTACGGAGATAACAATCAATTATATTAAGTGCAAGAATGCGTTGGTAATACTCTTTGGACCATCAGCTATTTTATGATAATTAATGTTATAACCATCACATGTTAAACCTCTATTGAATCATTTACTTTAAGGGATCATTGTTGTTAAACACTGATAGATATACTTGTGATATTTACTCATTGAGATGGTGGAGATTTGTAGCTCAGGTGGATGATTTTGATGGAGTTTTGTTCTCTGAGCTGAATGGTTTGGTCGTGGAGCGTTCTTCGTTATTCTGAACGACATCATCAGCACAAACTTCAGATAACGTCGTTCAGAAGAACGATGAAAGCTTTACGACTAAACCATCCAGCTCATAGAACAAACCTCCATCAAAATTGACTCATTGTACAATTAATACCTTTCTGGGTTCTTTATATTTGATTAATTAATAACAAAAATATGGAAAGTAATCCTGTGTTGGTCTAAAAAATATCTTTATAAAAGTATGTATTAGGACGAAACGCGCATCCTGGATTTCACTGTCAGCTACCATTCATCCTTGCTTATAAAATTTGTGACTTAAGGTAATATCCAGGCAATCCGCACAGGATGCACCTATGCCAACAATTGCAGTCCTCAGCAACAATAGGAAGGTAAAAGCAAACAACACCAAGTGAATATAATCATTATGTAATATTACCTTATAAAAATTTACAATTGTAAATCTATAATAATTATTATTCTCTGTATTTTGCACACGAAAATAAAACCATTGTGTATATTTTTTTGTATATAAATCTGGTCGTAGATAAAGTTCATATTCATAAGGACCACTAAAAGACAAGGGAAAAAGAAAGAAAACCTCTTTATAGTAAACTCAAAGCAAATTAGCGTTTTTTTTCTGGTTAGCGTTTTTTTAGCTAGTTAGTTTTCTACGGGATGGGGACGCTAATCCCATGCCCAACCCTCCTCCTTCATCCGGGCTTGGATCCGGCAGTAGCCCTCGGAGGGACTCCAGGCGGAGGAAGACCAAAGAACACATTACGCCGAGAAACGGAAATAGACATGAGAAAAATGAACAAGAAATGGATGGAACTAGAAAAAAAGGCCCAGGACAGAGTGGGTTGGAGAATGCTGGTCGGTGGCCTATGCTCCATTGAGAGTAACAGGCGTAAGTAAGTAAGTAATAAGCAAATCAACAAATTTTGCAACAACAAAAAAAATATTAAATTTTATATATAGCGGGTAAAGTAAACAAACAAATGTTAATGCTATACTAGAGCCCATGTGATTAATCTATAATTTACAGAAGGGTAATTGCATGATCTTTCCCTTCAGTCCAATTATCAATTAGTTCGTTTATATATTGTCAGTAGGAATAGTGACTTTCTATCAACTAATTGAGAAGGCGCGAATCGCTAAAGAATGAGCAGCATATTTACAACTGAAGAATATCTGGAACTCAAAGCAATTCTCTGTCAACCAACACCAAGGTCAGAATTTTCAATACAAATGTCAAGACAGTTCTACTGTATGGGGTGAAAACCTGGAAAACTACAAAAGACATCATCCAAAAGATACAAGTGTTTGTTAACGGTTGTCTACACAAAATATTTCGGATCTGTTGACCAGACACTATTAACAACAACCTACTGTGGGAGAGAACAAACCAGATCCTAGCGGAGGAAGAAATCAAGAAGAAGCGCTGGAAGTGGATAGGACACATATTGAGGATAGACAAGCCCTCACATGGAATCCTCAAGGCTGAAGGAAAAGAGGAAGACCAAAGAACACACTACGTCGGGTAATGGAGATAGACATGAGAAGAATGAACAACAATTGAATAGAACAGGAATGGAAGGCCGAGGACAGAGTGGGTTGGAGAATGGTGGTCGGTGACCTATGCTCCACTGAGAGTAACGGGTGTAAGTAAGTAAGTAATTAACCAATTAAAGCACTGACTAATGAGCAACTAAGAAAACCTTAACGTCAATCAGTCTTCAGGACTATTATAATGTTATGGATGCCGAGGAATAATGTGCCAATCATTATCACGTTAAGTCTAATGATGTCCTTGGACGTTAAATGAACATTTCCTATTGGCCATTATTTATTTCACTCGTTAAATATTGTACAAAATGTTGTTTTCTATTTTTATGGCACGATGTGGTCTGTTTGGTTGGTATATAAATAGACTATGTCTGAAATATAATGATTCATAACTCAGAGGCTGTGACTTGCGTTCTAGACTCGACTGGCTGGGCTAGACAGGGCAGCGGGACCAATCGGGACTCTAGGTCGTTCACTACGTGTTTTACGTGTCCACTGAATCGATCGATATAAACGCTGCTTATCAAAACCTGCAGTCACCCGTTAGAACATATAAATCGAAGTTAAATCAAAAGATAAAGATGGTAAGTAGTTTACTTCACTATTATACTCTATTACATCGTGAATTAAAACTTGTACATTACTAAATTTGTAATCTTTGATCATACGGGAACACAATCAAGGAATTACAATGTGTAAATAGCTCAGCGATACAAAATTATACAATTTAAATATAAATAATAATCTGTTATACAGTTAGTCCTACAAGTTATAATTTTACACTAGTTTTCCCATTCTGCCAATTTTATATCAAATTTTAAATAGATACAGTAATCGAGATAGTGTAGTGTTATAACTTGTGACCGCCGATTAGAGGACAGTGACTTATCGATCGAACCAAGGACGCGTAAATCCGTATGAGCAGCCTAGAGTTCTGATTGGTCTTGCTTTCCGCCTAGCCTAGCCCAGCCAGTTAAGTCCAGAACACCAATCTCAGCCTCTGCAATATGAATGATTATATTTCAAACATACTAGGTTTATATACCAATCAAACAGACCACAACGTACCATAAAATAGAAAATAACATTTATACAAAATTTGGCCAAATATGGCTGTGAATGTGGGAGGCAGTGACTAATAGACAGGGCATAATAATAGTTTATGGGTCAAAATAAAGGTTATAATAAGAGGAACATAAATATGAATAGTTTAGCTATTTAATAATTATACGATAAAAATATACGTCCCAAAGTTACCATTCATTATGTTTATCGGGACCCAACATGGAGAAGATTTGTAACTCAGTTGGGTGATTTTGATGGGGTTTTATTTTCTGAGCTGGATAGTTTGGTTATGCTCAAAGGACAAAATTCAATCAAACAACAAAAACCATCCAGCTCAGAGAAGAAAACTTTATGTTAACAACAACAAAAAAATGATACTCAGTGAGAAATTCATTTAAAAACTCTGAAATCAAAAGTGAAACTAGTTTGATTGTTTGTATTTTACAGATTTTAATACACTGATGAAATTTGAAATTATTCGTATAGTTGGTTTGTGGGAAATTTTTTCATATTGACGACTTCTTATAGTTAAACAACTATTAAGAATCATGTTGCTTAACCATCCCAGTCGATGAAGATTCACAATCTCATCAAATGATAGTAAATTAGAGTTGATGAATCTAGTTGTGAATCACCCTCATTTGAATTTAGTACAAAATCATATTTATTGACTCTCGTCTATAGACATTAAGCAGAAAGTAACTCTTGGTTCACCATATTTCCCCAAATGTACTAATACGGCCGAGAATGGGGTGAGGCAGCTCTCCCTATCCAAATGCTCTCACATGGCCACGTGCATACAACCACTGTCAACGAAGTCCAAATCACTGCCTTCTCGTGGATTTAATGTTGTTTACGAAACTGATAAGACGAAAAGTGAATGTCCGGAATTTTAACCGGGTAGGTGGACATGGAGAGTCAGTCAGTCAGTAACAACGTAGAACTTCGTACGTACGTACATCAGTTCGAGTTGCCATACCACATTAGCACACAGATGCAGTTGTCAATTCAAATCCCGTAGTGGTAGAGGTAGTAAAAGTATAAGCAGTAATCGGAAATATTAGGGTTTGTAGATGTTATTTAAAGAGTATAATCCAGTGAAATAAATTTGGGAAGAGAAAAAAGAGACAAGGAGGAATCAGGAGATTAAAATTTGGGAGAACACAAAGAGAGTATGTACCTGCGCCATTGCAAACGATTTTGAGCCATATCATTCAGAGTCTCTAACCATCGGTTGCTATTGTCTCGCGGATCCCAACCAGGTAGTCTACACCTACCAACCTGACTCAGTCCACTTGTCAGTGACTTCGTGGACTTGTGCCATGTTTTGATCTGGCCACACGGGGAGTTCACCTAGGGGAGTTGGAAAACCCTGATTCCAAGCCAGTGGTTCACACGGGCTCCAGTATACTGAAGGAACAAATGGCGTATGAACCAATCGTTGGTCACCGTTGACCATGTAACTCTATCTCCTGACGTTGCTCCACAGCCTTTTGGATCAAACCTTCGAGTCGAAGGCTCGGGGCGTGGCCGCCTTAGAAAACCACCTGCTTCAGTTTTGGCACCTAGGCAGTATCCCAGCCGTCACACAAACCGAATGATTTATGTGGCGCATATCTATTTAGTTCATCATATTACCATCAAAAATAACTTTCTCTCTGAAATGTATCCATAATGAAAGATTTGTACTTCACATATGTACTTTATTTCTCATCAAAATGTCATTTGATTACCTTCAATACAAGATTTAAATTAAATAGTTTTATATAACATAGAATATTAACATTAGAACCATTTGTTTTTCTGTCCTCTATAACACATGAATAGTTTATTATGGTTTCTTTACTTTATTCATTTGTTCTGATTTATAATTTAATCAAAATAATGAAAGATATTTCTATGAATTCTAATTAGATTATATCACATGCAATAATCATTAAACTAGTTATTACATAATAGATAATGTTCGCATTAAAGCTATTCAATTATACACAAATCTAATGTATTCCTTATGGTTATATGTAGATTCTCTTCAGTTTGATATCTAATACTTTTAGTGATAAGTACATTTGTTATATACATTCATCATTAACAAATGTATAAAGAAAGACCTATTTGTAAATATGTGAAGTTATAATACATTATAAGAATAGAGTGAGTTGGAGAAAACTGGTCGGCGGTCTATGCTCCGTTGAGAGTAACGGGCGTAAGTAAGTAAATAATAGATTACATGCTTCTTAATTTGTTAAATCTATATAGTATCAAATCTTCTACCTTATGTGAACAAGTAAATACTGTGTAATGTCCGTTAATATGTTAAATCCACATAGAGTATTTCAACTTCTGGACAAATCAACTTATTCATTCTCCTTAAGCTACATTTTGTCCTTGTCAATTATAAGCGTATATGTATTTCATATCTTACTCATTACATGTTTGTAACTTCTTTTTGTATAACTATAAATATTGATTAACGCTTGATTAAATGGAGTTGACTTATATGCCATCTCAACGGAGCATTGTTTCGCTTCACTCTCTTCTCTTCACTTTATTCCTCTGATTGTCTATTCAAATCAATGAGTGTATAAAATATATTTGTATTCAAAACTCTATTCTCGTATTCGACTTATTTCATTCCATTATTCACTAACGAAATCTAAGTCGATAATTATAGACAAGCAGTGACGATATGTATTTCAATAACAATCAATCATACGACCTAATTGGAGTCAGAATTCAGGTTACTAAAAGTGTATTGAACATGAAAATATAATTCATAGTAGGATTGAAATAATAAGCAATCAAATATTGTAGGATAAATGAAGTGACATAAACATAAACCAATCTCTTTTTTTTCTTTTTAATGTTTTTAGGGGATCTATATTGAATTTCCTGAGATGGTGAAGATTTTTAGTTCAGTTGGATGATTTTGATGGAGGTTTGTTCTCAGAGCTGGATGATTTGGTCGTGGAACTTTCATCATTCTTCTGAACGACATCATCAGCACAAACTTCAGATAGAAGTGAAGTGTTCGAATTTCTCCATATGGGTTTCACAGCTTGTTGTGTACACCTCAACGTCGAGGTGTGCTTATGATGTCGTTCAGAAGAACGATGAAAGCTTCACGACCAAACCATTCAGCTCAGAGAACAAAACTCCATCAAAATTTAATTTCCTTTTTTTATTAAAATCTACAATCTGTTTAAGTGAACATTCATAGATCATAGATCTCAATAGATAAATCAAAGATTAAATACTTATGCTATTTTATTAATACTGTTAATCTATTTTACTGTAAATTTATGGTTTATTCGTAGCAACGAACACATTTTCTCCTCTACAATATAAATCGAGTTCTATTGATTAGGCATTTCTACTAGGAAATCAAAGCGATTTAAAACTTCAATCTCAATCATTCGATCAAAATGATTACGTGATGAATTTATTATTATTATTCATATTTGTTGTGAACAGGAAAACAAGAAGCCGTGACAAACTACGAAAGCTATTTTTTGAGACGTTATTTTATTTTATTCAAAGCTTGTAAAACACTGACATTTATTTTTGTCCCTAATCTATTCTACAGAATATAAGCTTTCGTTCGATATATGGTTCATTGTCATACCCTTTTCTGTTCCGAAGCTATTGTAATTTAAACATAATATTTTGCACCCTATTTTCTACGCTAATCCCCGGCCTTGGACATAACTGTATTTCTCCTAATTATCGTACATTGTGGTCGGGTTATTCACTTATTTATTCATGTACATTTTTACACTAATCAGAAAATCAGGATATCGGGAATAGATCGAGCAGTGTTCCAGTTGGCTTGTCTTCTCTCACTCGCGTGCTTGTTAGCCAATCGATCAGGTGATAGAATAGTTTTCGTCTCTCTAACCCATTCCGAACTCACGCGTACTAGCCTCAAGGTTAGGTCTGCCAGACTATCGCGCCGACGTCTTAATCTGAATTAGATGAGTATCCTCAGCACCAAGAGTGGGTAGATAAACCAAAAGACATAACAATATTCTCTGTAGATTTCATTTGAAATCATCAATTGATGAATAAGTATTGTGTAACTTACGTGCATATTGCTTTGGATAAGTTACCACTTTCGAAACGTGATTCAAATTTTAAAAATTTAGAATCATTTAATAAATTGATTGATTGTCCAACACTTTCATGAGATTTAGAAGCGGTAAACTTAAAAAAGGGAAATAATTATGAATGAAAACGTATACGTGTATTGTATGTTTTTAACCAGTAACCAAAACATATTTTTACATGATTATTGTTTGAACTATTTTGGTTAGTAAAAAGGTTTTCAAACTAGAAATCATTAACACCGATGGATGCCGACTAGCTCAATGGTCTAAGGGTTAAGCGCTCACGTGCGACACTGATAGGTCCTGGGTTCAAATCTCACGGGAGGCGGGATTGTGGATGCGCACTGTTGAAATGTCCCACAATAGGACGAAACGGCCATCCAATGCTTCCATGTTTTCCATGGTGTTCTAGCTTCTATTGACTCATGATTTCAACTATTGAAATTACTATAATATCCACAAACCCCTTCTGAAATTACATTATAGTGAAAAGGATTTTATTTTATCTAATATTTCTGTAAAAATAAATGCTAAATGAATAACTCCTGACTTTTGCTGCAACCTTGACGCGGTGGTCGGGCTTCCTGTCGTAATAAACTGATCGAGCTATACTGGCTGAAACAATCGTTCCTCAAGGTCCTCCCATTCCGGACAGGCTGGCCGAAGAGCTGTAAGATTAGAAGCAGAAAACCCAAGATCCGAGGGCAAAGTCGTACTGCTGAATGTACAGAGGTGTGACTGCAGTAAAGCGTTTCCTTCAGACAATAAGCATAACAGCAATTCTGCCTTCCCAGAAGGAGAAGTGGGGTTAGAAAAGGTCCACCCTAAAAATGCACACACCGCCTTATCCCATGGATATTCGTCTCCAGCAGTAAGGTCTGAACAAGTACGGAGCTAAGACGAAAATTACTCACAAAAAGTTCGTGTGTGACCGACCTCAAGCATTTGTTCGTTGGGCACTGCGGTCACGGTTTCAGGTCACTAAGACTACCTATAATCCAATTTTCTTTGCAGGTACCTCCAGAAGAACCCCCCCATAGTGTGGGCGACCGGGCAGTGATAACTGCCCTCATACATCTAACAGCCCTCAAGATCACAAAAATGAATAACTGGAACTACAGTTACAAAATAATATGAAAGTATATCTTGGATGTACAATTAATATATAAATGAGTGTATTTTCTACTAGAATCGTCGTCGTTGTGTTTTGGGATTAATAAATCATCACTTATACCAGTCTTTGTGTTCTTACTTTCACGTCGTGGGAATTGCAGAGGTCGCTCGTTCCGAGTATAAGTGATAAGCGTTTCCAACATAACAGTCAGCGATGACCAGATTTCAAAAAGTAGCATTAAGAGAGCCAAAACAATAAGCATTCAAACAACAAATTATAACAATGAGTCTATTTATATATATCAAAAAAGTATACATATTTCAGTTTGATATTCAACTCAACTTACAAACTTTCCAATCATTGGTTCGTATTGAAAAACAACCGTGTTATTACTCTCATTATGTTCTCCTGATATAGTTGGCTGAATTTCTTTGCCCGCTAAAACAACATTTAGTAACTAATCTTACTAATAAAGAATATTCGTTATATATATATATCATTTATTGTATAAAACAGTATATAACAGAATAATGTTAAACTTATAAATTCAATGCTTATTACCACTTATCTATGACCATTAAATCTTTTTCCACTAATACTTATCTCCATACAGAGACGATTCTGTTGATCAGTATAGCACAAAATAATTTGAACATAAAAAAATGTCAACTCATATAATCTGTATAAATTCCTTTGGTACTGTTTGCTTGTATCTTCTCATTGTTGTTTACTCGAACCAAGTACTATTTGTTTCGAACGCCATCGCGTTATCCACTTAGTTACTGAGTCCTGATAGTCACCTGCTTGTGCAATGAGGTGAAGTTTAAATTCAATTGGTGTTGTTCGCTTGTATCTTCTGATTGATGTTTGGGACTGAAATTGATCAGTCTCTTATTGGTATATGTGTGGATTGCCTTGATAATGCCTTAAATTACAAGCTTTATACATCTAGCTGACGAGTCTCAAATAGGACGAAACGCGCGTCCTGGTTTTCGTTGCTAACCACCATCCATCTTTGCTCATATAACTTGTATTCACAAATATACACTATTCTGTATACATAAAACTATTATAAGCTATAAGCAGTACATTCTACTTCAGTTATAAGAAAACGAGAATAGTCAACATATCAGTTTTATATATGTATCCCTGTACAGCTATACAATTATAATCACATTAACCAAAACTTTAGTCAAATTTACCATTTGTAAGAAGACAATTGAAACTATAGTGATTTCAAATTGATAAGCATTTATTGTAAGTAAGTTAGGTGTATGAATTATATTTAACACACAGAATAACTTTGATAAGATACTTAATTTTACAATCGTTTCTTTACTAAATTGACGATAGAACGGAAGTTGATGATATAAAAACAAAAAAATAAAGTTAGAACAATATACACGATATTATCATGATATAAAATACTTTGAAAGTAAGAAAATATGATTTGTTTATTAAGTGTAGCAAATTAACTTGCTTTGTACTTATATGTATATTACGCCTGTTACACCTCGTGGAGAAACATAGGCCGCCCATCAGCATTCACCGTCCAACCCTATCCTGAGCAATCTTTCCCAGTTCGTTCCAATTGTTATTCATCCTTTTTATGTCTGATTCTATTTCTCAACGTAATGTGTTCTTTGACCTTCCTCTTTTCCGCTTTCGTTCACGATTCCAAACCAGGACTTGCCTCGTGATATAGTTTAATGATTTCGTCAATATATGTCCTATCCACTTTCAATGTGTTTTCCTAATTTATTTATCAATTGAAAGTTGTTTTTTTTCTCTCGTTTATTAGTCTGTTGCTAATGGTATCCGGTCAACGGACACTGTGTATCTTATATAGACAATTGTTTATAAATACTTGTACTCACTTAATGATGGTTGTGGTAATTCCCCAAATTGTCTTGATGTTCATATTAAAGATTCTTACTATGATGCTAGCTGACAGTTGTTTTGAGTTTCATAATTTTTTTAACTGTAAGAATGCTGTTCTTTCTTTGTCAATCCTCGCCTTTACGTCTGCATTCGATCCTTTTTGTTCATCGTAGATACTTCCCATGTACGTGAAGGATTCCACATCTTTCAGAGTTTCTCCATCAAGTGTGATTGGGTTGATGTTCTTCGTGTTGTATTTGGCGATCTTGCTTTTTCCTTTGCGTATACTGAGGCCTACTGATGCAGAGGCTGCTGCTACACTAGTTATCTTCAACTGCTTTTGTTTGTATGTATGGGATATATGTAAATGTGCAAACAAAAAGATGGTTTGCAAAAGCGCAAATGTAAAAGAGTGCATTGAAAAGAGCATACACCAATAAAAGTGAGTATTAACAAAGGCAACCATCATAAGGGTAAGTTGCAGATATGGATCAAGTGCTTAAAACAAATGGGTTATCAATATTATATCAAAATTGCATTTGACTGTAAGTGAAAAAATATATTGTCTAAAATTTACTGATGTGGAAACTCATACTAATTGTCAAGCAGGTCAACAAGATTCTTGGTTTTGCTGTTGAAAAGTGATTTGTGAAATGATGTGACTGCGTTAATAAGAATAACAAATGTTTAATAAATTCGAAATGTAACAGTATCTGTCGAAAGTAAACTTTTCACTGGACGCTTAAGGAAATACGTTTATGATCACTCGAAAAGACGAACGGGTATAAAGCAAACTTCACACTTTTAAAAATTTACTCCTCTTTTGATGATCAATTTTATTGTTGTACGCGTTTTGCAACTCACCATTTTGATGGCCCCTCGTATCGGAGTGGACCACTTTCAAAATTATTTTTATTTGATGTCTGTGGAATCACCTACTGTATGTTCAGTTATTGAAGGAAATGAAGATTAGGCAAACATCTTATTTAGTTTTTATCTTATATAACTTATTACTGTTGTGTATATTATTACCAAACAGTCATTCACTTATTATCCGGCTTTTTATTTGAAAATAACTTTTTCATGGAGTAATTGATCAAAACATATTGCTGAAAATGGATGAATTAGTTTGCTTTAAATAACAGAATCGGTGTGATAAGAGTAGGTCGATTTTCATAAGCAGAGAAAAAAGCATTAATCAAGCAATATTTTTATGAAAGGTTGATGTATAACTTAGTAATGCAGTTTGCCTTGATCTTTAGTATAGGCCGAACCCTGTCGATCAATTTACACCTAGGTGACTAGTAGAAGTAACTCGATGCCGTGTGGATTTTTATTATTATCGAAAGTAGTCATCATAAAACTCTGGATCAAGGTTTCTTGCCAAATGGTCAGTAAAATCCTATTATTACTACAGGATTTGACCAATATGACATTGTTGACTTCCCAGTGACTTATCATTCGTAAATACCTCAGTCCTCTAAGAAGTCATTCACTGTTTGAGTAACTAGGTGGTACCAACTCTGAATATGGAGTTAAGTAACGCTGGGTTAGATCTCATGGGAGTGTCGGTGTCCTTGGAATTAAAGATAAGCCTCACCACTATCAAAGCATAAAACCAAAGTCCTGATTTTCTTATTGACTACTTTTGATCAACTAACGATAACTTTACCGGTTAAATAGAGTTATACAGTAAGTATAACTGATCTTTATGTTCACAACCGAGTGTTATACACGTATGTTGTGAAGAAAGTACTAGTAAATTACATATGGTCGATTCACTAGTCAGGTGCTTTAATTGAAAGTTTAATTTACCCCAACGGCCTTATTACATATTACCAACGTTTATTAAGCTTGTTTTCGGTCCATAGACATCAGTACTCATTGTATATATGTGCCGGAATGTATTTAGGTAGTTTACGAGCCATAGTGAGGTAAAAATTAATTATGATTGTCAGCGGATACATATAAATTCAGATTGTAGAGTATAGTTTTATAGGACTAAATAATCCTATGGAATTATAACTTTGTTAATAAGACGGCTTCTTTACAACGCATCGTCGAAAAATGTATATAAATATATTATACGACAAGCTAAAACCACAAACAACAACGAAAAGTCACAAGAAATTACAAGAAACCAGCAAAGTTTTGAAGACGTACTAGTGAATTGAAGCGGAGTTTATGACTCACTATCCGTCTACACATTTTTTCGGTCTGTCGCAAACAAAATAAAACTTAGTTTGAAACCAAAACATAGTTGATACAGATCAACAAATGAATAAAACCAAATGATACAAAGATGTCGAGTGAGTCAATTCAGTTGGTTTGAAGTCATATACCTTAGGGTTACTATTATTCCATGAGTATCAACAAAGCAAGTCAAATCTCTTCACAGATATCCCTCATACAGACTACTGGCGGCTTTGCCTAACAATAGTATATATTGGTTCCTTCAAACCCATTATTCTTTTAACCCGTTTATAAGCTAGCCGTTGTTTTCGTTGTAAGTAGTTCGAAAACAACCATGGTCGACTGCGTGAAATAAAAACTCATTTTCTAATTTCAAATGCCATTTCACAGAAATTTGGAATGAACAAAAGAAAGACAAAATAGTTGTGTGCTTATGATATAGATGGTGCAACCTGATATAAGACAAATGAAATTTTGAGTCTGTTTTGAGGTTAAACATAAATCTGACGAAGCTGATAAACACAGGATTTCAAAATCAGTACCTACAATATAAACCCTCTGAAAAAACTGAGACGAAACTCACTTGGCTTGTATAATCTTTCTCTCTCTGGCGGTGGTTTATTTATGTGAAGTATTCGATCAGGTATTAGCTCAAAATTCAGAGGCCTAAAATGCCATAAAAGAGTTATGATTATTCTATTCAAATGTTACGTAGGAATCGATGCTTTTTACTGTCACTTTAACTTATTTAGTTGTAGACCATTAACCACTCTTTGAAAGATTCTTAGGTTCAAGCTTGGTAAACATTTTCACGATGTTAATCAAATTTAAAGATCCCTTCGTTATACGTAACAGCTCTCTTATGAAGCTCACCATTTACAAGCTGTGTACAGTAATGCACATTGACCAAATAAAAAAGGACCACAAGTGTGCATTGTTTTAGTATCCGAATAAACGTTTGCATCGGAAATAAAAGTGAACTAGCAGACTTCCATTTTTGTTCCGGATATCCGTGAACGTTTAATTGAAATCCTAGTGATTATGCTTTTTGTGTTTTGTCTGTCTGTGTACTTATTAATTCAGAGAATATTAGAAAATTTCTTAAGGCTTAGCAAACTCAGAAAAATTTACCTAAAACTTTTCTGTTTCTATCCCTACTAACAGACACTGTCCTCATCTTAAAACCATTCTTTTACATTCACGTTTTGGTCCTACATAGTGTTATGCTTTGTTAAGTGAAAATAACTTACAAAAATTGTCTAACCGACGTCGAAATAATATTTTTGAGTTAGTTTTAGCATCGTTTTCATCACTCTTCAGTTTAAAACAAATATCCGTTATCTTAAAACTGTCTTACGCGTATGCTGTTCACATAGTGTTCACTTGGGTAGATAAGACTTGTAACGTGATACTTGATTCTTGAATATCAAATCTATAAATTTATAAGCCTTAAGGCTTAGAGTAAAAACTTGGAGTAAGTTTCCTCGTTTCTATAGTGTCTTAAAATTTCAAAGTCCCTGACATTCATAAAGAACTTTGTTTTGTAGAGCATGACTCTAGTAATCTCTTGGTCGAGTAAACTTATAGGTTTATATATGTTTTACATATGGAGTCCGAAGCTGATTGTACACACCAAAACATGTATTACACCTAAAACCCTAAACATTTAGCAAAACTGCGTAAGAAACGAGCCGCGTATCGTAGCAGTTTACTTTTTTAAAATATTGTTATATAAAATTACTTTGACTAACAATTTAATTGAGTCTGGTTTCCAATTTGTTGAATGATCGCTGTCCAGTGACTTTGGTTTACTCAGTTTGGCAGCTAATTTCCCATTGTTGAGTAAAGAATAGTAAATCTGTCGCGTTTTCAACACATCTTCTGATTTCTCCTCTACATGATAAAATTTCGTGGATTTTTGTCTTACTTAGAATTCTGCCAATCCATTCCTCTCTGATAGGATTGAAATTTTCTGGGAAATCCGACGTTTTTACCGGAAATCCATCATCTTTTTGAAGTGTTTCAGCAATCATTTTAGTAGTACAAGAAAGATTTTCGTAAATCCGCACACCTCTAAATTCACGAAAGACCTTAATGTTACTACACAATTATTAAGTTAAAACGCTCAATCCTTTGCAACCATGATCAAATGCTAATTGGAGTTCAGAAGTGAAATGGAACGTATGATGCTTTTGTCTTCCAGATTTAAGTATCGTTTTCAAATATATTCGTGATTTATTTTGTTAGACACGTGGGACGTGTGCAATGTTACTGGCCCTCGCCAAATAATCACATAAGCATGTCACTGAATGTTGAACGGCTTGACGAAACTCATCATAGTTAGGAATAACCAACACATAATAAACAATCGCCTGATATGTGAATTGGCATACTGCGGCTGTTCCGCAATCTAACGTAGGATTTAGACATAAGCCGGGAGTTTACATTATTCTCGTCCAATTCGACTAGGCCTGCGATCATCGACACACAACATCTTCATCGATGATTCGCAGAAAAAAACGTGTAGGAGATTATTTAAGA
The DNA here is from genome assembly GCA_944470365.2 of Schistosoma intercalatum. Lineage (NCBI taxonomy): Eukaryota > Metazoa > Platyhelminthes > Trematoda > Strigeidida > Schistosomatidae > Schistosoma > Schistosoma intercalatum. The sequence goes on from OX103726.1 coordinate 39,925,961, forward strand.
CATCTGTGCAAGTCCCGAAAAATAGATTCCTTTTCCAAATACTTAGTGGTATTCATTACGTACACTGTTTCTGCAGTTCAATTTCTGCCTAAACAATTATCAACACTTCGGTATTGGAACTTACCGAATTCAAAATACATTAAGTCGTTTATACGTAGATCGAGGGATAAACATCACAATCACTTTCCAGTACATTTGTTGTTAAGCAACATATGTGCATATTGCTTTTACTTAAGAAGAATTGTGGATGACTTTATATGGAAATATTTATTATGCAACCAGTCAAACAGAATCCCGTCCCCACTCTACTCCTGTCAACCAGTATATGGCATGTAATGACAAGGCTTTATTTATCAATCACCCTGATAACCATTATTATATAATTTCCAACTGTGTTTTGAATCAGAAAACAGTAAGCGGTGACTGCAGTTTATTAGTGGATAGCACAGATAACAAAGTCATAAGCACATCGAGCGAATGGGACCAGAGAGGCGGATATTTGTCAGCGAGCAAATACCGAGACGAATTTACAGCCAAATCGAATAAGGCGCAGCTAGGCAAGGCAATGGCTAATAGGATCTAAATATATATATGCATAGGAAAGAGAATGACTCATCTAGTGATATTTAATTGATTAGCATTCAAACCTGAGAGAGATACGTGCATGGGCTGTCATGTGACCGAGCGTACACGTTTATACAGAAATGATAGTGTTATAATAGTACAAAGGAATATGCGAAATGTTCTTAATCGAATAACATTGTGTTAAATAAGTTGACAAAAAGGCTTAGCAAAAGTTAACCGTAGTGGAAATTGATTGTAGGAGAGTTGCTATAAGTGAAATGTCACTGAGCACTAGCAGGTTAGTTCATCTGAGTGATTCACTAGACGGCAGATTACTGGAATTTGATAGATTTATAGAATATGGTAAAGGTCAAAAATTATCAGAGTGGACTTTTCAAGCGCTTTTCGGTGCAACGGCTTTTAAATAGTTTTTGGAGCTAGCGTTTGGAGCTTCTGCATGGAAACCATTCATTGTCTCCTTCGGTGTTAGCTGATGGACGACAAAGACTCTAGCTGAACAGACTATGTTTACTGTACTTAATCGCAACCCTTATTCATCATGAACAAGAATGCTTTTTACATGAGACTTCTCCTCATACTTATAAGCAGGCCTCTCAGAAAAACCATGACACCAAGAAATGGCGCATCCTCCGGTGTCCAACCTTCGTTCACTTCTGATTTATTTTACATGGTACACCAAATCGTTTCCATAAGACTGTAAGATACAAACTAAGGTTTTGACTGAAGAATAGCTGTCTAGGTGGGTAAGATACGCACTCTTGCCCGGTTGAAACCAAAACAAGGTAAGTGGGTAAAATGATGGTTCTAAAATTCGTTGTAGGGCCAGCAAAATGTTACTAAGCCCTATCCAAATCATCCGGCAGTTGGGTCATTGAATACCGAACAAATCATCGATCCTTGTCAAGGTCAAGGACAACCAACACAGATCAGTTAATGGTACGCCATGGACTGGCCCATGCGGCAGTGGTCTTACTTTCGCTTGTATCTTCTTTAACTAATATAACGTCCACGGTGTTGTACAGTCTTGAAAGCATTTATAGTACCTTGGTACGTCAATGGGCTAGTCCACGTAAGGTGCTGACCACGAGGTGTGACTTCGACGTTAGTTGGTTCGTCACACCATTCCCGTCTAACTCGAGTAGGTCTCCAATCATTCGACTCAGATCATCTACGTTGGTGATCTACATCATCATAAATTTAAATGTATATTGTTACTTGAGCAAATATGACCACCCAGATATCCAACCAATAATTATTCATTTACTCAAATCTTAATTACAATAAATAAGGAAGTTGATAAAGGATGCGAGAAAATTACCAGTCGCAACAAATAAATGTTATTCTATCTTGTCTGGATAGACCACGCACATATTCGTTCATAAGATAATATCTGTTTGCTTTATAACACAGAGTGTTTCCAATTCTGGAAGAGTGCCTCAATTCACAATCAAAAATGCACGATTCCGGTCAATACAAGCAACACAATCAAAAAAGGGAGGGCAAACCAATATGGCTGCCGACAAGACCAAGTATCAAGTAAAACAACATAAATGCAGTTCAGGAAGAAACACGGAAACTTTGTTAATGCCATGGACATTCCTGTCAACGGCTCACATCAGTTACGTTTTTTGCTTTCAATTCTGCAGTTTAATGAGACTTCTGCGTCATTTTTGTCTTTATTGATAAGTAAAATAGTAGGTTGGACCGGCGTAAGTCCTTTCGGCTTGTTTTCCGATGGTGACCTGGCTAATTCTTGAAGATATTTACTAATGACGTTGATGCCACTTGTTCAAGCGCTCTAGTCGTTCACCACTTGATTAGAAAAATGTGATCAAAGGAGAAGGTTCGGGTGTTTTAAGCGCTTTTAGCACTGTTAGTTACCTCTCTAATTATCTCCACTAATATTTCCCACTAAGCACATCATAGTTGCTTTTGCTATTCGTATTTGCGTTTATAAACTAGCCTACCAACTTAGTTGCTATCAACGTCTAATATAGTTAAATCCATATGATATATCAAAGCTACATCACTAAGATATTATCGTAGTGCACTAGTGTGACAACTTGAGTAGAACTTAGTTGTTAATCATACGAGTGCTCAAAATAGCCGTTCAGTCTACTTTTAAACTAAGCTCAGTTTTCCGCAAACTGATTTGTAATTGTTGTAACGTGAGGTCTGCAGATTTGTACGCAGCGTAATTATCGATCGGATCAGTGACACGTAAAACACGTACGAACGACCTAGAGTCCCGATTGGCCCTGCCTTGCTGTCTAGACCTGCCAGTTGAGTCCAGAACACAAGTCTCAGCCTCTGAGATATGAATCATTATATTTCAGACATACTCTGTTTATATACCAACCAAACAGACCACATCGTACCATAAAATAGAAAACAACATTTGCACAATATTTAACAGGTGAAACAAATATCGACCAATAGGGAACGTCCATTTAACGCCCAAGGACACCATTAGACTTAACATGATAATTACTGGTATATTTTTCCGAATATCCTAACAGTAATCAAATCACACAAATCTAATTCATTGAGTTTGCAAATAAAATTTAAATTTTCTAGCACTTACGAGTCTCTAGACCTGGATAAATTTCCAACCATTAAAAATTTTAAGTAAATAGGAAAACAACATTTATTTTTTGCCAGCTAAAGCCGAATCAACACCATGACTAGTTATTCATGATTGTTTCCGAACATCGTTGTAAAGCTTCGTCACAACTAAACAGTCACGTGATATGACTGGTAAATTTGTTGAAAATAATATCTAAAACCCGGTCTATAAATTGGCTGACAAGTGCCGCTAAATAGTACTGTTTTGTTATGGTTATCTTTGTCTAACGAAGATTACTTCAATGTATTTTTCTATCGCTCGCTCCTTTACTGAACATATTAGGACCTTGATAGTCTAATTGCGGGTTTTGCGACACAAAGATATGTGAAAATCACCAGTGTGCAAATCTCCTGAGATTTGAAAGCGTCATCGTCGAAACTCTCCAACAATGATAAAAGTTCATCCCATTATCATAGACATGTGTTGGAAGTTGTACTCACCTTGGTTATAGTTTATACGCTCCATGGTAATCACATGGACAGCACTCATAGTACATCATCTTACAAAGATTTATTAGGACAAAAACCTAACTTTCAACTAGTCTTTGAGTAGGTTTTCTTTTAGACGTGTTAAGAAATAAAACAAGCACTTTGAAATTATTATGTGTATTTCCCGATCTGTTGCTGCTGCTATATTATTGACTTGTCTTTTACATTAGCATTGCCAGGAGGATTCGCATTAATCTCCAAGTGACCACTGGTACAGTAACCACTCTTTGTTTTGCAAATGCTACTGGTTCTCAATCACACGATCCTTGAGGCTGAAGGCACGATAACTAAGAAGATTTTTTCAACATCTTACACCACAGAGGAGGTTAGCCATATAAGCGTCGTCACCCTAAGTATCTTTTTCCACTTCACATTACATACATTATCCTGTTACCAGCTCAATTGTGTCATTCAACAGTGCTGAATATCATATTACTGATTATCGTGTGGGACGGGTCAGTACAAACAATGATGTGACTTCCACGTGAGATCTCATAGAGTAGGTGGTCACATTATAGCAAATCTACCTTTTTGGGATTAGATCTATCATTCCAGTAGTATTCGCTCCCGAAGGGCTGATTATTCGAAGATCCACCAACCGGAAATTTTGTTCACCGTTTTGAAGACAGATTTCCAGTTTGGCCCGTGCGGCTTTTTTCATTCTGTCTTCTAGAGAAATTTTGGGTTCTACTCTAGTGACTTCGGATGGAGATTTCGTTGTTCCTTTGACCCTGGGATTATTTTAAGTATTAATGGTCAGTATTGGACGATTTCATTGTTTTTTATATAACTCTTAACAATTTTCCGGTTTGAACTCTTGTATGATCATCTGCTAAGAAGCTATAAATGAATGCTACAACTTTTTTATAAATATTCGAATGTCTATTTTTTGATCGTGGTAGTCTGACATTGATAAATTGTTTACAATAATATTCGATGCGATCAAGCTTTCTCCAGTCAAGCCAGATTTAACTCTAGTTTAACCATGGGACTTTGGTGTAGTGTTTTATGACTCAGTCTGTCTATTAGTCTCGTACTTTTGTAAGATCACATTGTTTGTGGAAACTAATCATTTACATGTTCTGACCGTTTTCATCTCTTTACTAGTTGTCATTCTAAATAATCAGCTAAACTGCTTCCTGGTACTGTGATAGCTGATAGTTCTAGTAATCATACTGCCTTAGAATAAGTGTACCTATTTACAACCAAATATAAACTCCCAGTTATCTATCCAACACAGTGGGATTATCGCAACTAAGGAACTATGCTATGTACAGTGAGTGTTAATAGAGAACACTCTAGCTGGAAATCTCAGCGTCAGTCAATGTATTCACTATAAGGACAATTGGAGTTGAACCTTCTAGGAATTCATTTTGAAACACTAATTATAAAGGCATATCTAGCTTCATTAACTCAAACAATGGTGATTTTTTCAAATCGAAATAAACTTGAGCATACGAACAAAAGTAACAAGAACTTGTAACGCCAGATGCTAAAATGTTAAGTGTTTATCAATTACCTGCTGTTAGGATGGAAACGTTATATCCATAAGATAACGTTAGCTTATTGATGCCACAAGTATTCGGAGTTTGACAACACTTTAACCAGTATCACCAGTAACACTTGTCGACCCAGTGAAACCAGAAGTCAGAAGCGAAGAATTTCGAAGATTTATTTGATAGAATATCGATATATCGAGAAGTGACTTATCTAAACTAGCAGTTGTAGGAGATGTGAAGCACAGCGTACTCACTAGTGATCTTGTGCAGATGCGTGACTGAGAGCCTTCATCGAGGTGAGTCCATTAAAACTAATGTGGTCAGCATCAAATGCTGAAGACCTAAAGAGACTGATAGGTCCTGTGTTCGAGTTTCGCGGGGTGGGATCGAGGATGCGTACTAATGAGGAGTACCACAATAGGACGAAACGGCCGTCCAGTGCTTCCGGGTTTTCCATGGTGATTTAGCTTCAATTGACTTGTAGCGTGGAGTCGAGTCGAAATTGACTATGAACACCACTACAGCGAAACAGGTGCCAAATAAATCCATAAAATCCACCAGAAGCCAAATATCAGAAGGCAGTTAATGGACCAAATCGAGATATATTCACTGGCGATTTCGTGGTATCGAAAGGATACCGAGATCGTGCCAGGATACAAACTTGGTTACAGAGCGTAACCGAATTCTCGCGAGGTCACAACCAAAGTGTAAGAATGATGGATGCTTTTTAGCGCAGTTAAACAAAAGCACATTAAAACAGTCACTGGTACAATTGGTTATAATATTAATTGTTTTCAATAAACCAATCGTGTTCTCGTGATAAAAGTGAATCACTACAGACTCATGATCTTAACTTCTGAAATTACTTATAGGGCTATTGATTTTGGGGACTTATTTACCGCTACCACTTCGACATGTATTTTACCTAGGCATTATCTAGGCAATTTATATTTTCCTATAATGAATAGTGAAACGTTTGTGCGTTAAGTAGATTGAATTTACTCTCCGCTTGGTCTCCGTGTTGTGCAATAAATGATAAGATCAAAATCTTAAGGTCTTTTTTGACTTGGTTGATTAAAGAGGGAGTAAAACGTTGTCCAAAAAAACTAGAAGGGAATTACTTCACTCATCTCAAAGCGACAGCATTCATCTAGACCATTTTTCCTTCAGTAATCATGGAAAGGTTTATGAATGTATCTCTCTCTGACAGTCCGCTTGAAAACTCTGTTCACTTTGAAATCTAGTATGACTTCTTCGTAGATTGTGTATCCCATACTTGTTGAAAAGTTAAACAACATCAATGGGGTAAAACCGTTTGTGTAAATCAGTCTCCGAGATAAAATGAAATCAAACAAAGTTGTAATCTAAATACTACAAGAATGACACACTGCTGACAAAAGGAAATAATGAAAAGTGGTTGAAGCACTTTCAAACATCAGTATCCGTTAAAAGTAATGTAATGTAATATTATTATTGTATTATATGAGATAGAAATTCCTAGCCTTTTCCCTAATATACTTATATCGTTATAAATGAACCAGCACTTGAAGTCTAGAAAATATCTCAAACACATATTAATTTATTGTATGAAGGTCATGGCCGTGGATTTGTACGCCCAATTATTCTGTTTATTTATGTGACTGTTTGTTCAACTTGATCGTTCTTGGTTGATCTATGTAGAGTCATCTCCGTTTTCTTTCGAAGCATTCAGAAATAGGCAAGTTATCTATCCGTCTGATAATTTCAATAACAGGATTGGTCTCCACTTTTTAAACCATTATGGATGACCTCCTTGTTCATTTTCTTTTTTTTAATGATGTTTCTGGAGTCATTTCTATTTCACTCTAAAAAATACGTGCTATTTGAGTGATGTTTTACATATTTGAACGTCATTTCTTTATCAAACAAGCTGATTACATCATTACCTGTTAGACCCTCCAAACTTTTGAACAGATTATCATTTACTAGTTCACTTTATATATAATTACTGCCCACTAACTATAAACTAAATGGAAGCCCTATCAAATGCTCCTTGGTTTTTACTAATTATCGAGCTGAAATCACTTCCTGATATCAACTATCTTCGAATGAAAAATCTTTTCAAGTATTTAATCGTATTTTCTTTATTGAATCCTTTGTTCACTTCACTTTACTCAGCTTCAATTCTCATTAGAAACAGATATGAAAAGAATGAATAACAAATGGAAAAGATTGCCCAAAACACGGTTGGATGGCGAGTACTAGTGGGCAGCCTACACTCCTTCACGAGGAGTAACATGTATTATAAAAGACGTATAAGAAGTTAAATGGTGGTTGGAGGTAGTCGACACAAAACCCTAAACTCGGGTTTCGTGCTACATGGCACTCGTCAGAAAGATGTACCTGTAATCTTGAGGGAAATGGTGCTCCCTGTCTGATTCAATCCCGTGTCACCCAGCTTCACAGTTAGAGACGTTACCACTGAGCTATCCGAGCCGCGACTGACCTCCTGTAGGACTGAGATGTAATCACAATTGGTTGATCACTGGGTGGCGATCAATGTCATGCGTGTCTAGTCCTTATTAGTGCGGATCGAATGCACCATCTCATCTCAAGATATAGTGCCCGGAATGTCGAGTCTCTTAGACTTGTGGCCACATTGCAGCATGGTCGATAGCATTTGATCCGCACTAATAAGGACTAGATGCGCATGACATTGATCGCCACCCAGTGATCAATCATTTGTGACGTATAAGAAGTACTGATTAGACAGGCTTTATTGATTCAATGCAACAGGTCATATATCTCACATAATACAATTATATAAATACGTCATCATTACCTACAAAGTGATTAAACAGTGTTGATCAACAGGTTTAATAATTAAAAAAATAAAGCATTTAACGGTAAACCGACGTATTATTAATCTATAACTATGAATAATAATTCACTTAGAATTACATAGTTCACACTTGTACTATAACACACACAATTAACAGGAAATGGAATATTCATTTGTAATAATACATACAACTCCGTCTGGAGTCCCCCTGAGGGTCACTGCCAGTCCCGACCCCGCATAAAGGAGGAGGGTTGGGCATGGGGTTGGCGACCCCATCCCGTGGAAAAACTAATTCGCTAAAAAAACGTTAACCAGTAATAATATATACAAAGTAATTTGATTATCCTACATCATTCTACACAACAACCAAAAAAAACACCAAAATAAATTGTCTGGCAGACACAAAAGTTACACATGTCTATTCATTTCTGTCTATCAGAAAACTCCTTGAAAGTTCATGGTTTATACGTACATTTACACACACACACACACACACCTATATATAGATTATATACACAAATTCTCACTGTTCTTTTGATAGGATAAACAGTTTTATTTCATTTTCTTTCTTCTTTTTTTTCTGTTGTTTATCTTCTTTTTCTTTTCTCATTAACAAACTATCATTACATTAACTAATCAGAAATTTCCACTATAAATTCACATGATTTAAAACATAACATAACATATTGTGCTATTTTAAACAAGTAGGCGTTCAATTGGGAAAATATTTTACACACACACATATACACATACACACAAACATGAATTCTAATTGGTTTATTGTTTTTTTCTTGGTTATACTTCACTTTTGATTGATTACTTTTCTTGAATATCTATATGGATAGGGTGTGTTCATCTCTCTCTCTCTCTCTTTGTCGCTAGCGTACGCGCACGCGCACGCACAAGCACACTCGTATGTGCTCTCTCTCTCTTACACAAAGACACACACACGTACACACTCTTGTATACACATACAATTAGGATAAATTCAGTTTGTTATTTGCTTCTTTCAAATATACAACATTAGATAGATAATACAAAACTTTCTACGTCAAACATTTGATAGATCTAGCACTATTTCGTCGAATAAATGAGCAAAAAAAAGAACAGAACAGTACAAAACAAAACAAACTTTATAATTCAATGATATTTTATACTATTGAATGCCAATTATTCTATTTAATATAACAATTATAGATATATATATATATATGTATCATGTTATGAAGATAGAATGAATGAGGAATTAAATAAAAATTTTGATCCCATAGCAACAAATTTAGAAGAACATACAAAAAATTCTAAAGAAAATCAATCAATCAATATTATAAATACATTACATGATCAACAATTATATAATAATAATAATAATAACAATAATAATAATAATAATACTCAAGACTATAATACTATAGAAACTATCCTAGAACCAAATAATTGTGTACAAATCAATAATGAATTAGTATTTCAACAAAATGATACATCTAATATAAAAGTATTTAATATTGTCCTTGAAGAAGAAGATGATGATGATGATTTGGAATATAATCATAAAGAGGAGAAATCAACAGAACATATATATTATCTTCCATTAGCTATAGGGAATTCAAATACATCTAATGAAATATTAGGAAAAGAATTTATTACTACTTTAACCGATTCGAATTCAAATAGTATATCAGATAAAATTTTATATGATTTAGGTAAATCATTAATGAATAGTCATGATGACGATGATGTGATGAATAAAGAAGAATATTCAAAAGAAGAAATCAATGAATCATCTAAATTGATAATGACAAGTTTTGATGAGAATTGTTCTAATGTAGAAACTGTCAATACTAGTGTGACGACGATGACGACGACAACGACGACGACGACTACGGCAACAACAACAACAACAACAACGATAGTTACTACTAGTTCTGTTATTACTAATATAACAACAAATACTACTAGTATGATAACTACAACTTCTACACCTATTACTAGTCCTAAAATTGATCTTATTACTGTAAATTTATTAAGTTCAAATGTTATACCAGAAAGTATAGCACAACAATTTAATCAAATAGCTAAATTGAATAAAAGTAATTTAAGTAGTAAACGAACAATTAGAACAACTACTGCAAAACTTAGTCCATTTACAGATTCTAAACGTCAAGCAAGTTTTGAAGATGCACATCTTACAGAAATTAATTCTAATAATGATTTAAATAAAAATATACAAAAGAATTTATTGAAAGATACATATCATGCTCGATTTCATAGTGATGAAATAGCAACATTACAAGATTATGTTTTAAAACCTCAAACTCAAACTATTCTTGATTTGGAATATACTAATTTAGAAAATACTGATATTGATCATGTTAATTCTTCATCTAATACAGGATGTAATAAAAATAGAAACAGTAATGTATTTCGTAGTAAAAGTGCTTTAAGTACTTTACCACAAACTAAAAGAGGACAACGATATGGTCATGGACATCAATCGGAACCTAGTTCACAAGGCACTGATTCTGTTTACAGACAATCACCTCTTTTAACCCATGAAAATATATCACATTCTCAAGGTCCAAGCAGTGGTTTTACTGCTTCAGAAGAAGGTATGCTTTTAAAAAATTTTCAAATTGTATACTTTTGAGCATCATATTTGGTATGATGTTAGTAAGATATCGAAGCAATAATGAACTTTGTTAATTTAAAAACTTATCAATCTCCCGATACTAATAAGGTTCAGAGTAATAAACGATGCAGAAACAGGTAATGATTAAGATAATTAAAAGTGATTAGAAAATTATAATCAGAGAGGGGTTTGGGTGGATATTATATTAATTTAATAGTTGAATTCATGAGTCACTTGTCATCATATGTTCACTAATGACTGTCCCAAAGAGGTATTTCATGGAGTTCTAACGAGAAGCAATGATCAGTGGAGTTCAACCAGGTCTGTTGTGAGATAGTGACCCACTGAAAACAATGTTGGATGTGTTGCTCAATTTCGTGGATTAGTTGAAATTAGACATTAACACATTTGAATGCCGGTCAGCTAAGTAGTCTGGCGGTTAAGCGCTAGCGTGAGACAACGGTAAGTTCTGGTTTCGAATCTCGCGAGGCGGGATCGTGGATGCACACTGCTGAGGAGTACCACAATAGGAAAAAAATGACCTTCCAGTGCTTCCAGATTTTCCATGGTTGTCTAGCTTCAATTGACTCACGAATTACTAAAAATGAATGTTTAAGTAACTTTTAATTCGTAACAAATCAATTGTTATCAACACTGAACAGAAAATAGCCTATTCTTTATCACAGTTATATTTTGACATTTGATAATTAGATCACGACAGAGGTTTAATTCTTTTTACTAATCATTTAGTTCTATGCAAGTTTCTCAATTTTAAAGACTTGATTAAAGTAATCATCTGCATTACATTATTATACTGTTTTGCACTACGGATCAACATCAGCTAGAAAATCATTATAAACTAGGAAGCTCCAAAACTGGTTTTTCTCCACAGAATGGAATTGCTTTGTAGTTCAACGTAATACTTCATCACAGATTGAACCCTAAACATTCAGATCTGTATGCAATCGCAATAAATTTATATTATTAAGTTAACACCCAAGAGTATTTCATTTGTAAACTTGATTAATCTACTATAAGGTTCAACTAGCATTTATAACCATCAATGACAACGGACCTATTCGTAATATGTCAAACTTCATCAATCACAGCTACACAACAGAGTCTCTAAAATTGTTCTTGTGGTCAGTTATTAGTGAGTATGTGTTTATTTTCTTTTTATGTTAAGGTCTCAATCAAATGAGTTCATCTATCATACAATACCAATGAATAGCTTTATGTAATCTAAAAGTTTTGTAAACATATATGCAACTTATCTACAAAGTAGTATGACGTGTGTTATTAGCTAGTTTGAAGTTGGAAAAATGAAACTGTGGTTCTATTTGGCACATATCAGCAAAGGAAACCCCTAAGTTTTAAGGAACTAATGTCCTCCTTGGAGTTTGAGCCTGCATGGTCCAGTTTCACAGTCTGAAACGTTACAAACATGATATTCAGGCCACAACTGACATGCTCTATGACTGAAATATTTATAATTAATTGACCACTGAGTAGTGACCAGTTTAATGTTTATTTGGTGATTTATTGTCGGTAGTATTTTATCGATCACTTATTAACCCGTATATATAATTAAGTTGCCTGATAATCCTCATATCTCTTCAAAACTTTAGTATTAAGCAGATGTTATAAAAGTTATATTTTTTTTATTGATAAGAAGGGAACCTAATGATTATTTTGATTGAAACCATGAACGCATTAATGTTAAACTACCGTTGGAAACCTGGAAGCCGTGAACGGTCGTTTCGTCCTATTGTGGGACTCCTCAGAAGTGCGCACCCTCGAACCCGCCCTGTGAGATTCGAACCCAGGACCTGTCAGTCTCGCGCGCGAACGCTGGTTATTTATAAAGAAACTGTGAGAGACTAGTCAGTATGTTATACTTGTTCAAAATAGAACGTAAACTCAATCAGGTTTTAGACTCAAAGTAGATCAATAAATAAACTATGGTAGTCAGAGATCTAACAAAAACTAGTCGTGGTTTTTTGCTAATTTGTTCTAAATATGTAGTAGATTAGAAGTTTATCTGGCTTTTATACAAGAACTATGTTTATACGAATATTCGCCAAGATTAGAACGAATAGTTTGACAGTAATTGAGCGCCGAGTGTAGAGAAGTCATTATATGTGAAAATGATATTTGAAATATTCTCAGCGATTGAAATTTAACTAATTCCAACGTTTCCTCCAGCTAACTTGTCTGGACTTCTTCAGGGTAATAATCACAACCAAAATTATCAAAGAAATGTTTTGTATCATCTGACAACTGTGAATTACTGCCAATAAAAGCAGGAGACTTGTAAATTTTCCAATTATTTAATTATAAGTGTTCTTAAATTATTCCTGGTGTACAATGGAACTATATTGTGTGTATCGTTGAGATGCGGGTTAAAGTTCTACACAGAACTCTTAAATAAACTAAGAAAGTTGTTAATCCTAACTGATTCATCTAATCAGGTTTATGTTAGCGGAACATAGTCAACGCCTATGTAGATGCGTTATTCAGATTTGATTAGGAGCAGGCTGGAAGACTTGAAGGGATGTGGGTGAGGGAATTATGTCAAGTTCATAAAGTCAATAGCTTGATCTTTGATTTGTATAGACAGTCACAAATTATCAGATTGGCCTAAGCAAAGTAGCTATTATCCATGGTTAGAAATATAGTTTGAAATCAAACACAGTGAAACAGTTACTATTTGCTCTTTATCTTTTATTTATTTGCTGTATTTTCATCATATTTTGGTGTTTTATAATCAAACTGTTTAATAAACTTTGGATCATTACAATACCTATCATCCAGCAATAATACATCATAATCATGGATTCAACTGTTAAATTACTATCCATAAAATTCCTCTCTGATTATAATCATCATATGCTCACTGGTGACAGTCTCCAAGAGGTATTTCCTGGAGTTCTAGTGAGAAGCCGTATCCAGTGGAGTTCAACCAGGTCTGTTGTGAGATAGTAACTTACTGATGACACTAGTGGACGGTGGCGCGAATTCGTGGGTTGGTTGGTGTTAAATATTAACACTGTTGGATGCCAGCCATCTCAATGGTCTAAATGTTAAGCGTTTGCGCACGAGACTGATATGTCTTGAGTTCGAATCTCGCGAGGCGGAATTCTGGATGTGCGCTGTTGAGTAGTCCCATACTAGGATGAAACGGCCATACAGTGCTTCCAGGTTTTCCATTGTGATCTAGCTTCAATCGTCTCATGATTTCAATCAAAAACTTAACAATCTTCACACACCCTAAACTGATAATCTTAATCTATTCGGCTGTTATAATTAACATTTCCAGTTAGCATTTTAATACAACTGACATTGGATATGATGTGGAAAGTTTATGTTCCCATATATGTACACAACATATATATATAACTGTCTAAAATTACCGAATATTACCAACCATTTTGATAGCCGACTTTTGTGATAAACACAATTCCACGTATAAAATAGGTCAACATAAAAATAACCTATGATTCACCCACTAGTCGTGATAATATTGATTATCTTTATGTAACAATGATTGAAGTAGACTAGTATGATCTATGATGATATACAGATTTAACCCTATAACTATGTGGATTGTAGAGATTTCATGTGACTAATAGGAGATCCTGGGTGGACGATACAAATTAACATGGTACGTTATATAAAAATAAGACTATTTATTCAATTGTTAAGGTAAGAATTTTCCCGTCATTGATATTAAGAACTACAATCAATCGGACTCGGTTTTGGGATATATGCTTCCTGAGCGATATTACCTTATAGTCACAGGCATTTAAAAAAAAACAAAGTTGGATAGTGGTTCATGGTGGAATTCAGGACACCAGTTTCGTCGTATTAGGGCATCATCTACAGGATCCGCTCAGAATGTTTATGTGTCGAAAGAGTGAATGAACAAATGAAGTTCATAACATTTAAAATGTCTGATTTTAACCCTTACCAATGAATTAGACTCCATCCCAAGCAGTCTTTCTAGACTAAGAAGCTATGTGAATAGCGCTTTGGGTACATGGAACACAAGGCATTGGGGTCGAGCTCCGGTGTAGACATAAACACTGAAATGCAAATTCATTCAGTTGAAATTGGACGAAACGGGCATTCTAGATGCCAGTGTCAACCATGACTAAACTATGCTTAAAATAGTTAACAATAAGAAATAGTTAACGGCAGAAATCACAAATCTCTTGTTACCTCATTTAGAAAGTCATAAAACGGTATACATTGTGAATCTTACTGAATGTTTAAGTCAATAAATAATTCGTTGCGTAATGCTTTAAATGTATCATCCTAAAATATATCGGTAGGTTATTATCGTTCAAGCATTAATTTGAATGTATGGCTATAGAAACTAAATGCATAGTTATTGAAATACATATATTCTGCCTACAATTCATATCTATTTGCTTTGAAAGGAAGTTCCTTAATTCCAAGATTGATCCTCAGTGGTATGCAAGACCAATTAATATTTGTAATGCTGAACAAAAAATAGGTATTTTCACAAATATTAGAAAAGCTAATATAAAGGGAGGGTTTCCTATCTGAAGTTTTCCATTATACCAACCGAAAACAAAAACTTGACGTAGTGTTCGATTTCTATAAGAACTACAAGGAAGGATTTGAAATCAAACAGTTGAACTCAGAGCTTATCTAACCAAAAGGAAGTTGATTATAGTTTGGATTTTCGACTTAATAACTGAAGATTGAATGTTTGATTCATTGTGTTATTGATTCACATGTTACGTTGAAGGGACAACAAGAGTAAAGATTTAAGTAGAAGGAAATGAATTCATTTTAATTCGTTAGGTTCTTGTCAGTTGCTTACAGTCTATAGCATTTAATGTTTATAATTATGGAACTACTATTTGTTATAATGATTATTAATGTAGAATGGTTATGAACAAGATAAAGTGAATTAGTTTTTCATCATGGTTCTACACTATTATATATCTATACGATTTACAATAATGAAATGATACTCATCGAGTGGATGCGTTACATAATAATTATGTAATGATATATCGATTATAAATAAACATTGAGTAATTGGAAGAAAAACGATTAATAATAATCAAAGTAATTAATCGAAAATCAAGTAGTTGCTACGTTGCGTAGTATATAAAAAGAGAAGAAGGAACTACCGAAATACTTTAATGAATGGTCAGTAGAATGGTAGTTATGTAAGAATCAAGAGACGAATGTTGACAAACATGACATTGATCACCACTCAGTGATCAACCAATTGTCATTACATCTCAGTCCTACAGGAGGTCAGTCGCGGCTCGGATAGCTCAGTGGTAACGTCTCTAACTGTGAAGCTGGGTGACATGGGATTGAATCAGACAGGGAACACCATTTCCCTCAAGATTACAGGTACATCTTTCTGATGAGTGCCATGTAGCACGAAACCCGAGTCCAGGGTTTCCTGTCGACTACCTCCAACCGCCATCTAATTTCAATATATAGTGCACGCAGTGTCGAGTCACTTAGACTGGTGGCTACATTGCAATATGGTCGATAGTATTCGATCTGCACTAAATAAGGACTTGACACACATGACATTGATCACCGCCCAGTGATCAATCAACTGAGACTAAGTAAAACATAAAAAATGCAAAAAAAACGGAAGAAAATAGTTTGTCAAAGTTCTGTTACAAACTCCCCTATACCAACGACCAAGGTAGCGACAGTGATTGTACAAACTTCATTTGGATGCAAAGGTTAGGTTTGTGAATATGGATTGCAATGACTTCAGCAATGTGCAAAAGACGCACTGGTAAACCATGTGGCAAATTTGATGGAATATGATGGATTGAGTGCCGTCTACTACAACCACCCCAAAATAAGAACGGCTAATAAAGACAGATAATATTGAATTCACCATATCCATGTGTATTTATCGATTCAACTACTCCTGTAGAGCCAGTTATATAGGGCGTACAATTCGGCAAATTCATCATCGTATAACAAAATATCATCCGTTATGATTGATAAAAGGACAGGTAAGAATGAATTAGTGTTTGACAAGTGTAGGCCATTTTCTTAAAGATGAATTTGATGATATATGACTGAAAACATAAATTCATGATGTCATTTGACTAGAACTTACACTCATGATCAATATAGAATAATGATGTATTATAGATGAATAAAGTAAAACACTAGAATACTGATTGAGATTATAATTTATACACGACCTTTGAGCAACGTTTAAGTGACCTTGAGAGTGTCCATTTAATAACTAGGACCAAAGGAGGGTTACCAACCAGGGTGAAGAATTAGAATTATGTTTTACAATTGATTATTAAGGTTAGATATTAGATTTCGGTTTTTCATCACGAACTGACATTAGCTATAATGCCAAAACTCTGTTTATCCAAATGGATGAATGAATTTTGCGCCAAAATTCATGACCTGTTATCTTATACCTGATTAGTTCGTCCATAAATTATAGTCTCACGAACTACTGAATTATACATATTTCATTCATTTATACTAAATATAGCTAGTTACAATTTCAACAAAAAAGGTAGAACAACTAATCTAATGAAATCTACTATCATCATTAAAGCCTTTCTAGTTTATTATTTATGAAGAATTAATAATCATTTATCAAGTTTTCATTTAATTTCAGTTTAGTACAACCAAAAAAAAATAAGATAATGTTGACATGGTGATATGATTTAAATGGTTTTCCAGTTTCTTTTTTAACTCATTTCAAACATCATTTATACCTAGTTACGAAATTTTCTTGTAGAAAACACTACTTCTCGTTTTTTTTCACTTTTTTCTTTGTTTTTCTTCTTCTTTTTTCTTTTTTTTTTCAAACATGACTGATTATACATTTTGACGGAATACACAAAACTACAAAAGAACATGTGTATATTAACCCATGTGTAATATTCATAAAAATACATGAAAATACGTCATTGTATAATTGTAATTACCCAGAAATTTATATCCTCCACCTCTTAGGTAACAAATGTATTTCTAGTTTTGTTATATATATATATATATATACGTACACATACACACACACACACGCACAAAATCATGTTGAAAGATTAAAGGGGAAAACTAATAGTTGAGTTGTTAATGTATATTACATTAGATAGGATAATTACAGTTTCTTAACAAACTTTCTGTATGTTGTATCGGTGATAGATTAGTTGAATAAAGATCATCGTGAAATAAGTCAATAATTATAATAATTATTATTATTACTACTATTATCATTCACTATAGTGTCTAGTTGAAAGCCTATGATTAGATGAATGTGTTGTAGTATGCACTTGTTTATATACTAATTTTTTTTTATAGAAAAGTAATTAGACATTGATGTATGTATTGAATGATTAAAAAATTTTTTTAGATATGATGGAGATTATGAATGAACAATTTCTATAGTTCAGTTATCAGTGATTAGTAACAACAACACCCCACCCCCTAAAAAAAACAAAAAAAAAACAACAACACAACAACACCATATAGATACTTTCCAAACCTTTACAAGTTATAATCATAGATATATCTTTATACAATATATGTAAAGTTGCTTATACTGACATTTACATATGATCTATTTATTAGTATCTTTAGTTAGAAGTGGCATATATATATATACAACATGTATGTATAAACTAGATATATAATATCAAAACAAATTCATTTCTATCAAGTATACTATATTAAAATTGTATTAGAATTGTGGATATTAGAAATATACTGGAAGATAGTAAGTTACATTTCTGTATTAGTTATATATAAATGAATCATGATAAATTAAATCATGCCTATACATAATACACAACCAATATATATATATATATATATATATATATATCAGAGAGGGATTTATGGATATTATAGTTGGATTCATAAGTGAATTAATGCCGACTCAGTGTTCTAGTGGTTAAGCGCTTGCGTGCGAAACTGTTAGGTCTTGGGTTCGAATCTCAAGAGGCAGCATTGTGGATGTGCTCTCTTGAGGAGTCTTATACTAGGACGAAACGGCCGTCCAGTGCATCCAGGTTTTCCATGGTGATCTAGCTTCCAACTGACTCATGAATTCAATTATATATATATATATATATATATATATATATATATATATATATATAGATTATACGTTTGAATACTCAATTATCTCGGTTGATTTGTTTATTTATTTATTTACTTACTTACGCCTGTTACTCCCAGTGGACTGTTGGCCGCCGACCAACATTCTCTAACCCACTCTCTCCTGAGCCTATTTAATTTATTAAGATAAGTACTATTAGTTAGTTTTCAAAGACAATATAAACGGAAGCTGAGTAATTGCAATCACATTTATTAAATTTATTATAAAGGTACTTTAGAAGTGTAATACGATATTTTTAAGAAATCTTCAGAATGTATTTCAAATTGAAACTGAAACTTATTTAGTAAATAAGTTTTCTAGTTCAATAAGTATAATACTGACTTGTTAGAGTAGATGTTGTTCAGAATTAAGCTTTACTTGGTAGTTTATACATTTGATTTGGAACTGGACAATAGAAATGAGGGTTAGAGATAACATTGGGTTGGATAATATGAAACAGATGAATTGGGACTAGTACTTGAGACATAGTGGATGAAAGTTGGAAGCAATTACTATTCAATTAAATAGAAGTAATTATTAAGCTCGACTTAATAGACTTTTGTATAAAAAGAGGAAAATCAAACTTTCTATTAGTCTTCGTACAAAACATGACATTATTTCAACTCCTTAATATACGTCTAAAATTGCTGGTAGTGATACTTAATAAGTTTCATGTCACACAGGGATATCCTTTGAAACTTTAAAAAATATTATTATTCGACCATACAATTCCTTACCGAGTATTCTTGTAAAGTTTCCCTGTTTAAAGCTCGAACTACCAAGAAAGACATTTTACATTAAACGAAATGAGAATAAACCAGATTCATTGAGTTTTCACTAATGGCCAGACTATCTCATAAATCTGCATAAGATTTACTTCCAATTATAGCTATCTTGTAAGATATCGTACCCATTACTTAATGTCATCATTGACACATGTATTCCTCCTAACTTACTACAAAATCTTAAACTACAAAGAAATGAGTATCTAGTACTTTCTGGTTATTAATTTTAATCCATTTGACATAACTCTATAATGGAAGATAACCTTTAATGACATACATTTCATAACTACCCAAATAATGTCCTAACACTTATAATAACTGGAATATTTTAATGTTAGAATAATTTTCTTCTGGTCAGCGTTTTTTTTTAGCAAGTTAGTTTTCTACGGGATGAGGTCGCTAACCCCAAGCCCCAATCCTCCTCCTTTATCCTGGCTTGGGACCGGCAGAAGCCCCCGGAGGGACTCCAGGCGGAGTTAATATCTTAATGTACTTATTAATAAATATAATAATATTTGAAAAAAATCTCAAATATTTGTCAATAAACTTTACATTCAAGGTAACTTGCTTTATACTATGTAAACTATTCGATTCTATGTAGGTTGTAATAATAAATTGTACTTGAAGGATTTCTTGTAGTTGAATCATTTGAAACGATAGGTGATCGGTTTGATTCTTCATATGTCATTATTATTATACAAGAAGTTATAGTTAGAGAATCTTAAATAGAAAAAACGCTTTTGAATTCTACTATTAAACAATTTACAAAATGTTCATTGCATGATATTGTTATATCTTGAAGGTTGTTTTCTTGATATACCGCGTATAACTGAGCACCAAAACAACAAAACCCTTCCAAGTCGCAATAAGAAGACAGAAGGCTAATGAAAGGAATATTATTCCAAACAGTATCAATTATAGTAAAAAATTGTCAGGTATTTGTAGTTTTTAGTAAGAACGAAATCATCATTACAGTCCACCAATCCGCATACAGGGGGTGATCAGCGTTGTCCAACCACGAAGCTACACGTAGAAACTCTAGAATATTCTACCGAAACATGATTGGACGGAATATCTTCGGCTCCTTCTGAGCCTCCTACAGCTTCCTCGAGTTCACCCGTAATCAGTAGTCACAGATATCTTACTTCAACTATGATTTATAAATTACATTTCTACTTGAAATTTGTGTTGATGATGTCATTCAGAAGAACAATGAAAGCTCTATGATCAAATCATTCAGATCAGTGAACATACCTTTATCAAAATCAAACTTTGCTATGTCTCAAGTTAGATAAATTTATAAAATAATAAAGTGGAAATGAATCCTCACATGTAAATTATTCTAATGATATAAGAGGATTGACTATCCGAAAAACAGGTCGTTTCATTGTGAACAAATAATTAGTTTATCACGTTTTTCAAATATCTTTATATGATTCAAAATATCATCATAATAATAAGCGTAAATCCCTTGAAGAAATTAATGAATCTACTTGAAATACCAGTAAATGATGAGACTATAATTTAGGGACGTCCTTTGAACAATGCCAAACTGACCTTCAGAGTGACTGTCTGATAACTAGGACCAAATGAAGGTTATAAATAAGTGTGAGGAATTCGAATTATAATTTACAGTTGATAATTAAAGTTAGGAATTAGATTTCGGGTTTTCATCACGAACTGATATCAGCTATAATGCTACGATTCTATTTAGTTAAATGGATAAGTGAATTTCGCGCCAAAAATCCGAGACCTGTTATTTTATACGTGATTGGCTCATCCATAAATTATAGTGTTGCCCAATAAATAATCAGTTTTGATTGTTAGACAATTTATTGAAAAGTGATTACACATACTTGATTATTGTCTCTCATAGAAGAATAGATGGCTTCATATTGAGTATATAAACACCGATAGGATTAAAGAGTTGGTCAGAATAATTCATTCTTTTAATTTTAGATAGTTGACATCTTAAGGGAACTTAAAATATAACAAAATGATAAGTAAAATAGACTAAACGTTTAACTTTCATTGTTTTGAAAAGTTCAGGAAGATTTTAGAAGTAAAATTTATGTATAATTTAACGTTTTAATGCTTGAATTCATGAATCTATTTAACCTAGATCACCATTGAAAACCTGGAAGTACTGGACGACCATTTCGTTCTAGTATAAGGCTTCTCATCAATGCGTATCCACGATCCCGCGCATGAGATTCGAACACAGGACATTCAATCTCGTACGCGAACGCTTAACCTCTAGCTTAGATCGACTCATGAATTCAATTATTGGAGTCGGTACAATCTCCGTAAACCCTATTCGGATGATAATCACCATGTACTTAATTGTAATTGACTTCAAGTGGTATTTCTTCGAATTCTGTTAAGAAGCCGTGACCAGTGAAGTGCAATCCGTGTTGAGTAGAGACAGATATCTAACTCAGTATAGTAGATGAAGTGTCGCGCGAGATCATAGATAGATAGACATTAACACAGTTGGATTCTGGCCAGATCAGCGGTCTAGAGATTGAGCATTCGCGTGCGAGATCGAATGTCCTGAGTTCAGATTCCACATGCGGAGTCATGGATGTGTACTGCTGAGGGGTCTCATACTAGGACGAAACAGTAATCCAATGGTTCTAGATTTTCCATGGTGATCTAACCTAACTAGATTCATGAATTCAACTATTAAACTTATTACAATCTCCATAACCCACATTCTGATAATTTAACATTGACAAAAAGGTTTATACGCATAAATTTGTATGAAATGTCCATCTTTCAAAGCTTACTAATATAAATTGACCAAATGTTTGAAAAAAAATTGTGTATAAACTAAATTATTGCATGCAGACGTCTTTTCTTCTTTTAGGAAAAATATTTTTGTCTGACAGAAAAGAAAGACACTAAGATATGCACATATATACATACATGGACATAGGCAGAAAAGGGTGAAATGGAAGTAGGGCAGTTCAATATAAGTTTTGTAATCACTGATAGACACTTTGGGAAGAAAAGGTTTCTACATTTGAAGAATCGAAATGTATTTAGAAAGAAAAAAAACTAGAGAAAGAATTCAGTTTATTTCCGCGGAAAAATGTGTTAAAATAGTTATTTAACTAAGATGAACCAACTGAAAGATGTAAAAATTTCAAAAACCTCTGTGATGCGTGCTACTTATATTGATATAAGTAGTATATGACGCGAGTCAGGAATGTAATGTCTGACAGCAGAAGATGGGGAAGATCAAGAAAGGCAGAACGGGAATAGAAAGCAATTGGTATGGAAATGCAAGAACAATGAAGTTCGAGACAATTATTGAACATTTTGCAAATTAAGTGTCATAGTATGGTTTTTCTATTTTACCAATTAACTCTGTAATTTCGTGCTAAATGTAATTCGATTGTCCCCACCCGTGTTTTAATTCACTACACCTCATTATATAGTAAAAGTATTCATGAGCTTACTAGTAAGTAATTTTTGTGAGGTAATTCCTCTAGTTCCGATGACAAACTGTGACCAGTAAGGTTCAAATAAACAGATTGCAATGCATTTACTCACTAAAAGACATTGAAAGACTGTTTCATAATAGTAGTATTAGATTGAAGCTAAACATTTAAACTATCGATTGCTCAACTTGATGAGATTTGAACGTCTTATGTTCAACTCTCTAATAGGTTATGAATGTATACTGCTGAGGAATCCTGTGTAAGGACGAAGCATATCTCTGGTGCTTGACTGTAACAATTCAACAGTCTACTCAAATCTTCTTATATTATGTAAGAAAATATTAGTTTAAGCCTGAATTAAGTGATTTACTGAAGGTATAACGATTTTTAGTCTGCTACAGCCAATAGATAAAATATTTATCAGTATAGGGTTATGGAGATTATTAAATTTTTGATCGAGATCATGAACTGATTGATTTTAGACCATTACTGAAATCCTGGAAGCACTGGATGGTCGTTTCGTTCTATTGTGGAACTTCTAAGCAGTGCGCATTCATCATCCCGCTTGCGGAATTCGAACCCAGTTACTGGGTTCGGTTCATGAACTTAATCAAATAAACTATTTATGTTAAAGAGCCTGGTTACGTAATATTCATTTTGAAGATATTATTGAGGTTTGTGAAAAAGAACTTGAGTTAAATATAATTTAAGGTAATAAACGATATAAAACTTGACAAAGTTGTTATATTATTGTAGATTATCATATAAGGCGCATCGGTAACACTAACTTGAATGTTGACGATAAAGACTTGATGATAAGCTACGAATCGACGAATTAGTATAATTAGCTAATTAAATATATAGAACACGTAGAATATCCAAGGCATAGAAAATTATGGATGTATTTTAACTTGCTGAAGTCATTTACATTAAACTGAGGATCTTCAAGATTACATGGTTTAGATCAACAATAGAGATATTTGCCTGTAAATTCTTTAATATTTTCCAATATACGTTTATACTATTTGTGTAATAGTCATTAAAATAAGCTTAAAATCCTCTCCATAGTTAATATTGTATACATATGGTATCCTTGAATGTATTGTAATCGTTTGAATTGAAAATTGATAAGCGCCATCATAATGAAATTAATAGTCAGCTTTCATTTGTCAGTTTTTGCATAAGGATTAAAAGCCAGAGTGTTATATCTTGTGACTGCCGATTAATATGCTGTGACTCATCGATTGGAACAATGGCGCATAAAACACGTGCGAGCAGCCTAGAGTTCTAATTGGTCCTGCTTTCCACCTAGCCTATCCCAGCCAGTTAAGTCCAGAACACTAGTCTCAGCCTCTGCAATATGAATCACTGTATTTCAAACATATTGAGTTTATATACCAATCAAACAGACCACAACGTGCCAATAAAATATGAAACAACATTTGTACAAGAATTAGCCAGATGTGGCTATGAATGAGGGAGGAAGTGACTAATAGACAGGGAATAATTTAAGAATGGAAAATCGAGTAATAACGGTTTATAGGTTAAGATAAAGCTTATGATAAGAGGGACATGAATATGAATAGTTTAATTAATTAACAATTATACGGTAAAAATATACGTATAGTATTGGTCCATAAATGGATCCCAAAAATTACCACTCATTATTCTTATCGGGGCATAACACAGAGAGTATACGGATTTTAAAAAAATCAATTAACAGAAAACTATATTCAATGAGTTCTGAGAATAGCACTGAATAAACTGTTTGAAGAGTGGTAATTCATTAGTAAGTTACTTATGGATTAGGATGATAAAAATGTCATCCTGCTTCTTTAAACTATTACGATTGTAATCTAAACAGAGTTACTGCATTTGAAATGAAATATATTTCCAGCTACAGAAAAATACTATTTTCTTTCGTTTATTGCCCTCCCTCGGCTTGATGTTAAATGGGACTTACCTACGCCTGTTATTCCCAATGAAGCATAGGTCACCGACTAGTATTCTTCAGCTCACACTGTCCTGGGCCGTTAAATGAAACATAACGATTAAATGTGACTTTTCATTATTGTTTAACAATCATGCAAGTCGATAAACTCTATATGATAACTGAGTCATAGATTTACTTACTTTCAGTTTAGATACAAACCAAAAAAAGGCTGTGTACCTTATTCATACATCTTCTAATTAACTTTCTGCGAGTGTTTAAGAATACAGCTTCTCGTACTGAGATTGTAAACAATAGTGTTAATGCAAAGTAATGCAAAATGGTTATTTGTTTTTACAAGTACTGCATTTTAAACATAAATCAGTAAGAATTGATCGACTTCTATACCTTTTAACAGGAACATTTATTCAACTATTTGTGAGGAAATAGGTTTTGTGGGTCATTGATATTATCTTCCCCCCTTTGCATTATACATTTAAGTTAAATAAAGGACAAAATGGACTACTAGAATTAACTCTTCTGTAATACATCGTAGATTTAGGATATTCAGGATCCAATTTAGTTTCTTTTACATCATTTACAATATCCACATAAAGGTTTAGAGAGGCTGATGCATTAATCTAAAATATATTGCAGAAACAATCGGTTAATTCCATATCAACCTGGGATTTAGATCTGTGATATTTCTGTCATATATTACATACATTACTCTATTTTTATCATTCTCATCATATTAGAAGATGTATCAACTCAATACTGTTGTTCAACATTCATATTATATGGGCATTGTTTCAAGTTTAAGCCTAATCCTGTTAACTTTTACTCTGATTCGTTCAATAACGAGTTATTTTATACATTTTGTAAAATTTCCATTTGATAATCAATAGCCCAAAATTATTTAGCAAAGTTTTGATTGTTCTCGTAATTCTTAAGCCAAAACTCACTGAGTTTGTAAATGGACATGATTTAATCTGTAGATTTCAATTAATATTCTCTATTGTGGGACTCTTCAACAGTGCGCATCCACGATCCCGCCTTGAGAGATTCGACCAGTGAAGTGATCGGTGGAGTTCTGTTTTGAGATAGTAACTTACTGATGACACTGGTGGACGGTGGCGCATCATTGTGGATTAGTTGAAGTTAGAAATTAACACCGTTGGATGCCGGCCGGCTCAGTAGTCTAACTGTTAAGCGTTCGCGCGCGAGACCGGTAAGTCTTGGGCTCAAATATCACGAGGCGAGATTGTAAAAGCGCACTTCTGAGGAATCCTACAATAAGACAAGACGGCCGTCTAGTGCTACCAGGTTTTCCATGGTGGTCTAGCTTCAACTGACTCATGATCCCAACTATCAAAATTAATACTCTATATGTTTAGTAAAAAATATCATTATGACTTCATAGATAAATTCGAATCAGTAATACATCAGTGATTATAATAATTCGAACGTTTGAACTATAGTTATATTGTTGATCATCAATTAGACAACCAGTTTTGCAAACAAATTGATAAGATAATCTAAATTAGTTGGCATGCATACTTCAAATGAACTATTTTGTAACATGTTATCAGCGTAAAATACTGGCTTTAGTTAAAGAACAGTTAGAAGACAGAAAGAAATTGATAACTATTTCATCTGAGCATGGAGCTTCTCAGAAATGAGCACCCACGAATTCGATGATCAAACTTTAAATATTAGACTCCATGGAGAGCATTTTTCATTTATACTAATTAGCTAGTGTTCAATGGTCTAAATCCAGTCATCAATTACCATTGGTTATGTCTCGCTACCGCAAATGATGATAAAGTTACAGTGGTTATCTGAATAAAGTCGATTCAAGACATAAATTATGAAATGGATAAATTCAACATGCTGTTTATACTAATAAAATCTGCACATTGATCTGAAATTTTTATGAATAAACTAAAAACTTTGGACTCTCAAAAGACAAGAGATTGGTGATTACAGTTGCATATTCTTACTTGTAACTATAAAACATGACTAATTTATTGTATTTTCTTTCTTGTTTAGGTTCTTCGAGTTCACTGCCATCTTTAGATACTGGAGGTAGTAGTTCAACTGGTGGAGGGTGTAGCAGTGGTCACACACAAACAGCAGATGAAGATCATTCTATTGGAGACGAATTGAATTCAGCTAATACCACCATTTTACATTCCATTTCCAAAATATCAAAAAATAATAATGAGTGTGATAAACATAATTCTCAACTGTTACATTCAGATGAAGCGAAAAATCTTCAGTCAGATGATGTATCATCTGATAAAACTGTGTTAATATTGGTAGGTTTATAGGAAAATCTTTTTATTTTACATTGATTTGATTAATTGAGATGGTTATGGAAGAGTACCAAACAGACCATCCAACTCAGAGAACAAAACTCCATCAAAATCATTCACCTGAGCTACAAATCTTCTCTACCATCTCAAGAGTACTGAACTCTTGCATTCTGTAAAAACTTCGAAGTACTTATAATATCACTGGTTATATCTATGATGACGTTGAATTTAAAGGAAAAGCTACCTCACACATCTGAGCAGTAGTATATGTATTTTGGATAACATAATATAGATAGTAATTACAGTTTCAGGGAAAATCAAAACTTACATTTCAAATAAAATTTGATCGAAGATGAAAACCAAACTACTTTGGGTTAGACTAGAATGAAACAATTGTCACAGTATTTTTCATTATGTCATCGAGATGGTGGAGAAGATTTATAGCTCAACTGGATGATGTTGGGAGAGTTTTGTTCCTTGAGCTGAATAATTTAGCCGTTGAGCTTTCATCGTTCTTCTAAATGATATCACCAACACAAACTTCAAGTGTAAGTCAACTTCCAATGATGATGCCATTCAGAAGAATGATGGAAGCTCTACGATCAAACCATCCAGATCCGAGAACAAAACTCCATCAAAAAATTATGTCTTCGTTTGTCTGTTTAAAAAAAATATCTTCGAATCTGATTTATGTCCAAAACGGTCCTTGGTAAATTATAGAGTGAAAATTATGATAATACTGAATGTGTTTAGTCAGCTAATTATATATGTATATATAATAAAACAAAACAGAGTTAAACATTTGTCAACAGGAATGGATGATCATTATATATAGTAAATGATCCAAGTTGAAACTGTATTACAGCGGTTTTAACGGTTTACTGGAAAACTTTGTAACTTTAAGTTTGATCCCTGATGACATCGTTGATGCTCATAGTTTGGGTAATTATTCTAAAACTGAACAGATGTCCAATGATCTTTGATTTTGAGTGGTGTCTCCTTGAAAAATATTAGAATAAATCAGATTAGCTTAACTTGAGAAAACATAAACTCAATGTAAATGTTTAATTGTTGTAAGAATGACAAATTTGGATAAATAAAAGGGATTTCCGTTTGTACAAAAATATATTAAATTTAAAAAAAGTAATGTGTGCTTTTTTCAAATGCATAAAAATATTGAAAGAATTGTGGTGTCAGTTACTATGTTAAGCCCACATAACTTATCCTGACTATCCAGTCACACGGTCGAAGCAATTAAGGCTTCACCTTGTCGGTCCTCTTGAGAAGTAACACTGCTTGGAATTTAGGAAGGACATAATCCTGAGCGATGGTTAAGCCATCGAGGAGTTTGTTCTACTCTTCGTCATTGAAGATGGCCAGTTGTAAGTGCTAAGGGATAATACGGGTTTTCTTGTTGTCACGAGCAGCATTACCAGTCGCCAGGTACTCGAGGACAGCTGCTAAACAAACAGCGGCACCAGCTCCGACACATTCTGTGGAGTTGCCCGTTGTGAAGGAGACGATGGACACGACCAACTAAGAGCTGATGATCAGTACGGGTTGATCGCGTTTTGGCCTTAGCACGAGACTTCCCACCTTTGCCACGTCTACTCATTGTCTGTCAGAACCAAGAAACGTAACCCAAGAAGAATGGATAAATTGGCCTATTCAGAAGCTAGAATAAGTTATGTGGGCTTAACATAGCAACCAACACTACAAAATGATTTGAAATATAACAATATTTATTTGCTTCAAGTGTTAAATCCTATTGTTTACCCCCTTAATTAAATGTTTATTTCGAATGTTGAAACAAGATAGTATGAGGGAGATGAAACAGACCAGGCTGATCGGATTGTTTTTTTAGAACGGAAACATCGGAGGATTAGTTTACTTATTGCCCAATAAATGACAAACCATTACAAGTTAATTATGATTTTAAGAGAGAACGATTAGCAAAATTATGAATGAAAAAATATACCATAATTAAGAGTAATATGACAATACTAATCAGTTACTTCGGCGACACTCTAATTCACGGACGAACTTTGAACGAATCCTAAGTGACCTTGAGAGTTATTAACCAATCAGAAGCCAGCTAGTATAGAGTAAAAATATATTATAAGAAACTAATGAATTACAGTGGATATTCTTCTTTTATGTGATTTAAAAACTTGTTAAGGCTTGATAACTGTGCAGGTGTTCTGAAACCATAATGCATGCTATATAGGAACTCGTCCATATGGCTCCATAATAGTCGTCCTCTGGAGCCGAAGTACGGTCTTAAAAATCCCTTCAATCTCGACTACATGGCTTTAATGTTGTTAGTATGAACGCCGGTAGTAGGGTCGAGAAAATGGCGTTTATGCATTACGACATGGTGGACATACCCAAGTCTATGAAGGCATCTATACGCTCTCCAATCGTCTATATATACCGTGGTGCCCAGCTGCATGTATTCCTTTATAACTGGTATTATTGTGCTTGCTTGACGGTTTCTCACCCTCTTGAAATGCCCTTTTTGCGTTGAGCGATCATAAATTCCAAGTACCTGTCAAGTAGATTTACGGAAGTTCTTCTTACCCAATTTTCCTTGTTACTACGTACCCTGCTGTATTTTCGCTTTCGCGCTACTGTTTCATCTATTTCCACAATACTTCCGACTCCTCCGAATGATTCGTGTAGATGTGTCTTTTTAGGTGTGCATATATCACGGCAATACTCATACCACTGGACGGCTGAAGTTTCAGTAACATTTGCAAACGCCGCAGCCAGTGTTACTGGTACCTTTATAATTCAATTTGCGACTATTATCATGATTTGCTTCAGTCTCAGTCTCGATCGAGCGAAGAAAGTTCCCGTTCGAGCAGACTTTTTTCTCCAATATAAAAAACAACGAAATAAAATCTCATCAGGATAGTCTGCACACTGTACTGCAGTCATTTGATAACCGCATTCACAGGTACAGGAACTTCTTAGTAGTTCCATCTCTTGTAGCCGCTCAATAATCACCTCTTTTCTAAAATCCGCTGTAAAGCGATCGTATGTGAGCATCATGTGTTGAACTTGGCTCCGTGACCTTAAAATTCATCAAACGCTTCTGATTAACTCGTCCATATATTAGAGTCTCGCCGTCATTTGAAACATAATTACTTCTTTCATACGTTATCCATTTTAAAAAATAACACCTTCATGGGACAACAACACAACGTGTTTCTTACATAATTACGTTGAGGGGTTAATTAGGAAAGTCACTTTTTATCTAAAGGTTCCTTCAAAAATCATTCTGCCTTTTTTATACTGGATTCTACATTACATACATTATGAGACAAGACTAAAACTTCCTATTTTGTTAATAGTTTCTGAAATGCAAAAAGTTACGTCAACCGACTATTCTATAAAATGACTTTACCAAAATTCACTTGGTTTTGTTTACTTGAATCTTCTCATTAATGTTTAGGACTGCAATTGATCAGTTCCTTATTAGGATGTGTGAAAAAAAGGTGGCTAACAGTGGAATCCAGTTTGATGCGCATTTTGTCGTAGCTGGGACTCGTCAGCTGGATATACCCGCATTTCAGAGTTAATATTCACTCCGGGACTCGAATCATTCACTTCATAGACCAATAAGAGACTGATCATTTACAGTCCTAAACCTCAATAGGAAGATTCAAGTACATCAATAACAAGTGAATTTAAATGTCACCCCATTGCACAAGTAAGTGGCTATTTGGACTCAGTAACTAAGTGAATAACGCGATGGCGTTTGAAACGAACGGTACTTGGTTCGAGTATCAAAGTGAACATCATCACTGAGATGCAGGTATGTTCAACTGACGAGTCCTTAATAGGACGAAACTCACGTTCTGGATTCTATTGTTAGCCACTATCTATCTATGCTAATAAGACTATATCAAAAGTTAAAATAAAAACATCTTTGAACTTACCCTATAAGTATTTTAATTACTCCAACTATACATTCAACTAACATGTCAAATTTTTGTTATTAGTTGAATTATGAGTTTACATTTGGTTATTGTCATTCTTATTGAATTACTGTCATTTAATATGAGGGATATGTGGATACATAATGACTTTATATTATTTTTCTCCTTTCTTTTTAGTCGAAAAGGCGACATGCTGTCAAAGAACTTATTCATGTTGAAAAAGAATATGTGAATGCATTAACTACTCTAGTCAATGTAGGTCATCATTCATAGATTTACCATGTATTTTATAAATGTAGTTCAATATATAATCAGTAAAGTTAACCGTAGATAGGTGTATTACAAAAGGGTAAACCATATATACGTTTATCATACAAACACCATTATTATAACAATACGTTGTTCCTACAAATTAAGATAAACAACTATTTACTATTTTGCATTGATTACTTGAATTTTCTCATTCTAAGACTGAAAAGATGTCCAATGATCTTTGATTTTGAGTGGTGTCTTAACTGAAATCAAAATTCAATTGTATGAACGAAGAATATTCTTTTCAATAATTTCTCATCAGGTTCTACAATTATAAATCCAGATTAATAATCCATAAAATTGGCCAGATTTAAGGCAAAATACATCATCATTTGGAAATTGTAATATGTAAATCAGGAATTGTTTGTTATATAAAAATAAAATCGTTAATGTTGGGGCTGACTAATATGAAGTGTTAACTTGAATCAGTTTATAAGTGAAATGAAATTGTGAGATAAATAATGATCAGAATAAATATGGTCAACATGGGGTAAGAGAGAGAGAGCGAAAGAATATTGTGATTACAAATCGGAAATTGCGTAATATGTAAAATAATCAG
The DNA here is from genome assembly GCA_944470365.2 of Schistosoma intercalatum. NCBI lineage: Eukaryota > Metazoa > Platyhelminthes > Trematoda > Strigeidida > Schistosomatidae > Schistosoma > Schistosoma intercalatum. The sequence goes on from OX103726.1 coordinate 39,958,049, forward strand.
GTCAAATATAGTAGGTTCAGGGGTGGATATTAAATAAATTCCTCAAAAAGGGTTTATCAAGTGTAAAGACAATAATAATAATAAGTTTGGGACATAAAATGAACATTAATCAGATTACGTCACCACATTTTAAGATTGATTATTAGCTAGTTTGCCAGGGTAAAAGAAGTGGCTGAACATACTTCTTTTGGATACAAAGCTCTGGCTTTTTGATCCGAAAAGCAATTGCTTCAGCCGTCTGTAGGATTCGCAGTCTGACGGAATTAGGTAGACTGCTGTTGACCATATTTATTCTGATCATTATTTATCTCACAATTTCATTTCACTTATAAACTGATTCAAGTTAACACTTCATATTAGTCAGCCCCAACATTAACGATTTTATTTTTATATAACAAACAATTCCTGATTCACATATTACAATTTCCAAATGATGATGTATTTTGCCTTAAAACTGGCCAATTTTATGGATTATTAATCTGGATTTATAATTGTAGAACCTGATGAGAAATTATTGAAAAGAATATTCTTCGTTCATACAATTGTGTTTTTAATATAATGGGAATTTTTCATCAATTGAAATCAAAATTGACAAATTAAACTCCTTGAAAAATATTGGAATAAATCAGATTAGCTTAACTTGAGAATGCATAAACTAGAAGTAAATGTTTAATTGTTGTAAGAATGACAAATTTGGATAAATAAAAGGGATTTCTTTTTGGGAAGTAACATTGCTTGGAATTTAACGACACAATCCTGAGCTATGGTTACGCCTCCGAGGAGTTCGTTCGACTCCTCGTCATTACGGATGGTCAGTTGTAAGTGGTAAGGGATAATACGGGTTTTCCTGTTGTCACGAGCAGCATTACTCGAGGACAGCTGCCAAGTAAACAAGGGCACCAGCTCCGACACATTCTGCAGAGTTACTCGTTGCGAAGGAGACGATGGACACGACTAACTAAGAATTGAAGACCAGTATGGGCTGTTAGCGTTCATTGTTGTTTAGGACTGCAATTGATCAATCTCTTCTTGTGACTGAAGATAATATCGAAACAATCCGCACAAAATGCACATATATCAATAAGAGATTGATTATTTTCAGTCCTAAACATTAATAAAAAGATTCAAGCAACCAATACAAAGATAAATTAGACTTCACTTCCTTGCACAAGCTAGTGGCTATTTAAACTCAGTAACTAAGTGGGTAATGTGTTGGCTTATGAAGTGAACAGTAATGGGCTCGAGTCTCGGAGTGAACATCAACTCTAAGATACAAATACATCCAGCTGACCAGTGCAAAATAGGATGAAACAAGCATCCTGGATCTCACTGTTAGTCACCATAATTTAAACTATCCATTTTTCTCCAACCTATATAAATGTAACTATCTATTGTACATCTTATTTTATTGATCCAATCACTATATAGTATTTGATTGATATCATGAATCAGTTGATGTTAGACCACCGTTAGGAACCTGGAAGCACTGGACGACCGTTTCGTCCTATTGTGAGACTCCTCAGTAGTGCGCATCCACAATTCCGCTCGCGGGATCCGAACCTAGAGCCTTCAGTCTCACACGCGAACGCTTAACCTACTGGACCACTGAGCTGTCTTATCACTGGAACCCCGAGAATTTCAATGGATGATATATATTATTTATATTTATCGACATCAAGAACACATACTACTATATTACCACTAAAGCTTATAAGTTAGAACTTTGCTGAAGGTTCATTTTGATTGATTTTAAATAACCCATTGATACAGTTCATATATATCTTCGATCTGAAAAGGAAATTGATCTCTTATTAGTTTATTATACAATCGAAATATTTTAGTCACATGAATTTTGTTTAAGGTTACATAGAAACTAATTTAATAACCGATTCATATAGTTCATTATTACTATAAATATGAATATGATAATTTTGACATTCATATTAGTTCTATGTAATAATCTCATTTGTCTTAGTTAGTCAATAAATATAAAAGATAAATGTTCATTAATAATTAGAGTTTTATAGTTATAGTTTGTACATATTTGTACATAATACGAACAACAACACCAGCAACAACAACCAAAAAGAAAAAAGAAAGGAAAAACACAACAACTTTGTAATATAACAGAATTGTGTACGTATAAACTGTGTGTTGTATAGTCATATATAGATAGATAGATACATGTGAATGCATGCGAACATTTACTACTACATTGAAGTATGTATATCTATATAGGAATGTATAAAGGTGCATATTTCTTTTTTCATTCCAATGAAATATATATAAACACACAATGAAAAGGACTTTTTTCCTTCTTCTTCTTCTTTTTCTATCTGCACTCCGATGTACATCAAATTTATTGATTGTATCCTTGTTTCTTTTCTTTCTTTTTCTTCTTCTTTTTTTTCTTTCTATTTCCAATAAAATAATCGAAGAAATTAGAAAACTTTTCATAAAATCAATAATCACCAAGTATATGAATCTAGTGTTTTTATATTATTTAATTTTCATTTATAGTATAAGGGAAAAAAGTGAACTATAGTTTATAGTAAGCATGAATGAATCGTTCAACGGTTTTAAATGATCATTTATTCATTGATAGATCAATAATAATGGAACTTTAATAGTAAATTCCATTAAAAGAATGTAAAAGATGGAAAAAATGTTTTGTGGTTAGCGTTTATTTAGTGAGTTAGTTTTCTAAGAGATGTGGAGAACACTAACCCAATCACACTTGATAGCGAAACTCTGGAAGATGTGAAATCCTTCATGTAACTGAGAAGCATGATCGATGAGCAAGAAAGATAGGATGGGGATGTAAAGGTGACATATGGGAAAGCAAGGACAGCAGTCCTACAATTTAAGAACACATGGAACTCAAAACAACTGTAACTCAACCAATATCAAAGTCACAATCTTCAATACGAACGTCAAGACAGTCAGTTCTACTGTACGGAGCTGAAAGTTGAAGAATGACCACAACCATCGTCAAGAAGGTACAAGTATTTATAAATAGTTGTCTATGCAAGACACTCAACATCCATTGACCGGATACTATCAGCAACAGCATTCTGTGGGAGAGAACAAACCAAATTAGGAAAAGTCGATGGAAATGGATAGGGCATACATTACGGAAATCACTAAACTGCATCACGAGTCAAGCCCTAACTTGGAATCCTGAAGGGAAGCGGAAAAGTGGAAGGCCAAAGAACACATTATGTTGGGAAATAAAAGCAGATATGAAAAGGATGAATAACAACTGGAAAGGGCTGATAAGGAATGACCAGTACAGGATTGGATGGAGAATGCTGGTGAGCAGCCTATGCTCCTCTACGAGAAGTAACAGGTGTAAGTAAGTAAGGAAGTAAAATGATTGCGAGTTTCTACGTTTTCTCAACTGGATAGTTTGATTGTTTACCTTTCATTATTTATTGAAAATAATAACGATAGGTTTGTTTTTTGATGGCGTTTCGTTCTCGGAGCTTCTCTGAACTTCAGGTAGAAGTTTGTGCTGATGATGTTATTCAAAAGAATGATGAAAGTTTCACGACCAAACTATTTAATTCAGAGAATAAATCATCTACTTGAGCTATAAATCTTCTCTATCATCTGAGCAACGACAGTTTCACAATTATATTTGGAATAAAGACACTTCATGTGACAAAGTGGTTGTCTTAGACAAATCATCAAATAAAAATTAGTTTTCAAAATTCTTATTGATGTGACCAAATACAAGTAGAATGGATCAAATTGAGTTTTCAATCAACTTAAAATTGTATGTAATAAAAGTGGTTTGAATTCAATAGTGTTTCATTTTCTGAAGGGGAAGGGGGTGGGACGATATGAAAACTCATTTCTAATCACTGGATTTTTTTTCGTACAAACACGCGAATAACTTACTAGTGCTTCTGTTAGCGGAACATAGACGGGATTAAAGCATGCTCAATGCACGATTGCTTTGGTGCACGCTGATTGGCTAATTCTTAACCAATCAGCATTAGTCGATAGTTGGAGAATACTCTAGAATCTTCTCATGTAAAAACTATAAATATACTGACGTTTTCTCTATCGTGCTTCTGACTTACTTCTTACTTCCATCTAACCTTGTTATTTGGAATATAATCTCTTTCCTGTTCATCCGTGTTTTGATTTGGGGACTTGTCGAGTGAATCGGTGTCCGAGAATACTAAGCAATAGGAATAGCTGGGTCATTACCGTAAGAAAGGGAGTATATAACAGCTTCACTTGAAAATGAATTAAGCCAAGACGGTATAGAGACCGTCTAACATAGAGTGTAATATAGTATTAGAAAGGCAATTTATCAAAAACTGTAATGTAATCATTGTATTTTGATTAAGTATCTAAATGAGATTGTGCTTTCATAGAACACTTCAACTTTATTTCTTGTCTTGTGTATCATCAGATTCTACAATTATTATATCCAAATTAATAATCCATAAAAAAGGTCAGGTTTAATGCAAAGTACATCATTTAAAATGGTAATATGTGAATTAAGGATTGTTGTTTGTCATATAAAATAAAACCAAATCGTTAATGTTTCGGCTGAAGTGTTAACTCAACTCAGTAATATAAGTGAACTGAAATTGTGAGACAAATGATCAGAATGAATATGATCAACGTAGGTTGAGATAGAGAGAGAGAGAGAGAGAGAGAATAGTGTAATTACAAATCGAGAATTACGTAATATGTAGAGTAATACGAATTGGACAAGAATTAGTAGATAGAGGTGGATGCTGAATACATTTCTCAAAAAGGTTGGCAAGTGTAATAATAATAATAATGACAATGGTAAGATGTGTGGATAAGATAAATTTAGATGGGAACTTTCGTCTAAATTTGAACGAATAGTTTCACAATATTTGGGCGCCGAATTAATGTGAGTCATTAAAAAGGAAGAATGTTTTTGTAAAATCTCAGCAAAAGAATTTGAAGTAAATTCAACGTTTTGCCTGGCAATTTGATCCAACCTTTTTTCAAGGAAAATATAATCAAACATCAACCATATCGAATAATAATTATTCAATTTGATTATAGTTCCTTGAAAAAAGCTTGGACCAGATTGCCAGGCGAAACGTTGGATTCACTTCAAAATTCATTCACTGAGATTTTACAAATACATTCTTCTTTAAGATAAATTTAGGATATGAAAATGAACATTAATTAAATTACGTCATCACATTATAAAGTTGATTAATAACCAGTTGGACCCGAAGCTGAACAGGGTAAAATGAGTGACTGAACATATTATTTTTGGAATGCAAAGCTCTGGCATTTTTTATCCGAATAGCAATTGTTTCAACCGTCTACAGGATTCTCAGTCTAACGGAATTAGGTAGACTGTTATTAACACGATATATTATTACGAAAGAATGCTTCACGATCACTGTATGTTCCGTTTGAATGCAATGAACTAAAATAGAGTTGTTAACCATTTTAACTATCACAAGGACGTAAGTGCATACACTCTCTATCTTCCCTTAAACTATGAGATTAAAATTGCTTCATATCTTTCTTCCTATGAGCTAATTCTTCCTTCCTGTACTATATCCTTATATGCAATCTTTCTTTTATATATTACCACCACTGAATTAACTACTTCTATGAATTTGGTGTTCATCTTGTTGTGCTAATGTGGTATGGTAACTTGGACCGATGCATATATGTACCTGATCCTACGTTGTAGCTGACTGACTGACTGACATTTTAACTATACACCTTTACTTAACCACACTAGAATGTGGTCACAAGGTCGAATATACAAATTCTTAGAACATATACCAGCATAACTTGTTCACAAGTGTACAACAGTGACAATAACAACACTGACATTGTTTCTATGTACACTGATTTCTTTCCGGATATTTATTCACATCAAAATCTGTTTACGAATTAGTAATTTTTATTTTTGAAATTGATTTTTCTATTCAACTACAAAAGAAATTTAAAATTGATGGTTACATGTTTCTGCCCAGTAGGGTATCAATGATGTACATGAATAATTCATGTATATCAATATCAAACAAACAAAAAAATTTCGTCAACCATTTTATATAAGCATATTACATCGTAAAGAAAAAAACAATAAAAAATATCAGAAGGGGTTTTGTTGAGATTTTAGTAATTTCAATAGTTGAAACTAGACCGCCATGGAAAACCTGGAAGCACTGAACGGCCGTTGGGTCCTAACACTCTCGCGCGAGATCGATAGGTCCTGAGTTCAAATCTCGCGGAGCGTGGGATCGTGGATGCGCAATGTTCAGGAGTCCTACACTTAGAAGAAACGGCCGTCCAGTGCTTCCAGGATTTTAATGGTGATCTAACTTCAGTGTGTTTCATATTCTGCAAACTTTTGATTGATCACTGGTTATTCGTGTCATAGCTACATTTTATTAAATTGATTGATTTGTCAAGGATAAGATGAATAAATAAAGTGGAATAATAATTATCTCGTTAAATGGTTTTATCTCACATTTCTGTATACATATTGTTTATCATATTTTCTTCAACCTAATGATGAATGTCAGACATCATGGTTTCTTCATATATTACCTAGCGTTAAAACATACTGATAATTCTAAAGAAATATGAATTAATATCAGATGGGTTTTGTGGATATTATAGTAATTTCAATGGTTGAAGCTAGATCACCATGGAAAACTTGGAAGCACTGGACGGTCGTTTCGTCCTATTGTGGGACTCCTCAGCAGTGCGCACCCACGACTTCGCCCCCTGCGAGATTCGAACTCAGGACCTACTGGTTTCGCGCGTGAGCACCTAACCACTACTTCTCACTAGAACTCCAGGATATACCTCGTGAAGTCAGTCACTTCCAGTGCTTCCAGGTTTTCCATGGTGGTCTAGCTTCAATTGACTCATGATATTAACCATTGAAATATGAATTAGTTAAATAAACGAGATACAAGTGTAGTGAACAAAACACCAGTGGGGACAGTCGAATGTATTTAACACAAAATAAAACGATTTGTTAATAAAATCTAATAATCATAAAGTAAATGCCTCATTTGCAAAATGTCCACTAAAAGTCTCAAAATGATTCAGACTTCATTGTTCTTTCATGTTCATGAAAATTGCATTCTGTTTCCATTCTTTACTGTTCGATACTTTTGTTTCTCTGCTGCCAGACTTTCTGTTCATGACTAAGATTATATACTACTTATGTAGCACACACCACACAAGCAAAACAACAAAAGAACAATAATTATTTACAAAAAGTCAAATAAACACAATGATCTATGATTCATTATTAGAATGAACTGTATCCACAATATTAATCATTATGAAACATTCGGATGTAGTAATAAACTAACAAGGCTTTAGTAAATGCTATTTTAGTTCATCAGTTTTTTAACTGAGTAGAATATTTTATCGTCAACAATTAGGAATTCAATGGAACATTGAAGTTGCTCGAGCAGTTAGATGTATGCTGTTCTAGGTACTTTTTTGTAGTTACTATCAATAATATTCAATATATGTATATTCTTTACACATCCTTGTATTTGTTTTACTCTTATCTTATTTAGATGTACATGATACCTTTGAAGCAAGAAAAGATTCTAGATGATCAACAAGTGGATACTATCTTTTTTAAAGTGCAAGAATTACTCATGTATCATATGAGTTTTTTAAATACACTTCAAATGTGGGAATTAACAAATACAGTTGGTGATAAGTTACTTGATATGGTAATATTGTTTATATTCAAATTACTTGACAAACTGTTTTAATATATAAAACTTAATGTTGTTAGGCGTCATTGTAGTATCTACCTCTAGGGTTCTAAAGATCAGTGAGTGCTTAATACAAAGCATCAGAAATCAAGGCGGATCTATTGACTAACATATCATGATTTCAATTATGTTTTGTATTGTTACTGTATAATTTCAATTGTTTTCTAATATTCGGAGAAAAAATTGTAAGCGAGGTAAAAAAAAACACTACAAATTGAAAGAAAAAGGTATTAGTATTAGCCGATTGAGTGTTTTCTTAACGACTGTTTCATATGCATGTACTTCAATCATCAAATTAGTCGAAGTATGTACTACTGAGTTATGGTGAGAAGAATCATTATACGAAATAGGAATCCCCGAAATAACGAGATTTACGTTAAGTAGTACTAGATGAGTACAATCGTAAAGTATTTTATTTGGAATTCAAAACCAGCAGATAAACATCAAGTACAAAGGAATCATTAGTTCATACAAACACCACAATGAAGTCAACTGTTTTTCAACCACTTTATGAATCTTTTGCAATGTTACGACATGATTAGCATATAATTATATTTCACTGATTGAAATCATGAGTCATTTGAAGCTAGACCACCATGGAAAATCTGGAAGCACTGGATGGTCGTTTCGTCCTAGTATGGGACTCCTAACCAGTGCGCATCCACTATCCCGACTTACGAGATTCGAACCCAGGACCTATCAGTCTCGCACGCGAGCGCTTTACCTCTAGACCACTGAGCTGGCCGGCATCCAACAGTGTTAATATCTAACTTCAACCAATCCATGAGGTTGCACCACCGTACACTATTGTCTTCAGTGAGTTGATATCTCACAACAGACCTGGTTGAACTCCACTGGTAATGGCTTCTCATTGGAACTCCAGGAGTACATCTTGATAAGTCCTAGGTTCGAATCTCGCGGGGCGGGATGGTGGATAAGCACTGATGAGGAGTACCATACTAGGACAGAACGGTCATTCAGTGCTTTCAGATTTTCCATGGTGGTCTAACTTCAATTGACACATGAACGTAAGTATTAAATTACTATACTATTCACAAAACCCCTTTCTGATAACCTATAATTATTATAGAACTAATGTGCTAAACAATAAATCACTATTTATAGTAAGTAAATGTAAACAAATGCGCTTTTTTATCAAAGTTATTTTCAACGTGATAGGACATTGAAATAAAAAAAATAAACAATAATGAAAATAAACAAACTTAAGAAACTATTTTTTAATAAATATTATTCTTATCAGAAGGAGGTTTTATGGAGATTTTAGTAATTTTATAGTTGAATTCATGGGTCATTTGAAGCTAGACCACCATGGAATCGGTTGAAGTTAGACATTAACACCGTTTTATGCTGGTTCAGTAGTCTAAAGGTTAAGCGTTCGCTCACTAGACTAACAGATCATAGGTTTGAATCTCGCGAAGCGGGATAGTAGATGCACACTACTGAGAAGTCGTATACTAGGATAAAATGGCCGTCCCGTGCTTTCAGGTTTTTCCTAGTGGCCTAGCTTCAATTGACTCATGAATTCAATTATGAAAAGATTTTTCTTTAAATATTGAAAACATTCTCTCTTTTATTTTTCTTTTGTATTTCCTCATTTCTACTTCCAGTTTTCACGTGAAGCAGTTGCAATGTGCTATTGTACATTTGTAGATAATTTTTCCAATTCTGAAAGAACTCTAGAAACATGCTGGAATACAAAATCATCATTTCAGAAATTCTGTGAAGTAAGCTTATATTTAGATTATTTAATTGCATTATTATTACTATCCCTATTACTATTAAGAATTGAGTTGCTTTAGAAAATGATAACGATGTATTGTAGGAAAGTTATTTCAGTCAGTTACCTAAATTGTTACCCAAAGTTAAACAAAAATTAGATGCTAAAATCTTGAGGAAGTACTAATGTCAACTGAATAACATAGTTTTGTAACAATATAAGACAAGAGATTTAATAGAAAGGAAATGAAACCTTATCATATGATATATATATGGGTAGTTTGACTATAATGGAACTTAATTAACCAAATAATTCAAGTAAACTAGTGTCAAGCAGTAAGGTAAAGCATGCCTTTGATGTGATTTTGAAACAGTTAACAATATATATGTATATATTGCTCTTTTACTGGGTATCTATCATGTGAAATAATATTGTATAAGAAAACGACATCATAGCTCTCCACTATTTTGTTTTTGATGCAAAATTCGGATATAAGTTAGATCACCATTGAAAATCTGAAAGTATTAGATCCTAGCGTGGAATAATTCCACATCGAGCATTCAAGATCATTGTTATAACTTGAAAAAGCTGATTTTTCTTGATACAACCGCGTATAACTGAGCACTAGAACACCAAACCCTTCCAAGTCGCAATAAGAAGACAGAAGACTAACGAAAGGAATATTATTCCAACCAGTGTCAGACATAGTACAAAATTGTCAGGTATTTATAGTTTTTAGTGAGAACGAAATCATCATTACAGTCTTCCAATCCGCGTACAGGGGGTTATTAGCATTATCCAATGGGGAAGCTACACGTTGGAATTCTAGAACATTCTTCCGACAGGTGAATGGATGGAACGTCTTCGGCTCCTTCTGAGCCTCTTACAGCTTCCTCGAGTTCACCGGTGGTCCGTCGTCACAATCATGAATCCAAGACCTTTGGTTTTATGCGAGTATATTTAGCCTCTAGACCAATGAGCTAGCATAGAAGTGTTAATATCTAGCCTCATTCAATGAAATAAAATTTATCATTCTGAAAAAATTTAGAACTATTTATTTTAAGGTCATATGGATACCTTTGTATACATTATTCTTGTATCTTCATACTTTTAATTCTAATTAATATATATCTGAACTTTATTAATAATTCTTAGAGGATAATCATACTCTATCAAACAAATGTGTTTTATCAGAATGGGTTTTGTGGAGATTTTAGAAAGTTGATTGGTTGAAATCATGAGTTAATTGAAGCTAGACCACCATGGAAAAACTGGGAGCACTGGATGGCCGTTTCGTCCTAGTATGGGACTTCTCAGCAGTGCGCATTCACGATCCCGCCCCCCCTCCGCGAGATTTGAACCCAGGACCTATCAGTCTCACTCCAGGAGCTTAACCAACTTGACTTAGGCATCAGTTAAATGATACAATCCATTAAACGATGCTTACATTCAACTTTGCTTGCATTCATAGAAATTTTATATTAATAGAAATACAGTATGTATGAATGAAGTCCCCTAATCCCCTGATTAGTGGTTTATATGTTGAGCACTCTTTTTAGGTTAAAACATTTAACGGCTTATTATTCGATACTAATAAGTAGTCTCATACTAGAATAGAAATATCTATATAGCGATTCCTAGTTTTCACTGATAGTCGAATTAAGGTAAATTCATGATGTCAATCATAAAGTACCTTACATAAATATTGTTTTTAAAGATTTTTAACGAAATAAATATCTCAGTCTGTTAGCTGCATTATATGCTCCTGTATGTAGTAACTATCCATCAGTCTTAAATTAAACATTTTATACGAGTTAAGTGATGAATTGTTTATTTGAGTTTTATCATGCAATTTATTTTGATAATTACTTATCTATGCTGTTGGGGACGTTAGATCCCCAGAGCTCACTTGGGAAAGGACCTAATTTTGTAATTTTATTTAGGAAATTTGAATTTCTTTGTTTTTGCGCCAAAGGCGCTTTTGTCACCTTCATGTCGTATTTCTTAAATTCTATTGGTCCGTTGTGTCTTTTAGTATGCTATTTGGTAACTCTCCCCAAGGACGGTTTCGCACTGTATATATACGTTTTGAATTGTGTTTGTTGTTATCGCCCGTTTCTGGCTGTTTTGCAGAATATACTTCCCATTCCAAGTTTGGACTTCTCCTCTAGTTAGCGGAACTGGGACGCATCGAATAGCTAGCTTACTGGTCTTCTCGTTCGCAGATTGAGTGAACTCATGATAGCTTCAAACCTAGCATATACATCTTGAAAAACTCAACTTAGCTGTGCTTAATCATTTTTAATTGTAGTGAACGAGAACACAATTAAGAACAATCAAGTGTATTTGAACGCACAAATCACAGAATCTCTTAGTAAAATCCGGACCAACATAACTGTGAATCACTCAATGGTATCTATTTTCTATCCGTTTGGGATCCCTCTGGGGCTAGTGTCGGCCCGAAGCCTGGAAAAAAAGGGGGGGTTAGGCATGGGGTGAGCCACTCCTTCCCGTAGAAAACTAACTCGCTAAAAAAACGCTAACCATTTATTTTCTTACTGCATTATATTTCCTCAGTTAGGGGGAAAAACTACTTTTTTAATCTTGAGAATATAATTTTCCCAAGATAACAACTTTATGGGTTTTAATTCACGTCTAGACATCTTATATATATGTATATTTGTGAATTCCATAGATAATTTGTATGGGAAAAACTAGAAATAGTTTAGTTAAATGTGACACGTGTAATCTTTGTTCAAACAATCTCTTCTATACCTGTAATATTCAGTTTACCATATATTTCTTACATTATATGACACCATATTGACTGTTCCACTATCTGTGTTGTTGTTTATACTGGTAATGGTAAATTAGTTAGAGATGTTCAGTCAAAACAATAAAGAAACTACTTTATGAGGGTTCGTAACTTTACGTTGTACATAATCAAACTGTTTTTTGAATAGATGTATTTTAAGCGGATAATTTGGTTACAAGATTTAGTAATTGTTTAGACTCAATGGTTAAGTAAATAACACTTTGGGTGCTTAAATTGATAGATTATCGATTTAAGTGACAGTCTAAACATCTACACTAAATCTGGCAGCTGGAAGAAACGTTCGTACTGAACTGAAGTACTAGCTACTATCTGACATTAATGGAAAAATTCAACTTTTGAGGCCATTTCTAATAACTCAGTTGGCAATGAAGAACTAATAACTTGTAGTTTAACCAAAATGTACCTTTTGCTTCTTGTAAACTCCATAAATTATCCATAAAAAACATTATTTCAAATGCTTTTAACAAAGGACTCGAACTATTTGGAAGACGAGTATTTGTATCTGTTAGCACTTGATAAACAGTAAACATTGCGTCAATGTAGGTTAAATCTGTCCTATCATACATATTATAGATTGTTGATCAGTTACACAAGCTGATTGAAGAGATGGTAAATTCTTGTAAGATAACCTCAACTTACATTGTATTATAAAAGAACTGATCTATTTATAGCTACTTCCATTAATATATTTGAGAAGATAATTGATTCGGTCGTGATCTTCACATAGACTTTACGCCAAACATTTTGAACTAATATTCACTTACTCATTCATTGTCTTTAAACAAAACTGTAAATATTAACATTTCCTATAAATTTCGTATATTATAAAATAAGATATTCGTGGATGCACATTGCTGAGGAGCCCCACAATAGGACGAAACGGCAGTCCAGTGCTTCCAAGTTTTCCATAGTGATCTAGCTTCAATTGATTCATGATCTCAACTATTGAAATAAATTTCGTGAAACCTCAGATAAAAAGTTCACCATTATACTTTTATGAAATGTCTAACTTAAGATGGACGAATGGTTATTATATATGATAGTAGATAATGTCTGATTACAGAGAAGGAAGACCAACTGGCTGAATTGAATGAAACATCGTCTACACTTTGGGCTAACAATTACCTCAAAGAAAATTATTAGAAATGATAAAGAAAAACTAAATTAGAGTGTATACGAAAGAATGTAAGATTACTGTGGTCATCTCATACCGTAAACACACATCAGTAGAAATTAGGAGGGTTCTAAACAAATATAATATGTAGTTAGATATGGAAAATGTATGTCTATAGAAGGATAGAATGGATTGTATCACACAAAAAATGGATTCGACAATAAATAACAAATGAGGTTAACGTAAGGAGAACAAAATTTAAGGGTTTTTTTTTTTTTTCAATGCGCAAATATAATATGAGTTTATTTTCGGGCTAGTGACACCATTAGATTAGCATCATCGAAAGTTGAAGATAAGTCTCCTGAAAAATAACAACAGAATACTGTCTTTGAAATCAACTGTCAGGATTGTGATACAGCGTACGTGGGAGAAACTTCAAAATAATTGAATATGAGGTTGAAGGAATATAAACAATGTTTAAAAAGTGTTCCTTAATCCGCGGTTGATCTGAAGAAACTTGAGAATAGGTTGGTAATAGCGTTACATGAGTTAGAAATAGGGCACAAGTTCATTTTCGGAGGGTCCAAAATACTTCAGAAAATATTTAGCATATATAAAGGAAGATTGGTGGCAGAAGCGCCTGTATACATGGGCTAATAAGAACAGCCTAAACAGATGGTAGACGGTATTCAACTAGCTACTACATGGCAAATGTTCATTGACAAATAATTGAAACTTATCTGTTTATCACACATGGTTCGTTATTCTGACAAAAATTAATTTATAATATTTTAGGAATACAATTTTATACTTGATGGTTCTCATTTTTACATGCCCATCGATGATTCAGAAACAATTTTTCCACCTTCAACTTGCACTTTTATTTTTTCCTTCATTTACTACCTAATATCACTTATTCATTACTCAATCTTATACATACATGCACATAGACACAATTCGTTCAGTCATTTATTTCCACATCGTGTACATTCTATTTACCAAAGTCAGCATCTAAATATGATTGGATTAGCACAGTATAAATCTAATTTGATTGTTAAACGTTATATATTTCTTTGATGATCTTGATTTTAATTAATACCCTGAAGAAGTCTAGACAAGTTTGCGGGACGAAACACTGGAATTATTTTAAATTTCAGTCGCTAAGATTATTTCAAATATAATTTTCAAAAATAATATAGTTAACAGACTCAGATATTTGATTAATTATTCCGTTAAAGTATTTAGAAACAATAGTTATGTAAGACATTTCATGGTTGATATCATTTTTCTGGTTAGTGTTTTTTTAGCGAGTTAGTTTTCTACGGGATGGGGACGCTAACCCCATGCCCAACCCTCCTCCTTTATCCGGGCTTGGGACCGCCAGTAGCCCCCGAAGGGACTCCAGGCGGAGTTGGTTGATATCATGAATTCAGCTTAATTCGTCTATCAGTGAAAACTGGGAATTGTTGTATAAATATTTCGTTTTATTATGGGACTACTTATTAATGTCAACTAATAAGCCGGCAAATGTTCTAACTTAGAAAGAGTGCATTATTGAAATTTATCAAAGGTAGTTATTGGCTTTAAACAAATATCCTATTCTCCCGATTGATAGATGGTGTTTTTGTATAGTGACGCTTTCTACACTCCAATCTGATAACATGCATCAAGAAGTAAATATTGTATATTCATTTCGATGTGACAGGGCAAGAAAATCAAAACACATTGAGAATGAATATGAAGGTACAAGTTTGTCTATATGAGATTATATACTTAATGTGGTTTTTCTACACGAGAGCTCAATGAGTGTATTTTAGTGTATAAATTCATTTCTTATCATCCTCATTACTAAAAATCGGAATTAATTTTACATTTTTAAATATTAGATGAAGTTGCGGATGAATCGTAATAAACTTCCATTGAAAGCGCTTCTTGTACAACCTGTTCAACGGATACCCCGATATGAGTTACTTATTAAGGTAAGTTTATATTTATACTAGTCACCTAACATTAAATATAAATCAATATTTATAAATATCCCTGGAAACAATAAATTAATATTTTTAAAAGCATAATAATAATGAGTCAATTGAAGCTAGACCACCACGGAAAATCTGGAAGCACTGGATGGCCGTTCCATCATAGTATGGGACTCCCACCCAGTGCGCATGCACGATCCCGCACTCCACGAGATTCGACCCCAAGACTTATCAGTCTCGTGCCAGGCACTTAACCAACCAGATCACTGAGCCGGCATCCAACAGTGCTAATATCTAACTTCAACCAATCCACGAAGTTGCGCCACCGTACACCATTGTCTTCAGTGAGTTGATATCTCACAACAGACCTGGTTGAACTCCACTGGTAACGGCTTCTCACCAGAACTTCAGGAGTATCTCTTAAAGTCAGTCACTAGTGAGGAGATGATTATTATCAGAAGGGTTCGAATCTCGTGGGGTGCGGGATCGTGAATGCGCACTACTGAGGAGTCCCATACTAGGACGAAACGGCCGTCCAGTGCTTCCAGGTTTTCCATGTTGGTTCAGCTTCAATTGATTTATGATTTCAATCTGTGAAATTTCTAAAATCTCCACAAACCCCTTCTGAGCATAATAATAAACCAAATATCTAGTTCATATAGTCAATTTATGAAAGTACCATGATTTAATATCGAGTTACTGACCAATTAATTACTACCAAATTTGTTTAAATACAGAGAATACAAGGTACACAGTTAATAAGATCACAATAGTAAGCAAAACATCATGTGAAGAGTGAGAAAACTATTTCATATCATCAGCCTATGGGTTTGATATGCAACCTAGTTTTTATAAATTAAATATTTTACATCTATGACTGTGCTGTAAAACATGCATACGGCTATCAGCTTTTTAATAAACACAAGTAATCATAAAAATTTTACACAATCATATCAGCTCGATTTGTATAACACCACCGTAAGTGATTCATGAAATCATAAGGAATATGTGACATGCAATACTACATACTAAAACTAAAGTGCAGCACGTAATGATGTGAAGATCACAAAGCGATATTAGTTAATTAACCACTGGAAGCCTAGAAATACTGGACAGCCCTTCTGTGCTAGAGTCAGACTCCTCAGTTTCTAGTAATAATGACCCTACCGGGGATCAAACCATAGACCTCTTGACTATTGAGTCAGCATTTTAATCATGTTCGTCAGTTTGACACGGTTGAACATCGCTCGTCATGTGTTCTTATTGAAACTGAATTTTGCAACTAACAAAGAAACAACTTGTTCATAATTCAAGAAGGGGAAGATTAAAATATATGTGTAAATAATGACCGGATATGCGTAAAGAACATTCAGTGCTGCTTTTTCTTTTCCGATCCACGTCTTCACATTTTCATCAGATCCATAGTGTTCACTAATAATGCTGCCCAGATATGTAAAGGTTTTTACATCTTCCAAATCTTCTCCGTCAAGTGTGATTCGATTGGTGCATGCTGTGTTGTATAGGAGGATATTGCTTTTCCGTTTGCGTATGTTGAGACCTACTGCTGCTGAGGCTGCTGCTACATGGTCGTCTTCTCCTGTATTTGTTGTTGCGTGTACAATAGAAGGACCAGATTATCTGCGAAGTCTAGATCATCCAACTGCATCTTAGATGTCCACTATATCCCGTGCTTCTCCCCAGATGTTGACGTCTTCATGATCCGGTCGGTCACTAGGAGAAAGCGAAAGGGTGAGAGTAAGCAACCTTGCTTAACACCGGTCTCTAACTCGAATGAGTCCTTATGATATTGACTATCTTCTCAGGTACCACGCAGTTACAAAGAAGTTTACATAATGTTGTCCTGTTATCATTGTTACAGGTCAACACTGAAGATGTATATAGGGAAGATTTGACGTTTTGCATTATATACTCACAAGATTAATAAAATGCTCTTTTTGAATAAGCCATTTGAACTTGAGACGAACAGTCCCAGGTACTTCTGAACAGTATATAAATCGATAAGAATACAAAAACTCTTTATGAATAAACTTGACAGTATTTTGGTTAATTTATGTATATTCTTGTAGAATTATGGTCTATTTGATTATTAGTACTGCTCTACACTGACTAATGGTATCATAACAATTACCATTATATGATGGAGAACGCATACAGGCTGGAGTTAGAACGATATATATATATATAATGGGACGGTTAGGTCCAGGGTTTGAACCGCGAGAAGTGGGGTCATGGATGCGCGCTGCTGAGGAATCCCATGGTGGCCTAGCTTCAACTTACTCATGCTCTCAACTATTGAAATTACTACAATCTCCACAAAGTCCCCTTGTGATAAAAGCAAGTTATTCAGAACAATCACGCCTGTAAGGCTGAACTATGCCATATAATTCGATATAAATGATTTCATTCTTCTTGCCTTTTGAATCGTTGCATTTTCCTCCGCGTTACATGTTGAATATCTACTTTCCTAGTTGTCTTTTATTCAGCTTTGAGGATTATTTGATTAGGGCCCAATGCTATAATATAATGAAAAAAAAATTCAGAAGCTGATTCATATATTTTCGTAATCTCAATTGTTACCATGGAGCCAAATTAGTGTTTTTGTATAATAGTAGTATATTTATGAAGCTTTAATTGTTTTTGTTTTCATCTAAACAACCATGTCAATATAAACTATCTGATGTAACTAAAGTGTTAAAAGTGTTATTACAATTACATAACAACTTGTCCATTTATTATTGTTGTTAACATTTGTCTTATCACTAACAGAAAATTAATTATGATTGTCTTCTCTTTTCATTTAGTTCTGTTAGTTTATCATAGTTTGTATTCTATTTATAAATTGTTTCTATATATCTGTTTAATTACTGGTTAATGTAAATGTCAAACGTTTAGAATGTTTGTGGTTTTCTAAGGTTATTTATGTATTTCACTTAACAATCAACGTGAATAGCGTCAATAATCTGTTTCGAAATGTTTTTTCAGATATGGTAGTATAATTTGTTTGATTGTTTCTGTATTTTATGTAGTTTTTTTTCTTAAGGGATTAGTATTTTTGATGGAAATTACATGAATAACTGTACTTTTGAGAAGGAGTTATAAGATGTATGTACTTATGCCTGTTATTCCTCGTGAAGGAGCATAGGCCGACCATCAGCACACTCCATCCAACCCTATCCTTGGCAAGCCTTTCTAGGTCTTTTCAGTTGTTATTCAATCTTTTCATTTCTGCTTCTGTTTCCCGATATAATGTGTTCTTTGGCCTTCTCTTCACGATTCCCAGTTACAGCTTGCCTCGTAATGTAGTTTAGTGATTTGCGTAATGTATATCCTATCCATTTCTATCGTCTTTTACTAATTTCACCTTCAGTTGGAAGCTGGTCTGTTCTCTCACACAAAAGGCTGTTGCTGATGGCATCCGGTCAATGAATGTTGAGTATCTTGCGTAGACAAGTATTTATAAATACTTGTACCTTATTGATGATGGTTGTGGTAATTCTCCAAGTTTCAGCTTCATATAGTAGAATTGACTGTCTTTACGTTCGTATTGAAGCTTGTGACTTTGATATTGGTTGAGAGATAGTTGTTTTGAGTTCCATATGTTCTTTAACTTTAGGGAGTCATAAGATACTACTCTTCATTTCTCCATTTGAAATATGTACACTACTGAATCTTTGCTCTTTTGAACAATGTTTGTAATCAGTTGTTTCGTGAGTTATCAGCTTGTTATTATTACAATTAAGAAAATGATCTAGATGAAGTAATTCCCGATTATCCTGTATTCATTTCAAACTGATTCCTATCCTAATAAGGATTTTATAACAATTTTTTGCACTGATATTCAACCATAAGTACTGTTCGACTATTCTATTTTGACAATAATGAGTATTTTGTCCAAATATGGGTTCAAACATTTGCAATGATACCCATATAATGAACTGAATGTTAATGATTCCGTAAGTATTTCTATCATTATTGAATTAACAATATGTAGTGTTCATCACAGATTGATAGTTTCTAATATACCCTGATGGTTTGTACCCATTAAAAGACAGGAAACTAGCTACCATTCAAATCACTTCTAACTATCTAAATCATTCTCTTTCAAACAAGTTTTATTAATTCTAGTTAGTTTTTATACATCAATAAACACTATTCTTGTAATCAACTATCTTTATTTCTTTACATAATTTATTATATAGCGTTTATTAGAATCAACTCCTAAAGACTATTCAGATCATGCATTACTTGTTGAAGCAGAAAGTGCTATACATCGATTGGCTTTAAGAGTGAATGCTGTACATGCTGCTGGTGAAGATGAAAATATTGTAGATGGTATACGATTAATTGAAAAACTTTTAGCACCTGCTGTAAGTAAAATTAAAACTTTCATTTTTTCTATTTGACTTTAATTTTATGTACATAATTGATTGATATTACGAACGGATCAATGTTAGACCTGGACGGTCAATTAGTCCTATTATGGAACTCCTCAACAGTACGTATCCACGATCTCACAAGTAGGATTTGAACCGAAGAAAATAGCTCTTGAGCGCAAACGCTTTACCTTTCGACTAATAAGCCGACATCCAACGGTATTGATGTCTACCTTCAATTAATCCACGCCCTCCAATGCTTTCATGTTTTCAATAGTGGTCTAACATTGATCGATTCATGATCTCAATCAAAAACACACAATCTTCATAACATCATACTGATGTCTCCTGTTAGTTTGAATTTCATTACTTTGTTCCTCTTAAAGTTTAAACATCAGATTAAAACAAATGTGTTCAGTATGTTCACAAGAGTTTTGATGTAAAGATTTATTTTGTATTCTGATGAAGATTTTAGTCCAACCACATAAACTGTTATTATTCAAAATATGAGAGTTAATGTCAACCCTTTTGTAAAACTACAATGACACAGACGGTATGAATGTTGCATGGACAAAAACGTAATAATCTCCACATCCTCATACTGAAAATATTGTAGAAATGTGTTTTTACTGGCTACACTAAGAAATGACAATTTTCAAGTATTTCAACCTACTGTTTAACTTCTTTCTTATATTTAAATTTTTCAGACTTTAACACCAACACGTCAATATGTTCGACATGATATTGTTTCAGTTGAAGTAAGTTGCAGTATAGTGGGAAAGATTTGTACCTGAGGTGGATAATTTTTTTCATTTTGATTAAGTTTTCTTCTCTAAGCTGGATGGTTTGGTTGTAAAACTTTCATCGTTCTACTGAACGAAATCATCAGCACAAACTTCTGTTTGACTTCCACCTGAAGTTTGTTCTGATGATGTCGTTCAGAAGAATGATAAAAGCTCCACTAAAACAAACCATCCAGTTCAGAAAACAAAACTTCGTCAAAAAAGTTTAAGTATGCTTATCGATTATTGTGAGAAAACAATTTTGTTGTCAAGCGCTATTAAACTGGATAAGTCAACTATTGTTTATATTTTACTAACATTCATTTCTTAGTACTAACAATGAGTTTACTTTGAGCTTTGCTTGTTTGTGTGAGTATTTTCCTGTAGTCATAAATGTGATGCATGCCATTTATCTTTGAGATGTATATTTGGAGCTGAATGAATGATATAATAATCTAGCTCATGTAATAAGTTGAAAGATCAAACTTTATTATTACTATCAGTAGCTTTATTCAATATTATATTTTTGGTACCGTGTAGAATTCTCAGCAAAATATACATCACTAGTTGAAATCATGAGTCATTTGAAGCTAGACCAAAATGGAAAACCTGGAAGCATTAGACGGTCGCAATTTCGTGAATTGGTTGAGGTTAAACATTAACATTGTTGAAAAACGGCTCCACAGTCTGATGGTTAAGCGTTCGTGCGCAAGATTGAAGACCCTGGATTTCAATTTTGCTGGGGGCGGGGTTGTGGATGCGCACTGCTGAGGAGTCTCATACTAAAACGGAACGGCCGTCCAGTGCTTCCAGGTTTTTCATCATGGTCTAGCTTCAACTGAATCATGATTTAAACTGTTGAAATTACTAAAATCTCCACAAAACCCCTTTCTGATAAAAAGTATTTCAACAAGTTTCCTTTGCTTATTTCTTGATCGACCATTGCGATAAATCTTGAGTAGTCACCATTTAGATGTTAGCATTTCAGCAATCGACGTTTAAATCATGTGTATTCTTTTCGATGTATATCGTCAGCAACCACGTTGTCTCTCATTAGGCCCTTTTATAACTTGTACTGTGAAATATCGTAAACTTTTCATAAATGCACCTGAATAGCTTAAGTGACTAATAGACATAATGATATTGTTAAAATAAACAAGAAAACAGACAACTTGTTGAAATATCTAGATGGCAGGAACAGGTAGCCCAGATATTCAAGCAGGCCGTCTTGAATAATATAGACTATGTATGTAATACAGACTATATATATGTACGAATTTCTCATGTATAGAGATGTTTGAATAGTTTACAGACTAATAGAATACTTTAAATACTATCGAATTCAGTTTAATTGATCTCAGGGGTAAGCCGAATTATTAAACATACTTTGTAATCTCGTTAGTTCCTAAAGAAATATTTAAACATTTTGAGTACTTTGTGTATAGTTTTAATCGGAAAACACATAGATTCCACTTAGACTTGGGTAATATTTTTCTACTAATTCAACTGACTGACAAAGACTATTTGTATGTTAATTCAGTCAAGTATAGAGGATAATCCCAAAGATTAGTACAACAACCTTTTGCCAATCACGTTTAAAACACTCCGTATAAAACCACTTAAAACTTTCTATGAGAATCTAGACATTCAGAACGAGCACACGAGTAGTCTATAGTTGATCGTACGTGAAACGTCTCTAATAGATGTTTCATAAACAGATTAAATTACTAAATGCAAGGATATTAATTAAGTAATCTTCATCTCTTTCTATAATCTAGGAACGAAAAGATCCTGTATGTATATTTATGTTCACAGATCAAATTGTTTTCACAGTTGCAAGACGCAGAGGAAGTCAAGTGATCAAGAAACCGATATTTCTTCGTTTGTAGGTCACATTATATTTTATATTGTTTCATTACTATTTTAATGTTCTGAAAATAAAATTGTATTCAGTATAATTAAGTTACTATTTCACATTACTTTAATGTAAATCAGTGTATAAAAAGTTCTCATCAAATCAATCTACATTATATACAAATAAATTTCTCACAGTTATAGCATGATTTAAGGTTAATGGGTGGATTCCTCGATGAGGCAATGAATGTCCACTCCTTAAATGTCTCACGATAGGATGAAATAGCTATTCAGAGCTTCCGGTTCTCACCGTTGTTTTAACCAAGTTCAATGTCAAATACAAGCCATAATTAAATGTGATAAACGGATGAATATGAAAACGAATCCAGAAACACTTACTTTCTAAAACTAGTTACTTATAACTTCCATATTGTTATTAATATTCTAAGACCATAAAACTATGTATGAGCTTATTTTTGACTATATATATTTCTCATAGTCAAATTATCATTTGCTCTTGACGTACTGTTGAAAAATACATTTTGACAGATAAAATAATACTTAACTTCACTTGGTGCTGTTTGCTTGTATCTTCCCAATATTGTTTAGGACTGCAGTTGATCAGTCTCTTAATGGTATATGTGCATACTGTGCATATTGCCTTGATATTGCCTTAATTCACAAGTATTATAGGCAAAGGTGGAAGGTGGATAACAGTGGAATCCAGGATAAGCGTTTCGTCTCATTTGGGACTGAATCTCAGAGTTTATGTTTACTCCTGGATTCGAACCTAGTACCGTTCTCTTTAAACACCATCATATTGTCTTCTAAGTTACTAAGTCCTGCTAGCCATCTGCATGTGCAGTAGGGTGAAGTTTAAATTCACTGACGAGTCCCAAACAGGACAAAAGGCGCGTAGTGGATTCCATTGCTAGCTACAATCCATCTTTACTTATACTACTTAACTGTCTCAAATGTGTTAAAAAGTTAAGCTCAACAGGTAATTCATGAACTTCAAATGTAAATTCTAAAATTTTATGTCATGAACTTATATGAATTAAACAATTGCTAACTGAAACCAGTTCATGATATAAACCATTAAATTTAACATTCTACACAATACTCTACAATATAAGGGCTGTTAAGTTTTGAACCTAATACATTTCGTTTTAAACGCCAAACATTTTGTACACTGACGTGATGAGTTCGAATAGCCACTGACATGTTCAGCATGTTTGATTGTTGTCTCATTACTTAAAAAAGAGTTTGAGTTGTTGCAGCATTGATGGCTATATCAAGGCAATCATGATAGGATTCCCATATCCACAGAAAATTAATTCAAGTACACTCTCTAATATGAACAACAAAAAGAGTCAAATCCTTAAAAATAATGATAATATTGTGAGAAATACAATGAAAAGTAACAATATAATTCTTTCTTACTGTTATATGACAAAACAAATGATTATTATCCGTATGGGATTTTAGAAATTGTTATGCTTTTTAATTAAGTTCATGAATTGATTAATGTTAGACCACTATTGGAAATCTGGAAGTACTAGATACCCATTTCGTCTTATTAAGGAACTCTTCATCAGTGCGCATCCACGATCCCGCTTGCAAGATTCAAACCCAAGACATTCACTCTCGCTTTCGAAGGTTCAATCTGTAGACC
The DNA here is from genome assembly GCA_944470365.2 of Schistosoma intercalatum. Taxonomy (NCBI): domain Eukaryota; kingdom Metazoa; phylum Platyhelminthes; class Trematoda; order Strigeidida; family Schistosomatidae; genus Schistosoma; species Schistosoma intercalatum. Next base: position 39,982,193 of record OX103726.1, read on the forward strand.
GTTGAGCCATTATCCAACAGTGTCAACGTCTAACTTCAACCAATTCATTATTATTAATTTTGCATTTCAACAACAAGACATTACATAGATGATCAAGAATATTTGTAGGTGGATGATTTTTATGAATTTTTGTTCTTTGAGATGGATGGTTTGGTCGTGGAGCTTTCATCGTTCTTCCGAACGACATCATCAGCACAAACTTCAGATAGACGTCTTCCATGAAAGCTTCACGAAAACAAACGATCCAGCTCAGAGAACAAAAATCCATCAAATAAACATTACATAACTTGACTAATCACATAAAATTGAATTAGTCCGAACATTTAACATATTTTTCTCTAAAATACACTTACTGATACCTTTTTTGATAAAGAGCAGTATCAATGAAACTCTACAGTAATTCTATTCATTTATGATTTTCTTTTTAAATGATAGGCAGTCCATTCGTGGAGTTGATGCCATTGAAAATATTAAATATAAAATTTATCATCGATTAGGCATTGAAGCTATAGAACTGGAATCACGTGAGTTGATATATATTTAACCGAACTATATTATGATTATCTTAATGTAAATGTTTATTAGATCATTCAATACATCATATGATATAGTGACTTGATTTATGACCAACAATGTAATCATGAACACTTGTTTCATTCTTCTTTCATATTGTTCATTTTCGGTTTACTTGCATTTTATTATTGATAATTATTCAGATTGAAATTCCAATCTAGAACATTTCGTTCAAATGATAATGTATAATTCTATGATAAACTGAGCTTAAACAGCTTGTCAGCTATTTGAAGGGTATGAAAATGTTTGTAAGTGTCTTCTAACTGTTGTCAAACTATTAACAAAATGTAAGAATCTTTTTTTTTTCGAGAAAAAGAACATAACTTCAAAAAGTACTATGAAAAGGTGATCTTTTAAATAGTCTCTCCCCCCCCCCTCAAACTTATCTAGGTAAACGAATTTCTTAGGAGTTTATCTCTTCTATACTTTAAATCTTAGAAAACTATGGAGTATTTTCAATGACCAAATGAAGTACGCTTACACTACTAATGGTAATGATAATAATTTTAAAGTTGCTTATTTACTATATTAAACTACAACATAAATGCGAATTCGTGCGCCTTCTAATATACATAAAGGAAAAAATTACCGCAGAGTGAAGTGTTGACTGGTAAAGTTTATTCCTTGAAAATGATACATTTTATATACACTTTATCAATGATAAAGATATCTTTGAAAAAATCTAATAAATACATATGTAAATAAGTGATTTGATTTGGTATCAATCAAGCTAAATTTAGGCAGATTAGAGTAATAAAATTAGGTAATCAATCAATGCACAATTCGTTCAATTGTTTTAGTAAACAAGCTTAGGTTTTGTTCAGTATAGGGTTGTAAAGATTATTAAATTTTTCATTGAGGTCATGAATCGATTGATGTTAGGTCACTATTGAAAACCTGGAAGCACTGGATGACCGTCTCATCCTATCGTGGGACTTCTCAGCAGTGCGCATCCACGATCCCGCTCTCGGGATTCCAACCCAGGGCTTTCAGTTTTGCGCGAGAACGTTTGACCTCTAGATCTCTGAGTCGGCATCCAACGGTGTCAATGTCTAACCCCAACTAATTCGTGTTGCGCACTGCTGAGAAGTCCTAAAATAGGACGAAACTACCGACCAATGCTCCCAGGTTTTCAATGGTGGTCTAACATCAATTGAATCATGATCTCAAACAAAAGCTTCGGTTTTTTTGATTTATTTATCCTCTCACTAAACCACTTGTATTATGTCGTATTACGTCAGAAACCGTGATTTCTACTTGTTGGATTATTACAAAAATTATTTTATTTTATTAATGAGATTTCAATTACTTTGATGTTTTATCAATCAATGAATAGATCCATCTGACTATTCCTTAATATAAACACAGTTTAGATTAATATTTACTTTCCTCAATTAATCTTTGTTTGTTTATTATTAAGTAACTAGCGTACAAAAGAAAATAATCCATAATGTGAATAAGTCGAAGTCACTTTACATCATTTCATGAAGTTAATTATTCAATTTTGTATCGCACTTAATAAACTGAAAAACGGAATGAGGATTTGTAGATTTTGTAGTAGTTTGGAAAGTTAACTTCATGAGTCGATTTAAGCTAGACCACCATTGAAAACCTGGAAGCGTTCGTTAGCCTTTTCATGTTATTATGGAACCTATCATAAAAGTGTATTCAGGACCCCGTATGCGGGACTTAAACCCAGTGCCTTCGGCCCCGAGCGCGCAAAAGCTTAACGTTTAGACCAATGAGCTGTCATCCACCGGTATTACTTCAGTCGATTCACGATTTTGCACAACCTTTCATCTATTGTTTGAAGTGGATAACGGTCTAGCTTAGAGTGTCTTATGAATTCAACTATCAAAAACAAAAACTGAAAACCTACCACATATATGATTAATAAATAAAACAAACTAGATCTAGTAACACTTGTCCAATATGAAAATGAGTTGTTTAAATAATCTAAAACAAAACTGCCGTACACTAAGGGAGAAATAAAAATTACAACTTGAGGGTATTAGTAATTTACGCCAAATATTATGTGATTAAGTTAAAAATGTGAATGAGAAAAAACTCATTATTGTCTTTCAATGGTGAATTCGATTAGTACTTAATAGAAAAAACAGATCGAATGGATTCTCGGAGTTCTAGTGAGAAGCCGTGACCAGTACAGCTAATCCGTGTCGGGTAGAGACAAGTATCTATCTCAATGCGATGGAAGATGGTTGCGCAATTTCGTGGATTGGTTGAGGTTAGACATTAACACCGTTAGATAACGGCTCAGTGATTTAGGGGTTAGGTGTTCGAGCGCGAGACTGGAGGTCCTGGGTTCGAATCCTGCCAGTGGGATCGTGGATGCGCATCGCTGAGGAGTCCCACAATAGGACGAAACGGCCATCCAGTGCTTCCAAGTTTCAATGGTGGTCTGACATCAATCAGTTCATGATTTCAATCAAAATTACTGTTGACTTGATTTTTATGAATTATATATTATGCACTAAATTTATCTTAGTATGAACCAACCATGGGAAATATAATCATTATGGATCATGAAACTGGATATAAACATTCTAAATATCTAAAACTCGCCATCATATTAAAAGTCAATATTGATTGAAACATTTGTTCTTACTGATTTTCCAAAACTTTCATCCAACTTTCAATAGTGGTTTGTCTGAATTTTTTGACATGAAACAGTGGACCAAAGATTTGTGTCATTCGGGACTGTACTTCATTTTATCGCATAAATTCCCTCAACTATACTGATTTTGAACACTGAATGAATGATATAATAGTCGTAACATTTATTCAGCTGTCATGAAACGGACGCCAAGGTATTGTAGTTATCATAAAAAGTTATTGTTTTTATCGAAATGTTTCAAACATACACAAGAGATTCCTCCATAATATAGTGGTTACGGGCAGTCAACAGGAAAACGTGGGCTCGATTTCGTGCTATTTCGCACTCTTCGGCAAGGTGTACTTGTAATCTTGAGGAAACTGGTGCTTCCTGACGGATTAGGTCCCGTGTCACCCAGCTTCACAGTCAGAGATGTTACTGCTGGGCTATACGAGCAGCGGCTGACCTTCTGTAGGACTGAGATGTATTCACAATTGGTTAATCACTAAGTGTTAATCAATGTCATGTGTGTCAGGTCCTTCTTAGTTGTGTCCAGTCACTTGGACTAGTGGCCATATTTCAACTTGGTCTGTAGCATTCGATCTGCACTAAGAAGGACGTGACATACATGACAATGATCATCACCCAGAGAATACATTCCTTCATTGAAGCTAAAAATCAAAACTAATTTCAGTAGTCAATATATAACGAAATAGAATCAACTGAATATATGAATAGATGATTCAGGCCATACTTAATATGCATTAAAATACTCAATGATTCAACAAATTAAATGACGACATATTTTCCTTTATATCTTATGTAACGTGTTGCCCTTCTTAGTTTCCATTATTTCAATCATTGTGTTCATTTTACCGGTTTAGTGTCTTGTTCATCGTCAATTTGTCTAAGAATAATATTGTAGTAATGGCGATAATAATAATAATAATAATAATATTCTCCGTTGTTAATGTTCAATGTGTGTAGTGTTCCAGCCAGAAACAGCTTATGAAGCCCACTGGGGAGAACTAGCGGTCTTTGTGGAACAAATTCCTTTTATTTGAAACCCAGAAACCTACCGCGAGAGTGTGACTTAGTGAAGACCGCGGCAACACGGGTCTTCGTAGACATAATGGTATTGTATCAAGAACAAATTAAAAAGTTTGAGAACTTACCCTGGATATGTATAGTCTACTTTTATACTAGTTAACACAAGGACTTTCATCCGTGTATCACTTTGCATAAATGCAGGTATACATACCCTGTGAGTAAATATACGTTATATGCACATCAGTAACGCACACGTTTTACCCTATGCATCCCATAGTATACACATAGGTTTATTCACCCACCTCGGAGGGTAGATGCTCACCGCTCCTAAAGAAAATATATTTACTGCACCAGATAGGCTCTTACATATTATATGCATATCATTCATACCATGGTTACTAACGCAGCATTTCTTGTCACACACATAAGCGTAAACACTCTCTGAGGGTAGGCTGATGTTCACCTCACCTTGGTTTTTGATACCACCTTTTTTATTATGTCTCCGACCTGATGTATAGTCCACTGATTTTATTAGATATGGGGAAGACGTTTTTGCAGCTCAACGTTTCCTTTATACAACACCATATGCTACCCTTGTATATACCCGCATACTCGAACTGAATAAATCCGAGAACTTTTGCGATTCTCATGTATAAGCATACATATCGGGTAGCCCGAGCGGTAAAGTGAGCGCCCGTTATACAACCAGAGATTGATAAGATACAATAGAGTGGGTGATTAGCCCAATCTCTGTAACCGTCAAAGTTGGCTTGTAGGGTTACCTCCACTACCCAGCAGCGCCACAAAGAAGCCTTAGGTCGGATTTTGCTACCTAATGTTCAGTACTATAGATAATTAGTCTCTGTTGCAATATATTCATTATGGGCTGATATTTTTTTATGATGGATTCGTCACGTTACACAACAATAACATAAAATTAGTTAACTGATTTTGAAATATTGCAACAATAACTCAAATTATAAATGAGAATAATCGAGATATCTTTATTTGAATATCATTCATTAAAGATGAGTTACTTATTAAGACGTAGTAGAATAAATGTCAGTCATTTAACAATTTAATTCACTTTGGACCTCCATGTACGTCTGGAATTTCAGAAGTCTTAGTGCGACTTTCTTTCCAGTTGGTTTATATTACGCAATACTGAACAAAACCTCTTAGATAGTTTCCAAAGCCTTTCTAATTACAAATATTCATAGTTTATTTTGTTCCTTTTACTATGTGATTGGTAGATTCTCAAGTGGTTAGTATTACTCCATTGTTCATATTCGTCATTACATTATAGAACAAAATGAAACCATTCAGAAGATAAACGATTTCTTTGATCTTGTTCACCATTGAACTCACCTATTTATGTATTTATTATAGCCAGTGAACTTGTATAGTATATTTTCTCTTTAAAATACTATACAAGTCATTCTTTTCTTTATGTTTTGTTGAATAAGTCTAGATTATTCATTTTATAGGGTTTAACATTATGCTGCTGTAGTAACCATTTTCCGTTGATTAATTTAATTAAAATGACGTATCGGACTAAGGGCATATTTGCTTCTTATTAAATACCATCTTTTCTTTACTAATTACAGGTTCAGAAGTGATGTTATATTTTTAAAAAAAGCTTGTACAATCAAAGCATGCATTACCATGTTATGAAGAGATGAATGAAACATTAATGAGATTATAGAGTGACAAAATTTAGGCGAAAAAAATAGATATTATAAGCAAAGATGGATGGTGACTAGTAGTGGAATCATTGACATCCGTTTCATCCTAACTGAGACTCGTCAACTGGATGTACCTGCACCCCGGAATTGATGTTCACTCCAGGCAGTATCAAGGCAATGTGCATAGGATGTACATATGCTAGTAAGATACTGATCAATTGCACTTCTAGACATAAATCGAAAGATTTGAACAAACAATGTGGGGAACAAGAACACGACTGAGGAGGCAATCTGTTAACGCATTACAGAGCATTTCATTAAAATCTGAGAACTATATAGTAAATCGTTAATTTGCAAAATATTAATCCATCGTATCAAACTTGGCTGTTTCGCAAATATCAGTTCATTGCCTCAGATTTCATGGTTCATGCACTTTCATACCAATTGCGTTCCGTTCCCGTTCTTTCCTTATCGATCTTCTCCTGAGATACATTCTTTGACTAACCACCATTATATACTACTTATGTGGATATAAGTAACCCACATCACAACAATACAAAATGAATAAAAACATAAACAGTTAAAAAGCTTGAAAACGTTAACTAATCTCTTTCACTCTTAAAAATTAGGCGATATAAGTGAACTATTCATTACTAAAAATTCCAATAATGTCAGGATTAAGGTTTAGATCTTGGTTTATGAACAGTGTAGAGGAAGACTTTGAAGTTGTATTAATGAATCCTTAAGAAAGTTAGTAACAATATCAAACTATTTTGTGCATTTTAATACACTTTCTTTACTACTATTTTTTTTATATTTTGATTTAATCACTTGGTCAACTTTATCACTTTTAAGCGTTGTTAGTAACTTAATCTTAATAGGACATAAGCTAATCATCATCGTGTTTTGAATTTTCTCCCAAAAATGTTTTGATTGCGATTATGAACCAACTGATGTTGGAACACGGAAGCACTGGATGGCCGCTTCGTCCTATTGTGGGACTCTTTAATAGTGCGCATCCACGATCCCGCTTGCGATATTCGAAAGCACGACCTTCAGTCTCGCGCGCGAACACTTAACCACTAGACCATTGAGCCGGCACTCAGAGTTGTTATTGTCTATCTTTAACCAATCCATGAAATGTTTTAGTCACTATCTTTATTGTGATTGATTCGTTAGTGAAGTACACGTTTATCACATGAACAAGTTGTAGACAAATTGTTAAAAATAAGTTACACTTTACAGTCTTTAAAGTGAGTATTTTGATTAATAAGCATATTCATATGCTTCATCTCTCATTCTACCAAAATAAATTGTAGACATGCTAAATTTGTAAACATCTTATATATGGGGTAGAAGGGCTTGTAGGGTGCTTTATAAAATGAAGCCATTATTTCATGATTCCTATTTAATAAGAAAATTTATTGATTGCAAAGAGCCAATAATAAGTTTAGAGTTCATTCAATGATTGTTATAATACAGATATATCATTTCTAGTAGCAATGTTCTATGCAACACGTGGCCCAACCATCTCAGTCGATGAAGATTCACAACCTCATCAACTGATTTACCATCATTCCCTAATACGCTACGTTTAACCTCACTATTACTTACCCGGTGATCCCAGCAGATACTAACCTAACATAATTCAATTTCATTAGAGAGTTAAAAAAATAATCAAAAATAATTCGTATCAGAATATTATGGTATGAATATTATAGTGTTGATACTAATCAACATATGCTCGATGGTGACTGACTTCAAGAGGTGTTTCCTGGAGTTCTAGTGAAAGCAGTGGCCAGTGGGGTTCAGTCGGTTCTGTTGTGAGATAATAGGAACTCACTGAAGACAATGGTGGATGTGTCGCTCAATTTTGTGGATTAGTTAAAGTTAGACATTAACACCGTTGGATGCCGACTAGCTCAGTGGTCTAAGGGTTAAGCGCTCCTGCGCCAGACCGATAGGTCGTGGGTTCGAATCTCGCGAGGCAGGATCATGGATGTGCACTGTTTGGAATTCCCACAATAGGACGAAACGGCTGTACAATGCTTCTAGGTTTTTCATGATGGTCTAGCTTCAATTGCCTCATGATCTCAGCTATTAACAAGCATTACATTTTCATTATTAATAAATTAAGTATTTCCATTTATTATCAAATTTATAGGAATGACATTATTTCAACTTGCACATAATATTATTGAAAATATTATTATCAGAAAGCATTGTAAGCTAATATTAATTTGCATGCTCTTTCATTGTAGCACTAATCGTTTGCATAGAATAGTATTAGATATTTCTAGTAACTCCTATGTATATTTGTAGTTGGTAGATTTGGATTAATTTCTATGATATTGATTTAAATATCAAAACAATCACATAAATGCATTCTAGTTACCTTTACTAACACATAGTTATCTATTGTAAGTGTTTACTAAAGTAGATTTCTTGATAAAAAAAGTTATGTATAAGTAAAAATGGTTTATGGTTGAGAATGGAATCTAAGACGTGAGTTTCATTGTATTTGAGCCTGCATTTTAGAGTTGATGTTCATTCAGGGATTGGAACCCATTACTGTTTGCTTCGAAAGTTATTTTGTTATCCATTTAACTAATTCACCACATTGAACAAGCCATTGGCTGTCTGATTTCAGTAGCAGCACTTGAGATAATTTAAAAAAGTACTTGGTTCCTTACGCATGTTATCCCTCATAGAGGAGCCTAAGCCACTCACCAGAATTCTCTATCAAACTCTGGTTTGGATAATCGTTTCCAGTTGATATTCATTCCATTGATATTCTGCTTCTTATTCTCGATGCAGTGTGTTCTTTGGTCTTCCTCTTTTCCGTTTCCGCTCAATATGAAGATCCAGTTTGTTGATTTCTAAAATATGTGTCCTATCCACTTTCAATGTATTTTCCTAGTTTTTTCTTCAGTTAGAAGTTGATTTGTTCTCTCACACAGTAGGTTGTTGATGATGGTATACATTCAACGAACATTCAGTGACTTCCCGAAAATCTCGACTTTGATAATGAGGTGTCATAATTCTTCTGAATGAAGATCCTTCAACGCGAATGGCTGATTTTAAACGGTTCAATCCATATATTCTGGTTAGCGTTTTTTGAGAAAAGTTTTTTCTGTAGAATGGGTTTGCCGACCCCATTCTCAACCCTCCTTCTTTGTGTGGTCTTGGGATCGACGGTAGCCCAATAAGAGCTGCAGGCAGAGTTTGCAGTAAATGAGTTTCACTGTTTCTCATCATCGCTAGACTTTTCTTCAATCAGTCTCTCAAAATTACGTCCCATCCTTCATCCAATTATATATATATATATATACATATATATATATATATATATATATATATATATATATATATATACATATATATATATATATATATATATATATATAATACTATACTTTCGTTCATATTTTTCTATATATATACTACTAATATGACTATTAATTTTTTTAAATTTCATTTTCTTTTAAAGGTTTAGAAGTTGGCATTGAACCAACTGGACAACATAAAGAGGTAAAAGACAAAAAAGATTTGGCATTACTAGCTGAAATTGAAAATATTTCAGCAAGATTAGATTTTCGACATTATGTAAGATGTTATGTAATGCTTACTTTGACTTTCTATCTTCTCAATTTATACATTATTGATTTACACGTATTACTGACTGAAGTACTAGTAGTACTAGTAGAAGTAATACTGCAGTGCATGCTACTTATATTTGTCAACATAAATATCAGAAGGTTATGAAGGTCGACTTGAAGAAACTACAAACGCAAATAGAAAGGAATTGTTACTTGGAAGAATCATCCTTGGCAATACACATAGATGGTTTCTCTGGAGATCGCACCAAGACTCCCAGGTTTCACATCGGGCTAATAACCTGTTAACTACTATGATACCATTCAATGGTTTATATTTCCAATTCAAAGCAATTTTATTTATTACACAACCACGGAACAAACCCTTTAATTTGTCTATAATGAAGAGATTTATGAATGAATAAAATAATGGAAATGAACAGTTACCTGACAGTTGACTATGAGAAAATCAACTACTACTATATACTGTCTAAACATATTTACGTTGCACTTCATATGAATTCTACTTAAGATGGTTATGATGCAATAAATATTGAGTTCTTTTTTTGGTTTTTTTACTCACAAAAAAAGTAGAAAGCGATTTTCAACTAATAGGTGAGTCCCAAAATAGGTCGAAACGGCAGTCCAGTGCTTCCAGGTTTTTCATGGTGGTTTAGCTTCAACTGACTCATGATCTTAACCATTGAAATTACTATAATATCCACAAAACTCATCTGATGATAGGTGAATAAATTAATGTTTTCTAGTTTCAACTATCTATCAAAAAGATATAATTGGAAGATTCAAAGAATTAATGGAAATGGGCATGAACCTTTATTTTATGCTACTAGACATTCTTCATCATGTAGCATCTGCATTATTTTGAAATGACACTGTCTTTATGATTTAAGCGGTACTATTTACTAGTACAGTCGGAGATGTCACAGTGACTCTTATTGGATCATAGCTAGATAGCCTGCGTTAAACCCTAATGCTTCAGTATTACAATTACTGATGAGTGTAAACTCGTAGACACTATAGTTTCATTTAACCAACAAATCTCATAAAATTATTTTACTTGATGCCGAATCAGTTCAACGAACAGTTGCATGGTTACTTGTCAGTATAAATGGATAAGAATTAAGGACTAGATTAATCAGCAATCAATTAGCAGGACAAATTACTAATCACTTCTTACCTTCATTAATCATTTTCTTGAAAATATAAAATGAAATAATAAATACACAAGTGTTTTACATCTTTTCTTTTTCCAAAAAAAACCCATAGGTTCATCCAAATAAACTTATTCCCTATGATAAAACACAAGTTTCAGCTGACAGTGTATGATGATTTGATTACATTGTTTTAAAACTATATGCCAGACATTGAAAGTAACCGCTTCTGTGTTTCATAATCATGGCATGTATGTTTTTATCTACATACATGTATAAAATGATGTAAAACAATGTGTTTATATATTCAATATATTTCTGTAGTGTGAACAAATAAACATGCCAAATGTTATTGTTAGTTGTCACAGCATTCATCGCTCAATGGATTATAAGATATTTCAGATGGATTCCTGCTGCTTCTTTCTTTCTTTCTTTCTTTCTTTCTTTCGATAGATAGATAGATAGATAGATAGATAGATAGATAGATAGATAGATAGATAGATAGATAGATAGATAGATAGATAGATAGATAGATAGATAGATAGATAGATAGATAGATAGATAGATAGATAGATAGATAGATAGATAGATAGATAGATAGATAGATAGATACGTAGCCAAAGATAGTCGTCTTTTTATATTTATAATCTTCATTAAAACCATATTACTATCGTTATCTGTCCCATTTTATTACATTATAAAAAAAAGCGTCAATTCAACCTACATAGTGAATAGTCCGTATTTTTATCTGTGTACTCCTCAAACATTATAGCATTAAAATCGATGATGAGTAGATGGTTAACTATGATTAGGTAGGTGGAACAGGTGTAAATAATGTGACTAATCATGTAATATTACGTTAATGATCGTTTACTTTTGATTCGCTCACATTTAATACTGAACTAATTATCATAAAGAAGGTTACAGAGACATTGTATGCATATAAAGATAACCGTAATATCCTTCACTTGGTATTTATCAAGTGATAGTAATTTATTGCAAAATACATTCTTAAGAATCTGAATAAAAAAGACTGTTATTCTGTCAAACATAACGAATGTCAGCTCATGTCTTCTGTATAAAAAAAGTCGACGATTAACAACTGATTGATCATTGAGTGATGACCACCTTTATGCTTGTTTAGTCCTTATTGGTTGCATTTTATTCATCAAGTTACTATGTGGCTCATAGTAACTTTACATCAATTGTATTATATTGAGATGTTAGATAGTTATAGATAGTTAACAGGATACCCTGTACCAAAGTTTTGTTCTGTTCTGTTCTTGTCAGTACGGTTAGTCAGGACTTTTACAGTGGATGGTTGTCCTGTGATAAATTCGGACACTTATCTCTCAATTTCACAACCTGAGAACTTACAGGTGAGCTACGTAACTTGACGTAATTGAAGTATCCGTATTCATCATTGGACATTTCATCGTCATACTATTGATATCATAATGATATTAACATAACTGAGTAGTCATAAAATCTTTATTATAAAATATGAATCTTTTTCTTGTATTCTGACAAGACAATTTGTCATGAAATTCCTGTTATTTGCAATATGCTGACTGATATGAAACATAATACTGAAAACATTTTATTATAGAGAAATTCTAAGATTATATACTTTAATTTCCTTTTCAAACAAGCCTGTAGGGAAACAAATACATAACACTAATTACACAATCAGGTGGCTATTAGGACTCAGTAGCTAAGTGGATAGCGTGATGACGTTTGAAGCGGACGGTACTGGGTTCGAGTTCCGGAATGGATATCAACTCTGGGATGCAGATACATCCAGCTGACGAGTCCCAAATAGGACAAAACGCGCGTCCTGGATTCAACGACTAGCCATTATTTATCTTTGCCTAACACTAGTCGTTTAATAAACATAATTTCCATAGTCGATTATTGTATGTATGTCAAATATAAATATCAAGTGTCTATATTCAATGTTTTCAAAAATACTAATATACTAAATTATATGTGAAACTATAAACTATGGATGACCTTTTAGCGACGCCAAACAGACATTCAGAATGTTCACCTAATAACCAGTACTAAATGAGTGTTATAAAGATTATGAGTTGCAGTTGATGTTTAAGGTTAGGAATTAGATTTCGGGGTATTTTTATCACGAATTGACATCAGCTATAATGCCAAATGGATGAGTGAATTTCGTGCTAAAATCCGGGATCTATTATCTTATACATGATTGGTTCTTCCGTAAATTATAGTCACACCAAATTATGTACTACCATTATTTAGTGTCATAGTGTAAGATGTCAAATTAAAACATTACAAAAAACAAAACTTGTTTACAAACATGTAGCCATTTATTATTTTATTATTATCATCAGAAGGGGTTTGTGGAGGTTTTAGAAATCTTACAGATTGAAATCATGAGTCAATTGAAATGAGACCCCGCAAGATTCGTGGATGTGCACTGCTGAGGAGTCCCACACTAAGACGAAACGGCTGTCCAGTGCTTCCAGGTTTTCCATGGTAGTCTAGCTTCAATTGACTCATGATTTCAATCTGTGATATTTTATTATTAGTATTATTGTTTACAATATGAATGTTGTGAATTCAAACAAAATGAAGCATATTTATAGTTTTAATGTTATTGTTATTTCAAATAGGATCTAGATGCTGTTGTGCGTAAAATGTATATGTCTATTCAAAAAGAGCTTGAAGATTTACGTACAGCTAGAAATACAACAACACCTATGCCTGGTAATATATCAATTTTTACCGCTACTAGCAAGTAAGCATTCATTAAGTTACATAATTTTAACTACTCTTTTCGTATATTTTCAATATACTACTTAAATTAAGTACGTATCGTTAAACTAATATGACTTCAAGATATGATTTACATTGGTTTATTATAGAGAACAAATATAACACATTTCACTATTATTGTATTCTAATTTATGATCTCATTTTTACTCAATAAAATAACATATGAAAACACTTATACAAGTAAGAAAGTTCATATTACCATCGTTTACTATCACTACAGTATGGCCAGAATTAATTATTTTTTCATAGATTGATAAACAATAAGAAAAATGTCATAGGTTATGCTACATTCAGATAAAGCCTTTTACAAATTGTGCTTTATGCTACTTATAAGTAGTATGTAACATCAATCAGAAGTGGAATGTCTGAGAGTAGTAGGTTGATAAAAGATTGAAATGAAGGGAAGAGAAAAAGGAAAATTTAAGCAATGAAAATAACATTAAGAGTGGACGGATATTCAATCTCGTAAGAGACCATCAGAAGAAAATGTGCAAATGATGTATTCGATGCATGAATTCCATATTTTACTACATAATTGTGTGCATTAAGTAATAAGTTGTTCTTCCCTACCCAAGTGTTCTTTCACTACAATATCAATCTGTCAGTATTCTAAGCCTCAACATAACTGAGTTACAATATGATACTTAGATTTATTGTAAATATTCCCTAGATGAGCCATAAAACAACACTGTGATAATCTACTCAACTTAATGAAAGCAACTTCTAGAGATAATTTCAAAGAAGAATTTTATAACGCTTTCAGATAATATAGTCCCCATAACAAGGAATGGAGTAATTATCAAAGAACAATTTTTTTAACAGTTGTGACGAATCAGTCAGCGAATATACAACCAAATGATGGTCAGCTATTAATCTGATGAAAGTTAAGTTATCAATAGAAATATTTACTTACGCCTGTTACTTCCAATGGAGCATAGACCACCGACCAGCACTCTCCAACCCACTCTGTCCTCGGCCTTCCTTTCTAGTTCCATCCAATTCTTGTTCATTTTTTTCATGTCTGTTTCCATTTCTCGGCGTAATGTGTTCTTTAGTCTTCCTCTTCTCCTTTGAACTTGATGATTCCGAGTGAAGGTTTGCCTTGTGACGCAGTTGAGTACTTTCCTAAATAGATGTCCTATCTACTTCCAGCGCTTCTTCTTGATTTCTTCCTCCTCTGAAATCTGGTTTGTTATCTCCAGAAGTAAGTCGTTGCTGATAGTGTATGGACAACAGATTCAAAGTATTTTACGTAGACAACTGTTAATAAACACCTGTATCTTTTGGATGATGACTTTCGTAGTTCACCAAGTTTCCGCCGCATATAGTAGAACTGTGTCGACATTTGTATTGATAATTCTGACTTTGGTGTTGGTTGACAGAGAGTTGCTTTGAGTTTCAGATGTTTTTCAATTGTAGACATGCTGTACTATTTACTGACTTATAATTATTCAACATCATAATATTAAAGAATAACAACCGCTATTCGTGAGTATTCATATGAATCACAAAGATTCTTGATATTTAAAATCAACGAAATAAATTTATAAGTTTCTTATCAGAAGGGGTTTGTGGAGATTTTAGAAATTCGATGCCGGCCCAGTGGTCTAGTCGATTAAGCGCTTGGCGCGAGACTGATAGGTCCTCGGTTCCAATCTCGCGGGGTACGGGATCGTGGATGCACACTCTTAGGGAGTCCCATACCAGTGCTTCCAGGTTTTCCCTTGTGGTCTAGCTTCAAATAACTCATGATTTCAATCTGTGAAATTTATAAGTTTCTGTCCATTTCAGGCTACTGTGCAATTATTTATTCGATTTCTCAATAATATTCATAAATTTTAACACTTTGTTCTGATTTTCTGGCGGAATTTCGAACCTCTAACCCTAAATCCTAACAATAGCTCTTACATAGTTTCTAGATGGTTACGTAACAAATTTTTCATTCATATTACAGACAGTAATGTCGATTTCACATTTTTTAAAGTCCTTAAAGGTCATTAGAATGGTTTCCATTCAACTAATTAACACTATAAAAGCAGTTTTGTTTGAATAAGTTTTAGAAGAATTAGGGCATTAGAAATGTTACGGTAGTCGATTGTAATCTGTTCTATCGTTATATCTATTTACTGAGTGTTCTTTACACATCATACGTAGTTTGATTTTCATCTCCCCTATCTGTTGACCATAATGTTTTTTTATTACTGATTGATAAGCTGAGTATGTATCAAGTTGGTTTACTCATGGCTGCTGACTAATTTGAACTTAAAGATTCTAAAAACTATCTGGACTTATTCTAGTTGTTTATGACCAAGAGTTCGAAGTTTTCTACGAGAATTGATGTCCATAACAGTCTATATGTATTAATCTACGTGATATAGAGAGCGCAAATTATATTCATGAATGAGCTACAGATCTTCACAAGTCTAACTCCTTTTATTATGCATGATAGATACAATATGTACCAATTGATAAGCAATCTATCTTTCATTTTCTCAAGTTTTTCGTAAATATTCATCATAGAAACCATGTATATAATCAATCAAAGCTAATTCTTTACAATTTTTCTCCACTTGATAAATCAAATCTGTTTTTTTTCATTTGCATCTAGAGAAGGTGTTGAACGTTATGAGTTAATGTTTCCAAATAGTGCAAAACGAAAAGAATGGGAAAGAACAATACTCGAATTAAAACGTCAATTAAGTAAGTTTGTTTAATATGGCTCTTATACAGAAAATGAAATATAATCACAGTAAATCAAAATTAAGTTGATGGATATCTATTGAAAACTCCGCCTAGAGTCCTTCCTGGAGCTACTGACAGTCCCAAGCCCGGATAAAGGAGGAGGGTTGGGCATGAGTGAGTTAGAGAATGCTGGTCGGTGGCCTGTGTTCCATTGGGAGTAACAGGCGTAAGTAAGTTAGTAAGTACATTTATTCAACGCAAATAAACATCACAACTGTTTTCCAAGATAGAGAAGATTATCTGGGGTTCATTAAAAAGATTCTTCTTTGAAAAAAACAAAAATATTATTTCGCTGTGACATTGATTTACATGTGAAAGAGCAGTTTTTCTTTCTTTTTTTATTACTTTTGAATGGTAACTCGCTTCATATTTCAATAACATTTACTAGAGATAGATCACTTGAACAAGACGGTAGTTTTATGAAGAGATCTCTTTACGATGATCTCATTCTTAAAGCTGTTCAATTGTATATATATATATAAGCGTATTCTGCTATATGGATTTGTCAAACATGACACATTATTAAAATAAAAGAATATAACTATGATTCGCATCAACCAGGTTAGATCGGAATCGTTGAAAGCATGTCTTAGAAAGTAGCTTGTGGATAATAATTACATAACTAGGTTATACAGTATAATAAGATAAGTTTTGAAATGTATATAAACTTTAGAAAAATACAGAAATAAGAGGATACCGTTTTTTGATCGTCTTGCTGTACTAATGAGATGTGGCAACTTGGACCGATGCATATATGTTCCTGGTCCTACGTTGTAATTGACTAACTGACTGAATGGAGTAAAGGGTACGATTTGTAAAAATGATTTTTTTTTAAAATGTACATGTAAGTGATTTAAATATCTTTATTTTAATTGTTATTTTTTAAGGTTCTGTTAAAAGAATGGCACGATTTAATGAAGCTGTTCAAATTCCACGTACATTACCAGGAATACAAGTGAGTCATTTGTTATATTACTTCCAATATATACATATATAGATACATCAAGTTTCATCTGTAGAGCACTACCAATCAAATATATATATATATATATCTTAATAAGTGAATGACTGTGATTGCCGAATCGAAATAAATATAGTTTATTTCACTGACTTTTCTTGGCTAGACAACCTTCCAAAAACTAGGAAGCACTTGGTCTCTCCTTCGTTCAAGTATGAAATGTCTTAGACTTGAGTATAAAGGACTCTTTCATGGATTGACCACAGGACCGTTAGTTCACGGTTAACATTTACATACCAGACCACTGAACCGGGATTTGATAGTGTTTATGTTTATGTCAAACCAATGTTTATCTAATCACGATCAAGCAACGATTCAGAATATAATGTTCGACAGTCTTTACTAACCCCTTATACTGGAAATGAACATGTACTTGCTAGTAATTAACTTCCAGAGTTAATTCGCATAGTTCTTGTAAGAAGTTATGATCATGCTAAGTTTGAGAAGTTATACACAAGGCAATGGAAATGGTCGGGCTATATAGCAAATTTATTGAAGTAAAAGATGTAAACCAATAAGGGTGAATTCAGTGATCTGCAATTTAAATCCCTGCAGTAACATGTGGGCAGGCCAATCACTGAAATTCAACAACAGCCGAACAGATGGGTAGAGTACTTCGAGGAAATATTGAATAGGCCGGCTCCAATGAATCCACCGGACGTCGAAGCAACACACACAGATCTTCCTATAGATGTCAATCCACCAACAACGGAAGAAATCAGAATGGCCATCAGACAAATTAAGAGCGGGAAAGCAGCAGGACCAGACAACATACCAGCTGAAGCACTAAAGTCAGATATCGAATTAACTACAAACATGCTTCACCTACTATTCAAAAAGATTTGGAAGCAGGGACAAGTACCGATGGACCGGGAAGAAGAACACTTCATCAAGATTCCAAAGAAAGGAGATCTGAGCAAATGTGAAAACTACAGAGGCATTACACTACTGTCAGTACCAGGGAAAGTTTTTAATAGAGTGTTGCTGAACCAGATGGTAAAATATAAGAATCATAAAGTAAATACTTCATTTACAAAATGTTAATCAATTGTCTCAAACTTGGTTTTTCCTTCATTTCCATATCAATCGCTCTTTGTTATCGTTCTCTTCTCTTAAATCTTTTTTAGCTTCTACTGTTAGGCATTAAATTGTCGACTGATGATACATATTAGTTATATATGTCGTCGCCAGTAACATACATCACAATAGTAGTTATCAACAATAAAGACTCTAAAACGTTAACATCTCTCGATCATATTGTAGTGAACGAGAACACAATTGGGGACAATCGAGTGTATTTGAACACAAAACTACAAAATCTCTTGGTAAAATCTAAGAACCATACAATAAATACTTCATTTACAAAATATCCATCAATTGTCTCAAAACTGATTGTTCCTGCATTTCTGTACCAATTGCTTTCTGTTCCCATTCTTTCCTTCTCGATCTTCTTGATTTTCTACTGTCAAACACTCTATTCCTGACTAACGTTATATACTACTAAGCAATTTGGAAGACTCTTCCAGTCTCCTACATTGTACGAACATTCCATGTGCCTAAATAAATGGTTGCTTTGGTTGTCAGAAGAGGCATTGGTCTCGTGACTTCCGAATGAACTCGGCTTTCATCATAAGGCGTCATAACTCTTCTAAATGAAGACCTTCTGACTCCCAGAGCAGAGTTTAAAAGGTTTGAATAATTTCTTTATGGTTAGCGTTTTTTTAACAAGTTAATTTCTGCGGGATGGGGTCGCTAACTCGATGCCCATCCCTGCTCCTTTATCCGGGCTTGGGACCAGCAGTAGCCCCCGGGAGGGACTCCAGGCGGAGCTTATATACTACTTATGCAGATATAAATAGTACACACCATAATATCACCAAGCCTTTTATAAAGATACTATTCTTAAATACTGATACTGTTAAATTGTAGATTCTATAAAAGAAATGAAAATATTTCTTACAAAATTATATCCATAAGTTTATTTAATTAAACAATTTCTTTATAAGTTAACAGCTGCTTTCATTTAAACTATATTAGTAGACCAAATTGTTCACGTTGTTTTTTTCTTTCCCCTTTCTTCTTCTTCTTCTTCTCCTCCTTCTTCTCCTTCTTCTTCTCCTTCTCTTTCTCCTTCTTCTTCTTTAAAATGTAATCTCTCTATGAATTTAGATGAAAAGCAGAATATGTACAAACAAATTTACAACAGGTGTAATTTGCCCAGACAGAGAATACAAAAAATACACGTACACATTGTACATATTATATAGAATTCTGTTAATATTACATTTGACTTAATCTACAATTTATCAATTTCAATCTATGTAGAATAGTTATAAAAAAATGGAGCAAATCTTATCATTTAGCATAATAATGATAATCAATGATATTAAATCTGTGAAATATTTAAGGTAGATACTAAGTATATTCAGTTGGGCTTCTTCTTCTTCCTCTTCATTGTTGTTGCTGTTCTTGTTCTTGTTCTTATTCATATGCTTCTATTTGAGATATTATTATTTAATGAAGAAAATGTGCTTCTTCTTCCAAAAATGTGCATTCATTAGAAAGGTGTTATTGGGTCTTTAGGTGAAATACAAAATACGAAACATATTTTACCAGCTTTTGATATATATACATATGCTTGGATACATATGTATCTTTTATTTATTTTTTGTTTTTTTTTAATATGTTCACGTTTGGTACTGATGTTTCTATAGCAGATATCTATGAAGTGGGGTTTCTTTTTTCTTCTCGTTTCTGTTTTAAATAGATAGATAGATAGATAGATAGATAGATAGATAGATAGATAGATAGATAGATAGATAGATAGATAGATAGATAGATAGATAGATAGATAGATAGATAGATAGATAGATAGATAGATAGATAGATAGATAGATAGATAGATAGATAGATAGATAGATAGATAGATAGATAGATAGATAGATAGATAGATAGATAGATAGATAGATAGATAGATAGATAGATAGATAGATAGATAGATAGATAGATAGATAGATAGATAGATAGATAGATAGATAGATAGATAGATAGATAGATAGATAGATAGATAGATAGATAGATAGATAGATAGATAGATAGATAGATAGATAGATAGATAGATAGATAGATAGATAGATAGATAGATAGATAGATAGATAGATAGATAGATAGATAGATAGATAGATAGATAGATAGATAGATAGATAGATAGATAGATAGATAGATAGATAGATAGATAGATAGATAGATAGATAGATAGATAGATAGATAGATAGATAGATAGATAGATAGATAGATAGATAGATAGATAGATAGATAGATAGATAGATAGATAGATAGATAGATAGATAGATAGATAGATAGATAGATAGATAGATAGATAGATAGATAGATAGATAGATAGATAGATAGATAGATAGATAGATAGATAGATAGATAGATAGATAGATAGATAGATAGATAAAAAGCCATAGTCTGTAACAACTGTTTATTAGATCACAGTTGGCAATTATTAGTAATTAATTAACATTTCTTGATAATAAGTATTGTAGTGAATGAGAACATCAGTGAGGATAATTGGATGTATTCAAGCATGAAATTACAGAACGTCTTAGTAAAATGAGAGAACCATATAGTAAATACTTTATTTATCAAATGTTAATGAATTGTCTCATATTTGACTGTTCCTTTGGCAAATATCAGTCAATCGTTACAGACTTTATTGTTCTTGTATTTCCATATCAACTAATTTCTGTTCATGTTCCTACCTTCTTGATCTTGACTTTCTCCTGCCCTTCATTCTATTACTGACTAACGTTTTATACTACTTATGTCGATATAAGTAGCACAAACCACATTATCAATACTAAGGTTGGAATTGAGCATTATATAGTGAGTTCATAATGAACGTATTTTTATCGGTTTGGGGGTTGTGCAGATTGTTAAGTTTTTGGCTGAGATCATGAACCGATTGATGTTAGAACACCATGGAAAGCCTGGATGCACTGGACGGCCGTTTCGTCCTATTGTGGTACTAATCAGCAGTGCGCATCCACGATCCTGCTCGTGGGATTCGAACCCAGGACCTCCAGTCTAGTGCGCGAACGCTTAATCTACTGGACCACTGAGCCGGCATTCAATGGTGTTAATGTCTAACCTCAACTAATCCACGAAATTGAGCGACACATCCACCATTGTCATCGATGAATTACTACCTCACAACTGACCCGGCTAAGTGGTCTAGTTGGTTGAGCGCCTGGCGCGAGACTGATAGGTCCTGGGCTTGAATCCCTAGAGGCGAGGTCGTGGACACGCACTGCTGAGGAGTCCCACAACAGGATGAAACGGCCGTCCAGTGCTTCCAGGTGTTCCATGGTTGTTTAGCTTCAATTGACTCATCATCTCAGCCGTTTGAACAAATGGAATTTTTAGGCATTTTAAACATTTCGCTAAATTTCGTCTATATAGTTGTAGTCATTAAAATTATTCTAATTAATGATTTTAAACTAATTGACATTATACAGAATCGTTTGCAAGGCCTGGATCTTTTCAGTCTTTGTCTACCACTCTACATATCGATTTTTAAACTATTTGACTTTTACTCCCTGAATCCGTTTTTTAGTTTTAAACAATACTTTCCCTGTATAGTCGTTTCACTATCATTTTCATTATTATTATTTTGATAGTTGCCTTGATATTTGTAACTCTCTGTTGTGGTATGATTTGTGAACGTAAACAAACGCCTATTTATAAGTGTTTTATACTGCTTCTGACTGATATGAAATGAATCTTCACCTGATCAACGCAAAATGTAGTTATAAATGATTTGGTCGTGGATCTTTCATTGTTCTTCTGAACCACATCATCAGCACAAACTATCTGAAGCTAAAGGATCACTGAACACTGGACATTGGTTTAATACCGACTTCCCTGAACATATTGAAAAACTGAATGAATTCAGGAAAACTCTCAACAAATATCTAAAGTTTGTGCTGATGATGTCGTTCAGAAGAATGATCAAAGATCCATGACCAAACTATCCAGCTCAGAGGAAAAAAACCCATCAAAATCATCCACCTGACGTAGTTATAAATGATTTGTGAAAATGGACGCTATCATTTAGACAATGTGAAGTGGATTCATAGTCAAATATCAGAAAGTCATAGATCTATACTTCACTTTTTATGTAGATGTATTCAGTTAAATATTTGTATTTTCAAAAAAGATGTCATCGAAGGGAAGATATAATTTAGGTACGACTGGTAAGTGACTAGACAAGTGTTATAGACAAAAGAAGCTTTAAGTGTTTATAAGTCAACCTTAAATTGATAATTCTGTGAAAATGAAACAGACTTTTACCTCATAACTGTGTATAAACAAATCAGATAATACTGAATGATTTATTGGGTGTTCGTTTATATCACTATTATACACTAAAAAGACAAAATATTATTAAAGATTGCTTATATCCTCAGTCAAAACTATTAGTTTCCATTAGTTATTTGTAATAACGAAATTTTCTATTGTTATTTTGCTAACTAATTAAGCTTTCATGTGCATCTATGATTGAATCATCTCCACTTGTGGCTGAAACACCTTGTGATGTATGGATATGTGCATCTGATGGTTATACTGGTTATGTTTGTCTACTGACAGTTCATCCAAAACCTAACGTCTATTTCAATGTTCCTTTGTCCGGATGTACATCTCGAATCACATGTATATGCTCTATTCCTGGCTATATTCATCCTGGATTAAGAAGGTCAGTCATAGTCATTTCACTGAAACATTTATATTATTTTAATACATTTAAATATTACAATAAATAACTATGTTAGTGTATGTAAACAAAAACGTTACACTTCTATACTTATTGAGAATATTACATTACAAGCTTCAGTTTTCACCTCTGTAGATACTGTGCTAGTTACCCTATTAAATCATAAACTGTTTCTCAGAACTGATAAGGTTACTGTATATTTTCTGAGTTGTTCTTTTCATATTACTTTGAAACGATTGATGTATTTCAAGATATTAAGTTGTAATCTGCTCTGGCCTACTATATAGTTGATTCACATAAACTTTAAAGTGGTATCTTGGTTGCGTCAAATAGTTGTCTAATATTTCCTTCTTTTACAGCTTTTTCCTCTGTCACTGCTAGATCTTCCACTTATTTCTGCTTGTCGGCTCTAATGCTCCTCTTTACTCTCCTGTCAGCTGCAGTATATTATTGACTTTCTGTGCTCTTTTTCAACTGTCAATGATAAAAGACTTCTTGTGTTTCCTTTCTTGAATCCTGACTCAGAGCTTAGATAGATATTTTATTCTTTATGACGATACTTCCTGCGGCACAACACCAAGCATGTTGAAGTTAGTGCTTTTAATTCTTTTCTAATCGTTCTCCATAGTAGTTCCCTCATCTCTGATTAAATCTCGTATGGCTTGGAACCTGTTGTTGAAAGCTATCCTAAATTCGTTCAGTTTGTCAGTATGTTCAAGGAAGTCGGTATTAAACCACTGTCCAGTGTTCAGTAATTCTTTAGCTTCAATTTTATCAGTCGTTTCGAACTAAAATTAATTCTAAATAACACTGGAAACAAAGAATAACAGAATGGCTGTTTCATTTTGGCATGAGAGTCCTCAAAAGTGTGTACATACTACCCTTCCAGAAATCGAACACAAGAGCTTCGAATTGCATGTTAAACGTTGTTGAAAAGTAGTTTATTTTAACTTCATTCAACTTGGAATGCAACTTTATTACCATCTGATATTAGTGGTGAAAAATGCCTCACTCCTGAAATGTTCGAAGTATTTGAGTCAAACTTCTCACTAGAACTTCAGTAACATCTCGAAATAAATCTCTAATGGGTCTGTAGAATTATGGTCTACTATGATATTAGTACTGCTCTAATAATAAACCTAATCCTAAAATTGTAGATTTGTCATGATACAACTGCCTAATCTATAGGATCTTACGTAGAAGTCATACCATCGTCTACACCAACCCATCGTATCGTTACAATCACCAATGTATGATGTAGAACAAGCTTAGTCTAGAGATATAACAATATATTTAATATGAATAAAAGATATAAGGTAACATTCAGCAGGAACCACGCCTGCATGGCCAAGCCATGACATTCGACCAACTCCAATTAATTCAACTCATTGTTCCCGCCTTTTCCATCGTAAGGTATTTCTCTGCGTTAAATATTGAATGTCTATTTTCCGAGTAGTCTCGTGTTCAGCTTTGAGGATTGCATAGTTATGGTCAAATGCCATTACAGATCAACAAACCCGACGAGCCATATATTAGATATAAACAACTGTCTAATGCTCTCTGGATTTCAATAGAGCTTTAGCTGAGATCAAATTTTAATGAATGCAAACCACGAATTAAACCATACTCCAAAAAAATTCCTCTACTAGATTATTATTGTTGTTTGGTTATGTCAATATTTTTACATGGCACAAACATTTAATGAATGTTTCCCTATGTACATGTTAATTCAGTCACCTGACAGTTTCTACTTAATCCCAAAGTTATAAATAATAGAATGAAAGTAAATTATGTATTTTGTTACCTTATATGCCACTTTGTTATGACAGTGAATAAATGGGATGGAGAAAAATAGAAGAGAATATTATAAAAATTCTAATCAAGTAAACATTTTGATAAAACTACATCATAATAAGCAAAGATGGATAGTGGCTAGCAGTGGAATCCAGGGCACGCGTTTCGTCCTGTTTGGGACTCGCCAGCTGGATTTACCTGAATCTGAGAGTCAATGTTCACTCTGGGACTCGAACTCAGTACCATTCGCTTCAAACGCCATCGCGTTATCGACTTACCTACTGAGTCCTGATAGCCACTTGCTTGTGCAGTGGGGTGAAGTTTAATTCAGTTGGTATTGTTTTACTTAAATCTTCCCATTGATGTTTTGCTTATAATGCTTGTACATTAAGGCAATATCGAGGCAAACGCACAGTATGCACATATGCCAATAAGAGACTGATCAATTTCAGTCCTAAAACATCAATGGGAAGATTCAAGTAAAACAATACTAAGTTAACTACATCATAATAGTAATAGAATTTATTCAGAATTGTTATTAAATAAATTGAAAGCTATTAGCTAACAGGATTCAGTAGGTAAATGAATAATGTGATGACGTTTGAAGCTAACTATACTGGACTCGAGTCTAGGAGTGAACATGAATTCTAGGATGTAGATACATCCGGCTAGCTGATGAGTCCCAATGAGGACGAAACGTGTGTGCTAGATTCTGTTGCTGATTGTCATCCATCTTTTTTTCTTAATTTGAACCCAAGTTACAAAAAAATAATAACCTAGATGTTAAATTTATCATTAATGTTGTTTTTAAGATATGTAACCACCAAAACGGATTAGCCGACAAAACAGATAAATATCAATTTCATACTTCCAAAGTAACTGGGTTGTTATTGCTTGGAACAAATATAATTATTAAGATGTCAAACTGCTCAAATGGCTCAACTTTATGAACTTCTTAAACAGTTATGAATACCAAGTACACGCTAATCATAAACATTAAACTGTAGTGTCTGTCATTATGTTAAGCCCATATATCTTATTCTAGCTTTTGAACATGCCAGTTTATGCACTCTTCTTGAGTTACATTTTGACCTTTTTAATTACTGACTTATCAACCCTGACTGTTTTTATATGAGCGTATGTGTGTGTACATCTTATCCTACTCACCACATGTTTGTAGCCTATTTTCTTGTGACCATAAACATTAATTAACTCTTGATTAAATATAGTTGGCTCACACGACTTCTCCACTGCGCGTCATTTCGCTTCGTTCCTCTGATTGTCTGTTTCTATCAATGATTGTACAAAATATACGTATTCAAAATTCCATTCACGTTACTGACTTATTTGATTCTGTTATTCACCAACGCAATTTAAGTCGATGATTATAGACGAGAATAGGTGATATATATATTTCGATAGTAATTATTCAATAGTAATCAACATATAATCTAATTAGAGTCCGATCCCGAACTACTAAAAAAACTAAAGGGTTTGATTTAATATAATATCTCTTCATAATAATATAAGTATAGATAAACTATTCTTAGTAGTATTTTGTATTTCCCAGAAATTGATATTGAGAATTACATTTCATCTGTCACTGTTGTCAAACAACAGTTATGTCGTGAGAAGGCAGTGAGTATAACTTCCCTTTCAGTGGTTGTATGCACGTGGCCATGTGAGAACATTTCGAGAGGGAGAGTTGACTCTCCTCACTCTTGGCCGTACCAGAGCATTTGGGGGCAATTGTAATAGGATTAACTGAGCATATATGAGAAATATAAAGATTAACTTTTTTCGTTATTAAAACAATACTTAATAGTTGTTTAGACAATTATTTATGATAGGATATATGGATGCAGGATAGACATAAATAGAATTTTCCGGATTATTTACATAAACTTTTAATGTGTTTCATAACATTTTTATTACACTATATTTAAACTTTAGAACATCCCACAGTCTAGGAGTTCAAAGTATTCGGTCGAGATATGGAATGGAAAAGAAACGTTCAGCCACTATGGATCAGCCACTTTTAGAAGTAGAACAACAGGTAACAGAAGAAAATAATCGTCAACAAAAACTGTCTGCAGCATTGTCAGAAAAAGAATCTCGGATGATTACAAATGAGAAAGTGGTTGATTCAAAGGTTGTGGATAAAATAGAATCAAACACAAACAATGATGCAAACGAAAATGCTGGAACTACATTAGATGATGATGTAAGATGTAGGAAAAGTAGCATTCTACAAGACACAACCACAAGTTCTCATTCAACTACTCCACCTGATACACCAACCAACACAGAATCTACATTGAAACTCTCAGATGGAGATGAATCTAAAGGTGATGATATTTTAAATCTACCTAAGAAATGTGATATTGCTCCAGAATCTAGTGAAATTAACGTGCAACAAAGTCATGAGTTGCTTACTCAATCACACTGTGAAAAATCCAATTCGTTTGAAAAAATTAAAAACGAACCACAACAAGAGATTAGTTTAGATATTTATGCTGAATATACTGATGATCAAGACGATCCTACATCGAATGATTCAGATTCTTCTGATATTAGTGAAACAGAAGGTGATTTAACACAACAAATAATTTCAGAGAATCTATCAGATAATTCATTATTCAAAGAATCTGAACAGAATATACAATCATCTTGTGAATACGATGGCAAGAAAGGTAAGGTTACATTACAAATCGATTTTTATTTATGGAACTTTTCATGAACAAGCGATCAATTTTCATTGTCATTTATTTTTCTTTTATACAAATAACTGTAACTTGTACTACCAAGTAGACAATCATGTATGTATATTCACAAAATCAAACTTTGTATTTATTTAAGTAGTGTGACAAATATGTAAATTTCTGTTGGTGCGAATACAGCACACGGTAACATTGTTGTGTATGTTACTGACATTGATAGATATAAGTAGTATATATCATCAATCAAAAGTGAAATATCTGGCAGCAGAAGGTTAAGAAGAGCAAAGAAAGGAGAACGATAATAAAGAATGATTGCTGTGGAAATGAAGGAACACTGAAGTCTAAGATGATTGATTGACATTTACTAAAGGAACAGTCAATTTTGAGACAATCGATTTACATTTTGTAAATGAAGTATTTACTATGTGGTTTCCTCATTTCACTAAGATGTTCTGTAATTTTGTATTCGATTGCATTTGATTGTCCTCACTTGTGTTCTCGTTCATTATAGAACAGAGATTAAAATCTTTATAAATTATTATGGATTCTCTTGATACACCGTAAACTTCTTTTTATAATTTGAAAAACAATGGTAAACTATAATGAATAAGTTATTTAAGCTTTTCGATTATTACTAAACAATACTGACTGGTTTAAAGTGAAATACAAAAGATAAAGCTGGCAAATTGTTCTAACGTGTGACCTGTGTGCCTTGTTAATTTATAACGTAACGATGCCGCCAATTAGAGAGCAGTGAATTATCGATCGGACCAATGACGCGTAAACCCCTACGAGTAGTCTAGAATATTTATCGCTCCTACTTCCTGCCAAGCCCAGCCAGTTAAGTCCAGAACACCAATCTCAGCCTCTGAGATATGAATCATTTAACTCAAACATACAGGGTTTATATACCAACCAGACAGACCACTTCGTACCATAAAATAGGAAACAACATTTGTACAACATCTAACCAAAAGCGGCTATCGATGTAGACATAACTCAAGAACGGTATATCGCATAATAATAATAATCTATTGGGTAAAATAAAGCATATAATAAGAGGAAGATGTATATCCATAGGTTAACTATTTAACAGTTATACAGTAAAAATATATGTATCGTATTGGTTCGTAAATAGTTCCCGAAGGTTACCATTCTATAATTGTTGTCAGGATATAACAGAAATATGTCTATTAGACCATACATCTATATATAGCATAGTAAAAACCTCTACATGATCAAACAAGAAACAAGCATTGTTTAGATTGATCTATACAATATGTTGAGAAGTTAGTTACCACAAAATATTCTTCACATTCTTTAATATTCTGACTTCATAACAAGTCCTCATTTCCTTATTATGTTTTTATAGATATATGTCTATCTTAACTATATCTAATAGTATGACAAATGAAACAATTAAACAGTCATTTATATAAAGCCTCCTTTCTATAATGAATTGATTAATCTCTTAATGAATGTACACATAGATACATACATACATGACATTTAAGTAGACAAGTAATTATTTCTTTTCTTTTTTTCTCTTTTATTTCCAAAATAGTTTCATATATTCATGATTTATAGGTTAATGATTTTCTTTGATTGTTTTCCTTTAAAAAAATAAAAGAAATCACTATGTGGCCTTGAACAAATTGTTCCCATGATTAATTCCCATTCTTTGTCTTTCACTTCTTATATATATATTGTTATAACTTGTGAACCTGCGTGCCCTGTTATTGTATAACGCAACAATACCCGCCAATCAGAGAGCAGTGAATGATCGATCGAACCAGTGACGCATAAAATACGTGCGAGCAACCTAGAGCCCTGATTGATCTCGCTTCCTGTTTAGCCCAGCCAGTTAAGTCCAGAACACCGATCTCAGCCTCTGTAATATGAATCATTATATTCCAAACATACTAGGTTTATATACCAATCAAACACAAACAACATTTGTACAATAATTATCCAAAAGTGGTTGTGAATGAGGGAGGTAGTGATTAGCAGACAAGGAATAGTTCAAGAATGGTAAATCGTATAATAATAGTTCATAGGTTAAAATAAAACTCATGATAAGAGGGACACGAATATGTATAGTTTAGTTACATAACAGGTATACGATAAAAATATGCTCATAGTATCGGTCCATAAATGGATCCCAAGAATTACCATTCATTATTCTCATCGGGATATAACATATATATATAATCTTTTTCTTTTGTTTTAATATTAAGATGAATATTCAAATTCACATGGTAAAAATCATTGTCTCACTAATTCAACACAACCATTGATGTGGTTGGGTACAGAAGAAGGAAGGTATGTTTTAATATTTAATAAATATTATATAATACATTATATTTATAATCTACTTATTACTTTCGAAAAAAAGAGATTATATGATTTTAGAAATGGATGTGGATATGTTGCTCAATTTCGTGGATTGATTGAGGTTATTGATTAACACAATTGATTACTGGCCAGAACAGTGGTCTAGAGGTTAAGCGTTTACGCGCGAGACTCATAGATTCTGGATTCAAATCTCTTGAAGTGGGATCATGGATGCGCTTTGCTAACGAGTCCCACAATAGGACAAAACGGCCATCCAGTGCTTCCAAGTTTTCCATGATGATCTAGCATCAAATTGACTCATAATCTCAACCATTGAGAGTTTATATGTATGTTTTGGATTTATAGTAAAATGATAAAAATTTACATAAGATCTGAGCTTCACGTTTATCAGCGCTTTCTTTATTTAAGTAAATGAATGGAATTCTAGAAAAATCTTTTTGTGACAAAAGATAATGTAATTACTCTCGTTTGAGTTACATAGCTGCTGGTTACTCTCTCTCTCTCTCTCTCTCTCTCTCTATATATATATATATATATATATATATATATATATATATATATATATATATATATATATATAACAACTTTCATCTAAATTTGAACAAATAGTTTCACAATATTTGGGCGCCGAGTTAATGTGAGACATTAATGAAGAAGAATGTATTTGTAAAATCTCAGCGAAAGAACTTGAAGTAAATCCAACGTTTCGCCTGACAATCTGGTCTAAGCTTTTTCAAGGAAAATATAATCAAACAACAAAATTATCGAATATAAATAGGTACCATGGGTCTCTGGTTTACCGTATACTGAATAAGTCATCCAATCAACGTGAAGGATTTCTTTATAAATAGGTATTTGTATTTATGTGTAAGAGACATGTTTATATGAAAAATAATAAAGGTCAACCAAATAAAAGTTCAGTTAAAAAATAATCAAGGGTAGAGAAAGAATAAGAAATTGTCGTGTTATCCTAAGCTATAGAATGACTTAAGGATTACAAGGTAAATTCAAGGTTACGGCAAACTTGTTTTTGTACACATAAGGACAAGGTCCTACAAGAGGTTAGTCACGGCTCGGATAGCTCAGTGGTAACGTCTCTGACTGTGAAGCTGGGTGACACGAGATCGAATCCGCCAGGGAGCACCAGTTCCCTCAAGATTACAGGTACACCTTACTGACGAGTGCCAAGTAGCACGAAACCCGGGTCCAGGGTTTCCTGCTGACTACCTCCAACCACCATCTAAATCTCAGGACAAGGTATGTGTTATGACAAAGTGTCAAGATAACAGAATGTGTGTATACGTAAGTGATGTGAGAAGAAATTTCAATCAACTAAATATTGACTTTGGTCTGTGTATATTAAGAAAAACAGATCATGAAATGAATCAGAAAATGCCATAGCCTGCATTAAATGAAGATAAATATAAGATAAGTAAACAAAATAAAAAAGGAATGTATATGTAATTGAAGGTGTGTGTTATTTTAATGGTCCAGTCAATTGTTTAACATAATCAGATAAGATAACGGATTTGAATCTTTGAATGTATTATCTATCCATTAGTTACTATGAAATAGATATATAAAATTGGAATCAGGAGTTCAGGTTTACTTATTAATTATTAGTTGCCATGAGACAGTTAGGTGTATTCCATCTCTCCTATTAATGCTGTTTGAATTAGCCCATATATGTAGGGCTTCGGCTGTTAGTCCTACTTTGTAAGAATTAACTCCTTTTTGAATAATTCTCGTGCCATTGAAATCAACTGTATGACCGGATTCAATCGAGTCCCATGCTATCGCTGATCTGTTCTCAAGCTTTTTTACATCAATTGAGGATTTAGGAATGTGCTTTAAGCACAGTTTGTGTTCCTTCACCCTCACATTCAGTTGCCTTGATGTTTCACCTACATACGTTGCATTACAGTCATTACACTTGATTTCATAAACACAATTCTGTTGTTCTTCCTTGTGAATTGCATCTTTGATTCTTACTAGTTTTGATCTTAGAGTATTATTTGTTCGAAAGAATACTCTTATATTTTGACGAGTTAAAATCCTTCTGATGTCTTTTGAGTTACCTTTACCATATGGGATCACTACTGTGTTGATCCATTCTTTTTGCTTAACTCTTTTTTTAAATATATATATATATACAAGAACGGGTCATGCGTGATCCGAACTCTGGACTGTCGGTTTCGCATACGAACGCTTAACCTTTAAACCACTGAGCTGGTATCCAACTTCAATCGATTCGTGATCTTGCTCAACCGTTATTGTCTGACGTAGATACTTATCTCTACCCAACAATGATTGGACTCTACTGGTCACGGCTTCTCACTGGAACTCCGGGAAATCCATCTTAAAGCCAGTCACTCGTAAGCACATGATTGTGAATGCGCGTTGCTGAGGCATCCCATGCTAAGACGAAACGGCCATCTAGTGCTTCCTAATTTTAAGTGGTTACTTAACTACCAAAGTCTGCAAATCTCTATAAACCTCTTATAATACTAGAGTGAATGAAATAACTGAATTTTATGAAATTTGAAAATAGAATTGATAAGGAAAGATGGGGTTAAAGTTAACAAAAACTAAGGAAAATATAGCAGTATGAATGAAGCTGAATTAGTACAGTGCAAATTATGATGAGGAACACTTGGTTTCTGGATTTCTCATGATGAAAAATAGTTAATTAAACAACTATATAAATACCAAAGGCTGATTAATGTTATACATATTGAAGAAGTTTTCTATCAGTTGTTAGTCAAAAGAAGCACCGTTTTCTGTTTAACTAATTTGCATCACATGTTAATAATCATCTTTAGTTGTTATCTATAAGGACTGATTAAAAATGTTTTGTCATTAAATCTAACTATCACAATGATGAAATTTGTTCACTTATAGAATCTTGCCTTAAGTAGTCAAAAATAATATAAATTATTTATCTTTTTTTGAGGATGATGAAGTTTAAATTTCACTTGTTCCATGAACCTTGATTCTAAGGATACAAACGACATGTGAACCAATCATTGGTTACCGGCTACCATGGGACTACATCTCCTTACGTCGCTCCACTATCTTGTGGATCAGACCTTTAGGTCGAAAGCTCCGGGTGTGGCCCCCTAAGAAAACCACCTGCCTCGGTTTAGGAACGCGGGTAGTATTCTAGCTCTTACACAAATCAAATGAGTTATGTTGCACATATACATTTGGTGCTTTCTTGTACCAATGTTTATGTGTTTAAATAATAAAAATAATAATAATATAAGTAAACAAAATACTGCGCTTATGCGTTATTGTATTTGTACTAGACATTTCTCTCCGAAATAAATGATTGATCCAACCGCTTTCTTTAAATTAAGTAAGATGTTTATTCTGGAAAGAAAAAAAGAACATTAAAGTTTGTATTAAAATTAGTTAAACAGTTCACAACAGACATTCTGGTTGAATTACAAAAGGTTATACTGCGTAAATTTTCTCATTTCACTAAAGAAAACAGTACAGAAATTAACAAAATGTTGGTTGAAACATGTATGATACGTTGCATAATGTAAAACGTTGTTGTATCCATACTATGATAATGAATTTCAATGGTTGGTATCATGAGTCAATTTGATGCTAGATCATCATGGAAAACTTGGAAGCACTGGATGGCCGTTTCGTCTTATTCTCGGACTCGTTAGCAAAGCGCATCCTTGGTCCCACCTCAAGAGATTTGAATCCAGAATCTATGAGTCTCGTGCGTGAACGCTTAACCTCTAGACCACTAATCTGGCCAGTACCCAACGGTGTTAATGTCTAACTTCAACTAATCTGTCTTCAGTCAGTTACCATCTCAGTGCTTCCAGGTTTTCCGTGGTGGTCCAGCTTCAATTGACTCATGACCTCAACCATTGAAATTACTAAAATATCCACAAAAACCCTTTTATAATTAATTGTTAAAGTAATTATATTCAAGTAATCTCAGATACTTAAAAGTTTCCATATGTCGATTTCACCGAAATGGTTAGGTCGCATGACATGAAAATTCTATTCAGAGATTCCCATCAATGTCCTCCATCTCTTCAATAGTAATGAGAAGGGTAAAAAATTTATTTAGTATCAGAAATGTTTCCT
The DNA here is from genome assembly GCA_944470365.2 of Schistosoma intercalatum. Lineage (NCBI taxonomy): Eukaryota > Metazoa > Platyhelminthes > Trematoda > Strigeidida > Schistosomatidae > Schistosoma > Schistosoma intercalatum. The sequence continues at coordinate 40,016,212 of OX103726.1, forward strand.
TGTCAATGGAGTGATTCTCTTTTCGTATTCTCTTTTTATAGTATTTTTATGTTTTACGCAACTGATAATCTAAAGACAAGTAGACAACGTCAGAAACTCAGTTTATCCCATGGAATCAATAATATATTGCATTTCGATGTGCATATATTTGTTGCTTGTGCAAACGGCGATCTTATTGTATACAAACGTAACTCAGGTATGTCATTTATCAGCTAGATCTTCAAATTCTTAACTGTTTTTCAATTTTTCATAAATCAAAATGATGAGATTGTAATTTATGGACGACCATTGAGCGACGCTAAAATTACCTTGAGAATACCCACCTACAGACTAGGGTTTTAAATCAGTGTATAGAGTAAGGACTATAGTTTACAGTTGATGGTTAGGGTTAGGAGTTCGATTTGGGATTTTCATCACCAATTCACACCAACTAGAATGCCAAAACTCTATCTAGCCAAATGGACGAGTGAATTTCGCGCCAAAATCCGAAACCTGTTGTCGTAAATCTGATCGGTTCATCCAAAAATTGTAGTCTCGACGTCAACGTTTTTTATGTACGAATGATTAGGTTAGTAATTGACGTGTATCAGGCTGTTTTTTCAGTGATTTCTGATTACTCGAAAGTAACTGGTTATGTAGAAGTAAACTGTTTGTAAGAATGTGGACTAAGTAGAAAATAATCTGAATTGATTTGAACAATATGGCATTGTGTTGACAACTTACAAACACTAATTTATTAAGGCAAAGTTCCTGATAACCGGATTTAAAATAAAGAACACTCAGCTGTCTAGAAGATTCATATAATGTGAGGGACATTCAACGTGGCAAAAAATCACTTCACAATAATTGATGGCAGATTTGAATCCTGCATGTCGTTCATTGAACACTATAACATGCATCTGTTTATCAGTCTTAATTTAAACTGACCGTTTTCGTAAATCCAAACCGAAATCTTTATAAATAATCACATTCACAATTACAGCTTCAACACATAAATTGATCAAATGTTCGGTGAGATTATTTGACACTGAATGTTTTAGAAATGGTCGAAATTAAAAATATCACAGAGGACTGAAAAACCCTGTTTTCAATTTCAGTTAGTAATAGTCAAAATCATTTGTCCCAGTATTGAGAGCTAGTTTGGTTATTCTCAGTAGTGCGTACCCACGATACCGCTCATGGGATTCGAACTTGGGACCTTCGGTCTCGCGCGTAAACGCTTAACCTCTAGACTACTAAGCCGACATCCAATATCTCATACTACGACAAAACCACTGTCCAGTGCTTCCAGGTTTTCAACGGTGGTCTAACATCAATCAATTCATAATTCTAATCTCTGCAACCTCATACTGATTGTTTGGTTATATTGTATACTTTGTGTAACATAAACGCCTAAATGAATAGAACCACTATACTAGTAAATATTGATCATGTTTCAGATTTAACTAAGGATCATTGACTACTTTATAGATTAAGTTCTTTCGACCAATTATTTTGAGCATATATAACATAGTAACAATTTTATTTTATTTTATATTTTCTGCTCTTCAAACTATCAATCAGATGGTTTATGGGATGTTGATAAACCGATACATGTGAAATTACAGCCTAATTCTAATGAACCAGTTATTGTAAAACGTATGTTAGTTGTTGCCGGTAAAATATGGTGTGCAGCGCATCGTTCAATATTTATTTTAAATCCAGCAACACTTACTTCAGAAGTTAGTCAATTTGTTCATTTGCTGGTGTTTCTATTCAATATTTAGTATATGTTTAAATTACTGATAAAGTAACAATTTGAATAGGATCTGTCAGTAAATTTTGATGGAGTTTTGTTCTCTGAGCTGAATGCTTTGGTCATGGAACTTTCATCGTTCTTCTGAACGACATCATCAGCACAAACTTCAATTAGAAGTGAAGTGTTTGGATTTTTCTGTATGTGGCTCATAGCTTATCATGTAGACCTCTATGTTGATTAGTTTTTGTTGCTTGTACATATCAGAAACCACAACGAGATTGTTGAAGTCTTTCGGAATAGGTGTAGCACACAAACCAAAAAAGTCACGACAATCAATCCTATGCGAACCAAAGGACGAAATGACAAAAGAAAAATAAACGAACGTCATCTACAAAATAAATTCTGTCAACTGCGAAAAACACTGCATCGGACAAAGCGGACGCTCTCTTCATATTCACCTGCATGAACATCAATTAGTGGTCAAACGCCATGACATATCCTCATTTATATCAATGCATGTAGACAACTGCAGACCCACATTCGACTGGGAAAATGTAGAGATCATGGATAGAGGCAATTTTAAGAACGCCAGAAAGTTTTTAGAAGCTCGGCACTCAGGTCAATCAACAAGCAAATTAAAATCAATCCAATTTACCAACTGATCAGAAAAATTATGGACAAACAGAGGACCAGAAATCAAACCAATAGGAGGTACAACCAAAATAAAGAAGTAAACAATGACAGGTTTAAGGTCAACGAGAACCAATCAACAACGAGGTCTAGATGATAAGCTATGAGCCACATACAGAAAAATCCAAACACTTCACTTCTAACTGAAGTTTATGCTGATGATGTCGTTCAAAAGAACGATTAAAGTTCCACGACCAAAGCATCCAGCTCAGAGAACAAAACTTCATCCAAATCATTCACCTGAGTTACAAATCTTTTCCACCACCTCTCAGTACAGTTGATTTATTAATAAATACATTTTTGACAGGCATGTAGATGGTGTTAAAATCCCCACTATCTCAATATTCATATTGTGAACATATTCAAATTTATTACATAAATATGTCTATACAATACTAACCAGTTATCATTGCAACTTCAGTATAAGAAGCCTGAATATCACGAACATACATACAGTACTGTGATAAATGTTTCTGTTCAACTGTTAACTATCACCAATAGAACATACTTCTTTCTTCTTCTTCTTCTTCTTCTTCTTCTTCTTCTTCTTCTTCTTCTTCTTTACGTCTGTTACTCCTCGTGGAGGAGTATAGGTTGTCCACCAGCACTCTTCATTCATACATACATACTGTGTATCTTAAGGTATATTTTGAGATTGTTCGAAATGTATTGCTTTATATTTATCTTTCAGTCAATTTATTATTGATTTATTTTACTTGCAAGCTTTTATTTTGTTTTTATTGACAAAAATATATTAGCTTTCATTCCCACTGAATGGTAATTATGCAGATCCACGTGGAATACAATTGATGGCTTATGGAAAACAAACTGTATGGTTAGCAACAGAAAATAGTTCACGTATTAGTTTATATCATGCTACAACAGGTGAATTTCTAATGGAGATTGATTTAAAGCCTATTGTACTTCAAAGGTTACAAGGTGAGATTTATGCTATCAATGCCTTTATTGTTTCTTTTTTTTTGAAGTGTGGCAAAAAGATCACACAAAAAAGATCAACTACCAAAAAGGAAAAAAAGCATGTCATGTTATTTTATCAAATGTCATATCGACATGCCTGCAAAGATATGGTAGTGTACTTTTTTGTTGTTTTCATTACTTTTTGTAGTCTAGCATCAAGTGAAAATCAAATGTTTCGTTTTTTAACAGCTATAAAGTACAAAACGTTGTATAAATTGAAAGAATTCATTTGAAGTTGCTTACTTACCTACTTACTGACCTACACCTGTTACCCCTCATGGAGGAGCATAGGCTGACCACCAGAATTCTTCATCCAACTTCGGGTTAAACAGTCTTTTCCAGTTGCTATTCATTAGATTGATTTCTGCTTCTAATTCTCGATGCATTGTGCTCCTTGGTCTTCCTCTTTTCCGTTTAACTTCAGGATTCCAAGTTAGCGCTTGTTTCGTAATGTAGTTTGGTGATCTTTGCAATGTATGTTCTATCCACTTCCATCGTCTTTTCCTAATTTCCTCTTCATTTAGAAGCTGGTTTGTTCCCTCCCACAGTAGTTTGTTGCTGATGGTATGATGAACTTACCTGGATCCTAGGGTTGTACGTCACACTGCGACTCAACATCAGTACATTTTGCATCAAACACCAACGTGTTATACACTCAGCTACTGAGTTTAAATAATTATCCATTTGTTTAATGTGTATGATCTTTATAATATTATCATGAAGGGACTGAATTAGCTCGTTGTTGATATTCAGGACTACTTCTTGAACAAACTGGTGGTTATTTAGATTTCGAAGCTATCAACGTTTATATAGACAGGTGCTAGGTTCTAGGCTCATTGCGAACATTGATACTGGTATACAGATGTTTAACCAGCTAACTCGATGCTAATAGAAGTTAACATGATTTATACATTCCAATGTTAGCAAAACACACCTGCTTCGTAGCGCAGAGAATAATTTCTAACTCTAATAAACGCGTTAAGTTCTTCATTGCAGTGAATATTCTGATTGAAATAGTATCTAATTTCTTCATATAACAAAATTCAACATCAAATGTTGTAACGTTCAGAAACTCCAAGTAGCTTATATTCGAAGAGAAATAGACCTTGGAGTTCATTTAAATACTATCACCTTTGAAATACAATCCTATTTTGTATTTTACTTATCATTCCATTTTAATGAGTGAATATTAGAGTCTCTTTAGGTTGAGATACTTTCCAGAGCTTTTCATTGTCATAATTTGACATAATATTTTTCTAGCAGGTGAGAAGTCGTAATCAAGGAATATCTTTAGTGAACAAGACATTGAATTTTATCTAAACTGATTGGTAGATTTATCAACATTAGATCGACAAATTTCTAATGTAACCCTAAAGTATTCTTATCTGGTGATAACCAGTATATTAAAAGAGAAATTTGTGTACCTATTTCAGAATAAAAATTATGTTCAATTACACATATTGAATAGATTATATTTACTTAGTACCAACTTTAATTAAGTTTGTTTCAATAAAGATGAAGATCGCATTCTTTGACTAGTAACAACGCTTTAGTGATGAGCTAAATCTAAAATGAGGATCCACAGCATTAGTACCATGCAAAAAGAACATTAGTAATTGTTTTGTAAAATCATTGTAAGCCTTTATAACATGCACTAGAATTCACTATACATTTTAGTGAACATCATGAGCTGATCTCATCCAGACAAACATTAAAAAAGAGAGTTTTGAATAGCTATTTCATCTGTGTATAGGACTTTCCGGTGATGTACATCTACTAAATCATCAGGGATCAAATCCAAGACCCTTTGGTCTGGAGATGAATCCTCAATCTTTAAACAAATAAGGAAATATCCAATGGTCTAAATGCCTATTACTAATCAATCCGTGATAGTCACCACTCATTTTTCAATGTCAATGTAGTGCGACTGCCTCATACCAGATATGGTTTAACTCCAGCAATATATATTCATGTTGACAGGAAAAAACACTTTAGTTGTGCAATGATTTTTAAATGGGCTTAGGGTATTTTAAATGTTCATGAGTAGCACCAACATTAATTTCATATAAGCATTCCGACATTTTCTACAATGTGCCTGTCCTTAGCTAAAATCACCTTATTTCACTGAACTTATTCATCTTTTTGGTTCAGTTATCAGAAGGAGTCTCAGTGTATTCAGGACCTCGATCATGTCTTCTTGTGACCTACTATGGTTAAATATTTAGAAGGATGTTTAAAGGTAGCTTTACATAACCGAATGAAACATCAAGTGATGACACTGATTCTCTGACTGAACCTGATGAAGCGAAACCAACTCGCCTATATTTCATGACTAAGTCAACTTAAACTGACAAATTACATCATCCATAAAGTGATGATAACTAATGTTGAAAGTAAGTTCAGGTTGTGGTAAACTAAAAACTAGGTGCTTTATACTAACCATATAACACATTCTGCGAACTTACCTATATCACTAAGTTGCTATAATGTTCTTCACTTCAACCTGATTAAAAGTTATTTTGTTTTACTTCCTTGTGGATGATAAGTATCCAACAGTTTATTTCAACTTATTAACTCCTAATTCAAATTTTATGTTTCCACTCTAAACTCCGTAAACACAAATTGCTTACATTTTATTAGATTGTGATGAAATTATCATGAGACATAAAGAAGCTTGTCTAAGAATTACTTGTTTAACAGTATGCAAAGATTTATTGTGGGCTGGAACGAGTGCAGGAGTTATTGTCACTGTTGCAATACCAAAACTCGGTACAGGACCTACACACGAGAACATTAAACAACCTCAGTTAGAGAGTAAGCTGGACGATTACTTTTTAGTCTAAATGTATATTTTTGTGTGTTTATGTTGAAATAAGTGTTTTGTGTGGAGAGATACAGTAAATGTTTTTTCTGATCATAAATCATGAATTATCATTTAGATTACGGACTGACCAAAAAAAAGATATTTCGGTGAGACTATAATTTATGAACGATCTTTGAGCGAAGCTAAAGAGACCTTGAGAATGTTCACCTACGTACTACGGCTAGATGAGCGTTATAAACCAGTGTGAGGAATTAGGATTAATATATACAGTTGATAGTTATGGTTAGGAATCAGATATAGGGTTTTCATAACGAATTGATATCAGCTTTAATGCCAAAACTCTATTTAGCCAAATGAATGAATTTCGCGCCAAAATTCAATATGATTGGTTCGTCCATAAATGATAGTCTCGCCGACATTTCTTATCAATATTGACAGCTTACAGAATAACAAAAAATACCTATTTCTTGATGTTAATATGTATTAGGTCTGACAAATTCATAACCGCCTATCTTAGAGATGAATATGAAGAAGATCTAATTGAAAAATAATACTTGTAAACTATCTAAAAGCTTAGTAAATCAGAATTACTTGAAGACAATTTTTTTAAAATCCCCAGTAGATATACATAACGTATAAATCCAGATAAGCTGAAATAAGAATGATTCCCCCCTGATGACAGTTATTAACAATCCTAGTTAGTTTTAACCTTATTGAACTTACGATTTGTGTGCCACTGGGTTCGAACACTGACTGGTTTGTATCTAGATTTACATGAAACATGAAGTTTATAGGTTATACGCCGTATTTATGCATTCCTGAATAGTTACAGGGTACAATGTTGGAATTTCTAATAGGAGTTAAAACACAAAACTGTATTTCATTTACTAGTAAGATGTTTTAGCAGTGTATATTCACAAACATGTATACAACCAAATTTAGCATATTCAGCTGATATAGATTTATATATAGCTTTTAAATGGTTAGTTGAAATGCACCATTTTCACTTTTCAACCATAGTCAGTTGACGATGTAATTTGTGTTTAGAAATGATTATATGATAACTATAACACAAATACTGTGTGGTTTGTATGGACTATACATTAAGTTATTTACACTATGATAACAATCATGGAAGGAATAATTATTTACTTTTTATAAAGGTACTTTATTAAGAATATTTTAGTTTGAAAGAAATACTCGTCACAAAATGATCTTAGTTGTCTAGTATTCCCTGGTTACCATTGATAATCCGTCTGAGATCAATCAATTGTATTAAATTGAACCATATTCTAAGTTTGTAACATTTTTTTTACATTTTATTTTTACTTATCTCAGCTTTATCATATGGACATATTGGACAAGTTCGATTCCTTGTAACTTTGGATAATATAGCAGATGATGAAAATTCAATAACATGTAAAAATGAAAAAATCAATACATCTAATCAATCAATATACATATCAAATTCAGCAATAAACCCATTTTCTGATAAAGTAACATCATCGGATAATAATGAAACAAACACATCATCTCATTTAGTTAGTTCTAGTCGAACAATTGATCATAGTCAATCTGGTCAATTATCTAGACATCATTTTAGTGGTAGTCGTAGATCATCAATAAATCCATGTACTACTATTAATACAAAAATGAAAGTGATTAGCGGTGGTGAAGGACGTGAAGAATTTAGTAAAAAAGATTTAACAACATTGGGAATATATGATAATAATCTTTGTTGTACTATTGGTGATGATGACAGTGATAATTATGTTCTTATTTGGGATGTGAAATAACTATTCATATAATATAACATATAGAAAACAAAGAAAAACATTTTTAAAAACATAATTCCTATTCCATGACTGTATGGTAAGTTTGTTCTAGAAGCTCATATTCGAAAGATACTTCTTTCAAATGAAAACAAATCGAACTACTGTAAATTATCATCCATAGTAGACATTTATAAAACCTATTCATTGTTTTACGGAATATATATATATGTATCCAAAACTCATGTATACTAACCGAATATCCCATTTTTTTCTAATTAAAACTTTAATCGTACGTTTTTCTTCTCTTCATCTTAGTATCTGAACAATAATTGACAACATGACATCCAAACTAGTCATCGTGGTCTAGCTTCAACTTACTCATGATCTTAACCATTGAAATTACTACAATCTCCACAAAAACCCATCTGATATTAATCAACATATGCTCACTAGTGACTGGCTTCACGAGGTATATCCTGGAGTTCTAGTGAGAAGTAGTGACCAGTGGAGTTCAACCACGTCTCTTGTGAGATAGTAACTCACTGAAGACAATGGTGAATGTGTCGCTCAATTTCGTGGATTAGTTGAAGTTAGACATTAACACCGTTGGATGCCAGCTGGCTCAGTGGTCTAGTGGTTAAGTGCTCGCGCGCGAACCCAGTAGGTTCTGGGTCCGAATCTCGCAGGGGTCGAGGTCGTGGGTGCGCACTGCTGAGGAGTCCCACAATGGGACGAAATGGCCGTCCAGTGCTTCCAGGTTTTCCATGGTGGTCTAGCTTCAACTGACTCATGATCTTAACCATTAAAATAAGTAAACTGTCACGAAATATATAGTTTACTACAATAGATATCAGTAGTAAGTGAAATAAATGTTGAAGAAAGAATGGTGAGACTATAATCTATGGACGACCGTTAAGCGACACTGAAGTGACCTTGAGAGTGGATACCTACTGATTAGGATTAAATGAGGATTATAAACTAGTTGGAATTATGATTTACAGTTCATGGTTAAGGTTAAAAATTAGATTTAGAATTTTCATTACCAAATGACATCAACTATAATACCAAAATTCTATTCAGTCAAATGTATGACTGAGTTTCGTGCCAAAACTCATACTTATTTACTTACGCCTGTTACTCCTAATGGAGCATAGGCCGCCGACCAGCATTCTCCAACCCACTCTGTCCTGGGTCTTCCTTTCTAATTCCATCCAATTCTTGTTCATTTTTCTCATGTCTATCTCCATTTCTCGGCGTCATGTGTTCTTTGGTCTTCCTCTTTTCCTTTGACCTTGAGAATTCCATGTGAGGGCTTGTCATGTGACGCGCAAAACTCGTAACTCGTTGTTTTATACGTGATTTGTTCGTCCATAAATTATAGTCTCACCAACTACTTACATTCACTATGTTTATACATATGTTTCTTTATTTTCTTTCATCATTATAGTGAATGTTTATTTTTCTAATATAACATTTTCATGTATACAGTTTGATAAAATATTCATAACTCTATGACGACAATGAATCAACATGCAAACAGCTGAATTCAAACTTAGATAAAGTAAAATAGATTGGTCAGTAGATAAAAATATATTTGTAGTGTAGCGGTAAACAAATCCCCAAAATAAATAACTCTGTAAGTCTTCGAGATTGGATGCTGACCACATTAGTTCTAGTGAACTCAGCTAGCTGAAGGCGCTCGGTCATGCATACGCACCAGATCACGAGTGGGAACGCCGTGTTCAACATCCCCTGCAATCGCTGGCCAGCCTAGATCAGTTGATCCTCAATAGATTGATAACCTATCAAATTTATCCTTGAACCTCCTGGCTTCTGTCTTTTGATTTCTCTTGGTGGGTGCGATTCATATTAGGTGTTACTGGTTAAAGCGTTGTCAAACTCTGAGTATCTGTGATATCATCAGTAGCTAGTACTATGAGAAAAGGTTTTAATTTTAGTTTCTTGCTCTAAATTTAATTAAATTCATAATCTGACAGAATTAGATAATATCAGTTTAAAGATAATTAAAGTCCCTAGAAGAAAAAAGAGAACCTAGGAGGAATACAATATAATTTGAACAGAATAATTTACTTGATCATATTAAGGAATTTCAAATTAATGTACTAACTAAGAATTCTTGAAATAGTGCATTTTGAGGCAGGTGGAACTAGATGAGTATATGTGAAAGTATTATAATCGTAATTCGTAATAAGTGCTCAATCAAGTATAAAGGAATCATTAGTTCGTACAAATGACACAACCACTACATGTTAAATAAGAATCCAAATTTCTGTAATCGATTGTACTTCTCCTTAGGTTCATCATGTGTGTCTTTCTGACTGTGTATTGGATGTAAACTCTGTATGATGTAGCATGTACTCATTGGAATGGGCTCACCTGGGTTCTTACAAAGAACTCGGTTCTTGTGACTGGCTTCCATATGAACCATAGATTTATTGACCTGTTTTAGTGGGTCATGTAAAAACAGTCAGGTTAATCAGCCAATAAGTGAAAAGGTAAAAATAAGAACCAATTGGTCTGTCCAGAAGCTAGAATACTCTATGTGGGCTTGAAATAGTATCTGCCACTACAAAGCTCACCTGTAGAAAATGCGAATGATAACAAAAACTAATTACAAAATAAGTCTACGTTAACTACCTCCACAAGCTGTCACTTTAAATTTTCCCACCGTTCATATGAAATCTGATTTTTTTTTCCATATTTGTACATTGGAAACATGACTGGAAATCCATGTCCACTATTGTCATTGACAACAAATTTGAACATTCCGTTATTGTATTAAGTAAATAAGGAAACAACTATCATTGACTAAATTTTGTTTTTTTGGTCAGTTGAATGTTCGTCAACTACTCCAGGGAACATTATGTACATTTCAATATTTCAGTATTAGTGAAAGAGGCTTGAGACACTTGCAGTGCCAGTTTTACGGCTCCTGCTAAATTACCCGGCAGTCAGGTTATTGATTATAAGGCAGTTTACCGATCCTCGTTATGGTCAAGGACAACCAACGTGCACCAATCAGTTGCACTCCATCGACTGGCTCATGCTTCAGTGGTTACACTTTGTTTCTTGCGCCCATTCTTACTAATACATTTCTTTTATGACATCGTTTGTTTTGTATGGTCATCAAAGTTGCCATAGTACATAGATACGACGAAAGGGTAATCCATGTTAGGTACCAACTGTGAGGTGTGATCTAGACGTCAACTGGTTGGTCACGCCATTCCCGTCAAACCCAAGTAGGCCCCTGACCATTCGATACAGAAGTGTAACCGTGGAGAAGAAGAATCCCAACTAATGATTTTAGGTTTGATACGGTTTATTTAGCTACGGGGAGATTTTCTCGACCTCGTTATTGATTAACTGCTATAGAATTGAGTAACACTATTAATACATGTGAACTGTCATCGAAAATCCATTGAATACGTGAAAACACTGTCAGACAGGAAGCTGACGGTAGTTGGTTGAACGTGGATGCATTCACGAGGAACATGCTCTAGGCTCAATGTTCTTATGTGCTCTGAACCCCTAATTTATATTAATACATACTGGTTGATGGTGTATGCAAGGCAGTTGCAAGTATCAAGTTTGGGATAATATAGACATCGACTTCTATGAACTTATGTGATTAGAAGATGTTGAAATCAAATAAACGTATGAGTCACAAATATCGATAACATGTGTCGTACAATGCTTTCGGCTAAATAAATCTCTACAACATTGAAATGGCTATGCAATCCGCGAAAAAAATAGTTCCGTAAGTCTTTGACATTTTATACTGACCCCATTAGTTTTACTCGACACATCTAGCTGAAGGTGCTCAGTCACGCATTCGCATCAGATCACAAGTAAATTGTGATACACATCTTTTACAACGGTTAGCCAGCTTAGAACATACGCTTCTCGACATATCGATGGCCTTCCAAATGCACTTTCGAACCATTTCATTTCTGTCTTCTGATATGACTGGGTTGGCACACTTTGATTCTAAAGGTGTTACGTGTAAAAGCGTTGTCAAATTCCGGATATCTATAGTATTTTTTTACGCTTTAGCCGAATCTGGGAATGGCAACTTTTTCACGTGTTTTGGGTTTATTTCGACTTGTTAATTTATTACCTAGTAGGTATTGAAGATTCTAACTTGATGTTGGCTGACAGTTGTTTTGAGTTTCTTATTTTCGTCAACTGTAGGAATGCTGTCCCTACTTTTCCATTCCCCGCCTTTAAATCTGCGTTAGATCCTTCACGTTCATGGATGATGCTGTCCAGGTACGTGAAGCTCTCCACATCTTCCAGAGCTTCTCCATCAAGTGTGGTTGGGTTGGTGTTCGCCATGTTGTACATGAGGGTCTTTCTTTATCCTTTACGTATGTTGAGGCCCACTAATACAGAAACTCCTGCTACACTGGTTATCTTTCGAGGACTTCATAATCCAATCAACCACTAGAAGAAACAGAAAGGATGAGAGTAAGCAGCCTTGTCTGACTATGGTCCTTACTTGGGATGCGTCTTTCGGCAAAAGTATAGATATAGTGGATAATGTACAAAAAATTAAATGCACAAAAACTATAGGACTTTAATTGTCAATAAAGGGCGTGTTTGAGTTTTTGGTTTCATAATCCACAATTATAAAAAGTGACCAATAATCCCGAACACGATACAATATAACATGGAACAATCACATAACTGGAATACAAATGTAGATATCAAACATATTGAGGATCTATTTGTGCGGCAATTGACCAAGTGGGAACGAGAATCATGTGCATTTATAGACGATAACCAAGATGTAATGGGGGCAGAGGTAAAATGCGTAATGGAAGATCAGGGTGGTACAGATTTTTACAGATTTTAGAAATTTATGTAAAATTCCGAACCATGTGAACAATGACAAAATTTACTTACTAAATGGGTCTATGTTATTGTTTCCACAAGCTGCTCCCCACACACCGCTTTCTGGTGTCGTCCGTCGTAATAATTCTGCATGATGTTGATGATTTTCTCAGGTTCATCATGGTGTCGAAGAAAATTTATAAAGCGTAATCCTATCCACACTGCCCAATGCTTGTTCGTATTAAAAGAATCTGATGGATGGTGACGCGTTTTACTCAACTAATTGTTCAATAATGATTCGTGATATCGCGTTTTGGTCAGTTCATGACCGATCCTTACGGAATCCGGTCTGTTGATCTCAAAGTTAGAGGTCTATTGAACCTTTCATATTGTTCAGGGACGGTCTGATGAAAACATTTTCTGGTACCGATGGTAGTGGGATTCCTACGTACTTCGCACACTTGACCAGGTTTCCTTTCTGTGGTATTTTGATGAAGTATCCTTCTTTCAAGTCTTTCGGGATTTATTTGTTCATTTGTGAGGTGTATAATACTGGAATTATCATGCTGTCTTGCGTTTTGGGTATCTTTTTAATCCGTAAAAATAAATTTCAACGATACTTTACAGTTGATACATACTTACCACGAACCTCCCCTTCATGTTTTATGCAAGTCCCCAGTGACTGACATTTACATGTTTATATCTCTTGATCATACTAATTAATGTTCAATTGATAGTTACTGTCTCACTTAGTAACTGAACACCTTGTCTCCAAAGTATTTTTATAGCCACAGTCACGGCCAGTACTAAGCCATCTAATACTTAACAGTAACTATATACTCTATTTAACTATACGGGTTCTCTACTCATTACACTCTACGCATCTCATCCACACATATCACTATCACCGCTTGATTCTTCACATCGCAACCCCTTCATCACTTCGTGCAGTATGCCAGTGATACGACTAGTTGATATAAAAAATACAATACCTGAGTAAACTGGAAAGTCAGCTAAGTGTACGCATCAGTATGATTCGCTAAGGCCTAAATCCAAAATTAAAAAATCGGACGGTTCAATATATCTCATGCACAGCAAAATACTGATCGCCATAGTACCAACACCCGACGACTGTAAAACTCTCTTGCCGAAATTAACATTACGTTTAACCAGTTACAACAATTTGCACATATATGGGCCCTTAGGAATGGAGGAAAACATGAACCTGAAAGTATCTTGGAGTTTGCAGATAAACATATAACAGAGTGATATCTCTCTTCAAACCAGTTGCGTACAATCTCTCTGACCGCACACTTGACGTTGATTCAGACCGATTTCCAGAAACCAGCAAAGTTTTGTCGTGTTTGTTGATCATTGTAATTATGGCGCTCGTGTCACTCGGGTGTACCGAGAGAAAATCAATATTATTAGGGTGCGCAGTCAATACTGATGTCATCGTTTTCATCGATGGCATAGTATTTAGGTTTACATTGAAGGCTTCAAAGGGTTCTTAGTGAGCCGTTTCGAGAGGTCGTCGAAATAAATTACGACGATTCGTAGTAGTGTAGTAAGACAACGGAAAAGTCCAGATTCGAACTGACGCCCACGGTCTGTAGTGATAGTTGAAGAGCAGCGAAAGCTTGCTGCCCATCTTTCGACGAAGGTGTGGGCTACTTTTTTGGAAGTGAGGTCCTTGATGGGCACTTCCTCCGGACATCGAGTGAAACGGTCTACACGAGTTGAGAAATAAGGGTATCCATTTGGGTCAGGCAAAGGTACTAAGGCGAGACTATAATTTCTGGACGAGGTAATTATTTATAAGATAACACGTCTCAGAGTTTGGCGGAAAATTCTCTTGTGTATTTGATTAAATAGAGTTTTGCCATTACAGATGATATCAGTTCGTGATGAAAAACCTTAATCTAATTACTGACCTTAACCATCAACTGCAGATCATGGGTTGAATTCCTCACACAGGTTTACAAGCCTCATTTGATCCTGTTTATTAGGTAAGCACTCTGAAGGTCACTCTGTCGTCGCTCAAATGTCATTCACAAATGGTCGAACGAACACCTGGATAACAAAGTTTGTACGGCGTTTTGAAGACATTGCGTCGATAATGTTTCGGCGCGATTGGACGATCCCCACCTTTAGATGTGTCGCATGGCAAAGTTTTCTTACCTGTTCCCATCTCTTCTATATACAGCTCCAGCGTTGTGGAAGAGAACTCGTGCTGAAAATCAGTGTCTTCTTTTCGAAGCTGGGCGTGTTCGAGATGGTCGATTCCTTGGAAACTGTTTAAGGAAGTTATACGAGACAAAACGTCTGCAACTACATTGTTTGCCCACAAATGTATATTTGATGTGAACTGCAAAATGTAGTCCAGTCTTCGAGACTCCTGAGGGGAATGCTTATCTGAAGATGAGTTTAAACAGAACATACGAGGTTTGCAATCGCTAAAATTGTCGGCCTTCAGCAGAGTGTTAAAAGTGCCGTACAGCACAATAAATGGCTAGGGGTCCCCTACCTAAAGTGCAATACTTCATTCAGGTATCTAGCAACCATCTCGAGTAGAATGCCAAAACTTGCCAGGTGTGGTTAACCCACTGTTGTAGGACTCCTCCAATTGCCGAGTCGGATATATCTACTGCTATACTAATGGATGCTTATATATCCTGGTGTGCGAGCATGGTTGCTTTGACGACAAGTCCCTTAACTGTGGAGAGTGTTTTCTTCGTGTCATCGCTTAAATTGATGGGTTTCGCATTTCCACGAAGATGATCGGTTAAAGTTCTTATAATAGACGCGCAATTCAGCATGAACTGTCTATAGAAACTTACTAGACCGTTGAACCCGCGTTGTCTGTTGATTGTTGTCGGTTTTAAGCAATCCAGAATGGTTGCCACTTCGCTTTTAAACGATCGATTGCCTTGAGCATCAACAGTATGTCCGAGAAAATCTAGTGAGTCAGTGCCGATTTGACATTCTTGGATGTTTACAGTAATTCCGTGTCTTTTGCAGTCGCTTGAAGACAACTTCTAGATGATGGAATGAGTATGTCTGCCCGGCCTTGCAATCAAGCAGTCATCACCACACATATGCAGGAAGTTGAGACCTCCATAAACGTCATCGAATAATCTCTGGAAAGCTTGAGTGAGATATTTCAAACCAAGTGGCATGCGGAAAAACTCGTGGAGTTCAAAGGGAGTGATGATAGTGGATTTTGGAATGTTGCCATCAGCCATGGGAATTTGGTTATATGCTTTACCCAGATCGGCGTTCAGAAAAACGGCTGTACCTTTAAAGGTAGCTGTCAAATCGTGAATGTGAGGCGACCGGTAACGATCAGGATAGGTTTTCGTATCCAGTCACCGATAGTCACCAGCTGGATGCCCATCGTTGATGTCCGTTTTATGGACCGTGTGCAAGGGAGATACCTATGGGCTGTTCGATGGCTGAACAATTATCAAGCCTCCCACGTAGTCTTTGGCCAACCTCAGTTTTTCGGTAGCTAGTCGGCGTGCTTTCGAGAATTCAGATGGTCCTGTAGTCGTGATGTGGTGTGCAACATTGCTGGTCGCATACGACTATTTTGCTCGCGTTTGGTACAGATCAGAGTACTTAACAAGTATCTCTTGGTAGTATTGATCGATCGTGTGTTTTACTGTGACTGAGGATAATCTACAATCGGAAAAAGAAGTTACACAAATAGATATATATTAGTTGTTCCGTTTACTGAAATTCGTTTTCACGTGTCGACAAGTAGATTATGCTGTTGTGGTGGATCTGTACCAATAAACAGAGTTGAAACATCTGCAACAACGAAGACCCAGTGAATGAGTTTGAAAACCAACGTCATGATGCACGCACCGTCTACCGTGTGTGGCAATCGGTTTCCCTTTTGGCGCTTGCATGTTGAATATGGGCTAGTGGACTCGATCGTTATGATTTTGCAGAAAGAACGCCAACTTCGGCGCCGGTATTGACGGGCTAGTATACGTTCATCATCACATCAGTGGTGTACAACGGACGGCTGTGTTCGCCGGCTACAGCTATCGTTACACCTGCCGGCTGTGAAGCTTCTCGAATGGTTTACCGTGTCGTTAGGTTTTAAGATTAGGAAACTGCACGACTTTCAGTTGTTTCTAGAAGACTTTCAATGATTATTGTGATACCAATCAGGATTGTCTGCTTCTCATGATATGGAGATAGATCTTTTTAGTGACGAACTTCTTCGAGGGGCTTGGGAACGTATATA